>RJWJ010000536.1:0-215990 GCA_004363605.1 Indri indri
TTTTTTTTTTAGTTGTCCAGATAATTTCTTTCTATTTTTTAGTAGAGACGGGGTCTCGCTCTTGCTCAGGCTGGTCTCGAACTCCTGACCTTGAGGGATCCACCCACCTCGGCCTCCCAGAGTGCTAGGATTACAGGCGTGAGCCACGGCACCCGGCCTCCACTTAACTCTTGATAATGGTGTCCTATGACTCAGCAAAGGATGTGTGAATTCCTCCTGATGTCTATTGATGGACTCCTCTAGGCTAAGGAGGGTCAATCTTTTTCCCTTAACTCTCATCAGTGGTGGCCTGTGGAAGAACATACACTACATATGGGCTTCTTTCTGACCTATAGTGTTATAAAGCAATAGGATAGAAGGTAGCTGAGTATTCATTTGCTTGGGATGGTCAAGGAAGTCCTCTCTCAATTAGTGACATTTTATCTGAGACCTGAAGGAAGAAATCATGCAGATATTTTGAGAAAGAGTATGCTAAACCAAAAAAGTAATAAATACAAAGGCCCTGAGGCAAGATCATGCATAGATTATTCCAGAGACAGCAACAAAGTCAGCAAGCAATGAGTGAGGGAAGAGTGATGGGAGGGAAGTAGAATGCAAAATTATACTATATAATGTGGTTATAACATAGTTATAATGTGGTTATAAGTATAAACCAAATTTTAACTGATAAGAATAAACTACAGGCTGGGCATGGTGGCTCACACCTGTAATCTTAGCATTCTGGGAGGCCGAGGCGGGCGCATTGTTTGAGCTCAGGAGTTCTAGACCAGCCTGAGCAAGAGCGAGACCCCGTCTCTACTAAAAAAAATAGAAAGAAATTAGCCGAACAACTAAAAATATATATATATAAAAAATTAGCCAGGCATGGTGGCGCATGCCTGTAGTCCCAGCTACCCAGGAGGCTGAGGCAGGAGGATCGCTTGAGCCCAGGAGTTTGAGGTTGCTGTGAGCTAGGCTGACACCACGGCACTCCAGCCTTGGCAACAGTGTGAGACTCTGTCTCAAAAAAAAAAAAAAAAAAAAAAAGAATAAACTACAAACATTGGCAAGATCTACGCCATAAGCATAATTTCCTATTTAATAACAATGCATTGGTCAAATCAAAATAGTGTAGAAAAATATATGAGCTATGTATAACTAAAATAGCTTAATTACACAATGGAGGTTTTACTATTTTAGGTAGCTCCATAACAAATTGACCCAATACAACTATCATGTTGATCAAAAAAAATTACTCTAATACATGAAATATTGTTTAATTCGATAGTTATAACTATGATTAAATATACTTGTCTGACAATAAAAATATTCATCTTTCCTTATAATGTAGAGAATCTGCTGGCACAAATCAGTTTTCCACTTATCTTTGGGAAGATTATATGAGCCAAGCAGGCACCTGCAGATATAAAATAACTGATCCAACCTGACAGGTTTTTTTTTTCTTTTTTTCAATTCACACCATATAATTTTTCTACAGAAAAATCTGTCAAAAGAAGTTCCATTAGTGTCAGGTAAAGAGTCCTAAAAAGCATACTTTTAACTTGTTCTAAAATGATAGTAATAAGTGAAACTTATATGGGAAACTCCTATTACAAATAGATTGTAATTCTTTATCTTATCTGTTTCTTTCTTTGATCTTGGTGTTCTCCTGGAAACTCTAAAGGAGTTATGACTTTGACAAATCTGACGTCTGCTAGTTCCTACGGGGATGTACTAAGAACAAATGAAACATTATACTTTCTGCTGTACTTGTTTTTATTAAGCAATGATTTAGTAGGAGGTAGAATTGAAACTTACGTTGGTCATTTTCTTTCAAAATAACATGGTGAATTTACTGGAAAGACTTAAGACAGTCATTAATATTCCTAGAAAATGTTATTCCAAATTTAATATCTCCTTCTCTTTGTTTCTGTCTTTCTTCTTCCCTCCCTCCATCTCTTTTATCCATCTCTTATGAGAGGATAGGAAGATGAGGTAATTGGGGTAATAGATTGAATAAATTAAAAACAAATCAATTGAGGTTGAATTTCATTTAATATGCAGAATTCCAAGTGACCTCGATTAGAATCAGTGAATATATATATATCTAATAGCTTGAAGTTATTTCTTGTACTGAATATTTAAAGTATACTAAAAGAGTATAAATTTAAGTAGTTTCAAACATTCGTATCTTTAAATATACAATTTCCATATTTTATTTATTCATTTATATATTTAAAAATACTTATTAAATATATTCAATATATCAGGAAATATTTTACATGCAAAATTAAATTAGACATGCAACTAAAATATAAACTTCTAGGTAGCTGGGACTTGAGTTTTATTTATTTCTGTATCCCCAGCAAATACAACAGTGCCTTTCAGAGAGGAACATTCAACAATATGTCATGAATATATATTTCATGTGAATGTCTATACGTTAATTAATGTATATATTTGGGGTTTTTTTTTTTTTTTTTTCTTGAGACAGAGTCTCTCTGTTGCCCTGGCTAGAGTGCCATGGCATCAGCCTAGCTCACAGCAACCTCAAACTCCTGGGCTCAAGTGATCGTCCTGCCTCAGCCTCCCGAGTAGCTGGGACTACAGGCATGTGCCACCATGCCCAGCTAATTTTTTCTATATATATATATTTAGTTGTCCAGATAATTTCTTTCTGTTTTTAGTAGAGACGGGGTCTCGCTCTTGCTCAGGCTGGTCTCGAACTCCTGACCTTGAACGATCCACCCGCCTCAGCCTCCCAGAGTGCTAGGATTATAGGGGTGAGCCACCGCCTAATGTATATATTAGAATAAATTAATGGCTGTGCTCTCATCTCTCATCTACTTTCTTTTATCTTACTGAGGGTGTCACACAAGTAGATTCATGATTGTAGTACAGTGTGATGAGTGTAATGATGGTCATATATACTGAATGCTCAGGAAACAGAGAGGTAAGAATCCAAATCAGACTACAAGGGTATTCATGGTTCCAAGTCTGTGAAGAGAAGATTAAAGATGGATGATAAAGATTCGGAGTACACACTTCAGGGGTTGATATATCCATTAGGCATTATGGAACATTGCTCAGGGAAGGCAAAGATGCATTTCCAGAACCAAGAAAAATATTTAAATTGTGAAAAATTTGATGGTCTCTAGAATATGAAAAAAAGATATGCAAATCAAAAATCAAGAAATATTTAACTAAACATCTGTTAAATTTAACCACTCAACTTTATCAATTGCTAAATTGAAACCTCTTCACAATGAAGATTTTCTTCCTTTGCAAGTAGTCCCCAATATGGCTAAAAATTGTTTAAAAAATCGTAGAAAATTATAACAAAATGAAAGTACAAATTTATAAAATCCCTTTCAATTTTTAAAACAAAATACCCATTAATATTTTTTAAATGTTATGAGGTACGCCCACCAAAACAAAAAAATGAAACCTAGGGCATCAGAAGACCTAAAATAGGTCTGTATCATCCAGTCTTATACTGGCTCTGTCTTAGGCTGGAAATAAATATAATTTAATCAAAACTTTGTATGTCATCTATCTTTGCAGTAAGCAACCTCTAAATTCTAATTTGTTATTGGTTACCTCTAATTTAGAATGGAAACCTGAAGCTGAAAATTTCATCATTTTTATTTTTCAGTGAGATTATGGAGACTACAAATTGAAAATTAACATATGTATCCTTAGTTTGAGATCTTTTAGAACAATTGCTGCCTTAAATAAACTTCCTAGTTTCTTTTTCATCAGACTTTAAATCAGCCTGGACAAATTTCTTGGGACAGTTCTGGGTCAATAAAAGGTCATGAAGAAAGCCCCAATGGTAACAATTAATTTCTAAAGGCTTTCAAAAAAATTACACCGAAATGATTTTTCCATTAGAAAATAAACAGAAATTCTATAAACTATTATAAAACTAGAGCTTAAATGTTTGTGTTTACTCATGTGTTAATAATATCTTGTAAACTTTCATACTATTACCTTATATTATAAGGTAATATGCACTTATTTAAATGCATATGTGCCCTATAAAATATACACTATTAGATATAGAACACATACACAAGCATAACGTATAAGCCTACACACACATGCACACACACACACATATAGACACATTCTTTGGAGAATCCTTAGCTGATTTGTACATGCTTTGTTATGATTACAATTAGATAACTTTTGGACTTAAAACACTCAAGTGTTTAGTACCACCAATATTTCTGGAATCCCTATTTCTTTCAGAATATATATGATCTCTTATTCTAAATATACAATCCCTTATTCTGAATAAGGGACTGACTCCTTATATGACTTTGAATTTTTCTATTTTTTTCTTAATTATAGTTATAAATCTTAGTACAAACATTTTTTGGAACCTTCCTGATGTTTGCAATACCTCTTATTCTAAAGATATTTGCAATGGTAGATTTATTATTTGTCTCTTTGAAACATTATGTATAAAATATCAGTTCTCTTTAACCACACTAGTCACTTGAATCCAATTACCTCATGCATTGGTATTTATCATTATTTTTTTAAAATATCACCTCGACGTATTTTAAATACTTATTTTCTCCGAAATTCTATTGCCATACAAATTAAAAGAATCCAAATTCTGGGGTAAAACAGGTAAAATCATAGGAAGAGTAAAACTAGTCTTCTATGAGGCCTCTCATTTAAGCTATTTATTTTCTAATTCTGTGAGAACAAAAATATTGATTCATAGTTCTTTGGGAATAAATCAAGTTAATTATTGTCTTCTTCTACGGTCTTAATCATTTTAACAATATGCTTTCATTATTTAAATTCTCTAATAAGAAACTGGTATTTTCTTTCCCTTTAAGTTAAGTGGAAATATATACAGTTCTGCAATTTAAATAATAGATAAAACTGTGCTTATTGAGTTTTAATAGAAAGGCCTAGAAGTATATACTGTGTTCCCAAATGTGTCTTATGAAGAGTGAAGAGAGATAATAAATGTAACATCAAACTTTTCTAACCTTCAAGTGTTTGTCCGATAGCTTCTCAAGTTCATTCTAAACCTGGCCCTTGTCCTATGACATTTTGGCAGTCTGATGTCTATAAAATCTCTTCAGAATAAAGTCAGTGAGTCTATCTAGTTTTGAAATTAGATAAAGAAGTAAAATTTTAATTAAGACAGATATTGTTGTAATCTATGATTTCATTATTGGTAACATTAGGGGCATAAAAATTATAGACATACATCCAGCAGGACGATTAGACGTCCTACATCACTGATTTTATACTTAGTCATATAACTTGCTTTGGGTAGTAACACATGACTACAAGTAATCTGTGCCACATCTGAGCAGAAGCTTTAAGAGTAAGTTCATTGCTCTGTCTTACTCTTTGCTTTCTGCCATGAGATTAGTATAGCCCCATGAGTGGCTGCTTCATCTTAGAATGATGGCGCAGAGCCTAAGCTGCCCCATGACAGACATATAACATGTGCAATATATAAACTTTGTTGTTATAAGCCACATGGATGTGGAGATCATCTGTTACCATAGTACAACTTAATCTAGCCTCACTGACTGAACAATACAATAGTAAGTGCACAGAAGCAAAAGGTGTAGAGAAAACAGCATGTCAAAGACAATAGTCACTTTTGCATGGCCAAGCAATGTCTGCTTTAGACAGGACTCATTTTATGCCTTGTTTGCCTTAGTATAGCAGGAATTTCTGAGAACTGGAAGCCAAGACTTGGTCAGAAAGTCATTTTTCTGAGTAAAACCTGGTTTTCCCTGAATTTAAAAGGGAGGAAACAAATGAAAAACTAATGAAGAAAGCAGTTTGATTTTTTTAATCTCATAATAAATCCAACATAGTACTATATAGAGTTATGAGGAATAAATAAATTAACTGAAAATAATATTATCAGGAAAAGTTTTTGGTTTGCCATAAATAATTTTCTACTAACTGTTCTAGCTGGGGGGTTGGATTAGCAAGTCAGTCATTTCCAAAAGGACAACTAATTGTACCAAACTCGAATGGGAAAAGACTCTAAAATATCACATGAAGTTGAAATTTATCAATATATAAATGTAATCAGTAAATTTGTCAGCTCACGGAACAGGTATAAAATGCAAACATAGGGGATTAGTCTGGTGAATATGTGAAATATTCTCCTCCAGATAGTTTTAACTTTTGAAAATCTTGGTTTTATTAATAACATCACCACTGTAGACATAAGCTGTAGGGAGGAAAGACCACAAGATATGAAAGTCTACACACTTCCTATGTCTTCTCGGATAATTGGTGCAACCACAATAAATACGATTTAGAGTTCTGTTTTAAAAATAGCAGCTATGATTATTAAGTCATAAAAATCATAGGATAAAAACAAATAATGAAAAATCATCTGAATTGTCACTGTTAAATCAGACTTAGTTTATCTTCTTCTTAAATAATTATGTACGCAATCTTTGATTACTTAAACCTTGTTTGCATTTCATCCTCTTTCAATAATATAAAAAAAGAACCAGACGAAACTGATAAATGCAATCAACTACATATTCTTATTCTAAATAAGTAAACATAGCAAATGTTTCAGTAGGTGTATGGTTAAGAATTTCTTCACAAAATTTTATAGGAAACCTTATTTTAATGGCATTCAAATAGCTTACTTTGATACCTTTCTTATATTAAGACATTTGATTTTTAATCCCAAATTTACTCAATAATATGATTATTAATTTATATACATTGGATAAAACTGTAGGGATTACTCCTTTCTATATTTTACTTTTTTAGGTATTTTTATAGTATTAATATTTTTTCTTTCTGTAATTTTGCCTGCTCTTCCTCTAATTTCATTTTCTTTTTTCTTTTGATATTTATAAATAGAACAGGCATCGTGGCATGTGCCTGGCCTGTAGTCCCAGCTACTTGAGAGGCTGAGATGGGAGGATCGCTTGAGCCCAGCCAGACCCCGTAACAGGAGGAAGAAAAAAAAAAAAAAGAAGCAGCACTCCTTGATTTAAACTAAACTTCTTTTACTATCTTCTATTTTTTTAATTTAATTTGAGAGAAGTTAACTGGGATAAAATTGTTCAAATTAAAAATATGACTGCCTTAATTTATATTAATATGTATAATTTTTGATTTCTAGCATAATTATAACTAAATTAAAACCTAAATAAGCACTGATATGAAGAGCTAATTTGGAGATAAATCAGTTAATATTTTCAAATAATAATAATTTAAAATTCTTAAACTGAGTAAAGGATTTATTTCACATAATACAAATGAAGACACACAAAGTAAAAATCCACTCACTAGTATATAAAAAACTCCTTTGTTTTTGGATCGTACATGGTGTATTGCCATTCTATCAAGTCAGCCATTAACAAAATAAAAGAAGTGCTATAAGTCCATAAATTAAAATTATGCTTGAAACAGTGAGAGAGGAGAGGGGTGGGGGGAAGGGAGAGAGAAAGAGAGAGAGAGAGAATCTGTCAGTTACCGTTACCATGTGGGAGCTCCTCTTCTTTCCTATTACTTGTTGCTGATTTTTTGTAAAGCAGGTTTTTTTTTTTAAATCTTCCAGGATCGCATTCTTTTACTTTATTTTCAAACTGTAATCCAGCAGCAAATTTCCCCCCCAAAACTGCTAGTGGTCAAATAAAGAACAAGGAGAGGCGGAGGGGTGCCCGCAATCAAGCCGATTAAACTCTGCAGGACCTGCAGTTTGTCAAAAACCTTTTTGCTGCCTCACATTTTCTAAAAATGGAAAAGGTGAAGCTTTCACAAGTAGCAGGCTCCAAATAAACCAGTACGCCCAGCACAAAGCTCGTGATACCGGCAAAAACTTTTTTTTCACACATTAGGAAATTCTCCTATTAGCTGGTACCCATCATCCTAATAGAGCACTTCTACATATTAATGTGAGATTCAGCTTATGGACCCTATAAACTCTTTCTATCCCTCAGGCTACATTTGTCCCAAAGAAGTATAGTCACATGTAGCTTGAGGGACTTTTATACAAAGCTCATGGGAGAAATATATAGATTCTTTCCTTGGAAGGGAAAAATACAAAACAAAACTGGGTCACTGATGTTGATTGTTAGTACAGTAAAGCTAAGAATGCGCTTTTACTTCTTTCCCATCATTTATACCCTCTGATTTTCTAGACATAGGGGTACTGTGTGGAAAGAATTAAATATGGACTATGTGATAGTTACCCATGATGCTACATATCAGTGACAGCACATTCCATCACCATTCATTTATTTTTGCCCCTCACCCTGTCTGTGTGTTTGAGGCAATAGGCTAATACCTTTTTGTTGTTGGAATAGGACTTTATCATAAGACAGTTTTATTCTTTTTTAGCTTTAACTTATATTTTTTAAAAATTGTCCTTTACCTAATACCAGCATTTTTTCCAGCTGAAAAATACTAAAAACAAATATAATCTTATTATTTTATAGACACCATTCTTCATTTTTCCTGGCATCTGCTCTTACTATTCTAAAATTCGCAGTACATTTCACATTCACTATACTTGACTACTCCTTGTCTCAACATATTTCATCAGTTATTATGGTTGCTGAGTTGCCAATAAATTATTTAACTGAAATAACTGTTCTCTGGTGGACAGCATTTCTTAGGACAAACTCCATGAAAATGCAACTACTTTAGGAAATCTTGAAATTGTAAAATTCTAATAAAAATACCTGGTTTCTAAAGAAGCTTGGATATAAATATGATTTGGTAAGATATGTTTGTTTCTTAAAATTAAATTGGCCTAGAGATATTTGCTGCATATTTATACAGTAAAAGAAACAAAACATGAATGACAAAATAAGCAAAACAAACAAAAAAGAGTTTCCTATCAAATGCTTTCTAGGTTGGGGACTCAGTTTTTCCACCTATTAAAATGAATAAACAATTACTAATTTTAGACATTTTGTATAAAATTGTTTTTTTTAACATTTAAAATGAAACAAAGATATGTATTTAAAAAATAAAAATATGTATTTTTTTATTTAGTCCCATTATATTTTTAGCTTTTAAATATTAGCACCAAATTGATAATCATCAACTAATTGTTAATAATGATGATTTATGATCACAATTTTGAAATCATGTCTGTAATACTAGCATTCTGGGAGGTTGAGGCAGGAGGATTGCTTGAGGTCGGGAGTTTAAGACCAGCCTGAGCAAGAGTGAGACCCCATCTCTACTAAAAATAGAAAAAAATTAGCCAGGCAACTAAAAATAGAAACAAACAAACAAAATTAGCCAGGTGAGGTGGTCTGTAGTCCCAGCTACTCAGGAGGCTGAGGCAGGAGAATCACTTGAGCCCAGAAGTTTGAGGTTGCTGTGAGCTATGCTGACAGGCTTCCTAAAGGAGTTCGCATTTGAGAAAACGGGCTTCCATTCCTAATACTAAGGCAGAATAGCACAGCACGTAAGAACATAGCCAATAGAGTCACACTGTCTAGACTAGAAACTTGCCTCCATCATTCCATTCACTGGACAACTTTTGGCAAATGACTACAACTCTGGCCTCCATTTTCTAACCTGTAAAGTGAGGAAAATAATAGTACACCCTTGTCAGGTTATCACAAAGACTGAAGGACTCTTTAAATGAACATGATCAAATACTAAATGTGGTTAAATGCATAACAAACACTCAATAAGTATTAACAAAAGACTAACGCTCTTTCTTTAATGATGTCTGAAGATAAGCTATCAATAGATTGACATTAAAATAATTGCGCCTTTTATTCTGTAGTGTAATATTTATGTCAATCGAAAGCATCAATTCTCAAGAGTACTTGATTTCCTCTTCAAAACATGCAGTTCACTTTGCTAGGGTTGCTAAAGTTTGCTAATATTCATTTTAGAAAAGTTCTTAATCTACATGTTCTTTTGGCATTAATAACTACATAATCAAGCATGCCACATATGACAGGCAGACCACCTTCAGCTAAAGCAGAACATACTATTCCCTTCTTTAAAAAGAAAACATTTCTCTGATGAAGAGGAGACATGTCATTTCCTGAGTGGGAATTCACAAGGGAGTATTTGCAGCAAGCAATGAGTAAAATTGAGTAAATTTGGGGGAAAAAAGTAGGGAAAACCCTGAAGAAATAGCATAAATGAAAAACTTCCATGCTTCCATGCTAAACACGACCCTTTCTTACAATGAACTATAGTTCTTTAAAAAATGGCAAGCTTATTCTCTGATTATATTCTGTCATAAATCATATGGACAGATGTGTGCCTTAGTCACGCATCACGGTTGATTACCATCATTCAAGGTTCATGCAACACAGGCTAAGGATTTTATTTTTTCATCTGAAATTTAATTTTTTTGATATTATAGCAGGCAAAAAGTAATATCCCATGAATTTTTCTTTGTTGCAGGACATCCACACAATAACAATATTTACTTCAAATATTTTTATTTAACATGTGACTTTAAAATCATGTGTAAGTCTGTTTATTCTGCTCCAGAGAATAGCACATTTTAGTTTTTAAATGTTTTAAAATAAAGTGTTTAAAAGCTTTTAATTTTGTATTACCTTTCCTAGCTTTGTAAATGAATGATAAATCAATACAATGTCAAAATGTGCAAATGAATAAAATTATCTGAGGAACTAGTGTTTACCAGTATGATGGGTGAACCAAATTACATTCCTGGCACCAAGAGTCAAGGATTTTTTTTTTTTTTAATTACAGAGTGTATGAAGACCTTTCAAATATTGTCAAGCTATAGCAGCCTGACTTATGTGGGTGAGATAAATCCATAGGGTGGTTTCTTAAAAAAGCAAACTCTATAGGACACCAGTAATCTATTGGGGTTTCTAGTCAAACATCATTCATTAGTGCAAGTCAGAGCTGGGACATAGAGAAGATTAACATGAGATTACTCAATATTTCTATTAGATAGAGTTCAGATTTGACATTGGTCATGGATATAAAGTTAATGCTGAATTGGCTTCGGAATTCAAACCCTTATAGTTATCTGCCAGCTCCAATGAATGAACAAAAACAAGATTGTTATAGAGCAAAAAGAAAAGAACATATGGTTGAAACAAAGCAAATGCTGTTCTTGGCTGATAGATAAATGGCAAAATGATGATTATATACACATTGTCAATAATATTTTACCCAATTAGAATTTTAGATAGCAAAATACATAATTTTTGACCTTTAACAAGAAAATTCAAAATAATTTCTGAATTTATTTTTTCAGAGACTGAAATTTATTAGGAAGTATGTGGTCATAAAATCACTTTCTATTATTTGAAAAACTATATGCCAAAATATGCTTGGCTAAATAGACTACAATATGTGGGTGAAAATGGTAAGGAAGATTCACAATTGACCTGACCACATTATAATTATTAACCACAAAATAACTTCATTTTTTCAAGATTCAGCAAATATTTATTGATTAATAAAATATATAATGTATGTGTGGTGTAGTAGAAAACATTAAAATTCAGTAGATGTAACACACTCCTTCCCTCAAAGAGCATATATTCAAGGGGAAAGAAAAAAAGATACTCATCACATAATATATTAAGAGTATGAAAACAACTGGCACATCTAACAGTAAATGCTACATATGCAATAATGTATACATTTCTATTTTTTATAATATACCTACAGACCTATAACAAAGGAGAATGTATATGTATCTATCTCTATGTAAGTGTATATATTTTTAAACAAATATTTAGTTTGTGTCGAGTATGGAGCAGGCACAATTCTAAATTTTGGAGTTAAGACAATGAACAGGTGAAGTTGCTGCTTTTATAAAACTTACATTCTAGGGAGAGTAAATAGACAATCAGTCAATCAATCAAATTACTATTTAAACAGTAATACCAAAGTGAAGCAAAGGAGAGAAAGAGAGTGATGGGAGGTGCTGTTTTAGATTGGAAGGTCTGGTATAGCTTCTTTAACGAGGTCACATTTGCACAAAGATCTGAATAAAAGGAGAAAGCCAGCCACAGGGTATGTGAAGCTGAGACAGAAGAGAGTTAAATTATACAGATGGAAGTATTCCAGGAGTAGCAAGGAAGTCTGTGCAGCTGCAGTAGACTGAGCTAGGGGCAAGGTGGTAGATGAGATCTACCTAGAAATGTATGAGACAATCTAACCGCTGTGAGCCTTCTAGACTTTGAAGGAATAGGCAGGCCATGGAGAGTCTTGTATATTATAGGAAGGCTTTGAGCAGAGGAGTGATAGGATTTGGCCCGTGTTATTTTATTTTTTTATATTTGTATTTTAAAAACATTTAATTGTCAAAGATTGAATATATTCAAGGTATAAAGTATGATGATTTGAGATGCATATACATTGTGTAATGATTATCACAATCAAATTAATTAACATATCCATCACCACTCATGCAGTAATTTAGATCACCAGAACTTGTTCATCTCATAACAGAACATTTGTACACTTAGACCAATATTCCTCATCTCTCCCAGGCCCTAATAATTACACTTCTATTCTCTGCTTCTATCAGTTTAACTTTTTAGATTCCACATGGAAGTGAGATCATATAATATTTGTCTTTCTCTGTTTGGCTTCTTTCACTTAACATAATGTCCTCTAGGTAAACCCAGGTTATCACAAATGGTGGATTGTCCGTTTTCATAACTGAAAAATACTTCCCTGTAATACAGGCTATTTAAAAGGACTACTCTGGCAATCTGGCAATGTGGTAAAGTTTGGGCTGTTGGAGCTGCCTGTGCAAGCAGGGAGATTATTCGGACAGCTTTCAACACAGTTTAGAGGAAGGATGTATGCAAGCGCATTCATAGCAGTAAAGTTAAATGAAGGTTTATGGCCAAATTCTAAACTGGCCAATTCTATAATTCAAGGAGAAAAATATTACAAACCAAAGTTTGTTTTATGAACCATAAATAACAAATATTTTCTTGAATTATTTTTTATTTATTTGGATTTGGGGACATATAAGTAAAACTCATGGGCAAAACATAGTTTTAGTCTAGTTAGTGGAAAGATACAGAGTGACGAATTTTTATTTTGTAAAATATCCTTCAGAAAAAAATGGAATTTATAAATGATATGTCTCTATTAATATTAAATATTTTATGTATATTCATTTGATTATTTTTATTCTATTTTGTGAAAATTTATATGACATAAACATGTTATCTTTGTGTTGAAAATAGCTTCAGAGGCAGTTACAGGAACGATATTATAGGTCCATTTTTAAAATGATAGGTAGTCTGAAGTGTGCAAAGTCTGCTAAGGAGTTGATCTGTACCCTTAAAAGATTTACAATATTTTGCACATCTTTGCAATTGTGAATTGTGCTGCAATGAACATTAAAATGCAAGTGTCTTTTTGATAAAATGACTTTTTTTTCCTTTAGGTAAATTCCAGTAGCGGGATTGCTGGATCAAATGATAGGTCTACTTGCAGTTCTTTGAAGAATCTCCATACTATTTTCCATAGAGGTTGTACTAGTTTGCAGTTCCATCAACAATGTATAAGAGTTCCTTTCTCTCCGCATTAAAAAAAAAAAAAAAAAAAAAGAATTGATACCTTTTCTAACAATCTGGATGGAACTGGAGACCATTCTCCTGAGTGAAGTATTGCAAGAATGGAAAACAAACACCACATGTACTCACTATTAAATTGGAACTAATCGAATAGCACTCGTGCACAGATGGAAGTAGAACTCAAAGGAAATCAGCAGGTGGGAGGGGGAGGCGGGGATGGATGAAATCATACCTAACAGGTATAATGTATACTATCTGGGTGACGGGCACACTTATAACTTTGACTCAAATAGTACGAAAGCAAGTTATGTAACCAAAATGTGTGTACTCCTGTAATATTCTGAAATTAAAAACAAAAAAAAAGATTCACAATATTTTCAGGGAGATGAACGTTTACATATGAAAGAATTGCAAAAGATCTTTTAAAATAAAATACACAAAATAACGTAATTCTAGGTCATGAAATATATTCAATGGCAATCAGGAAGCAAGTAGCCAAATTTAATTGGAATAATCAGGAATTTTACTTCATGTTAAATGCAATAGTCATGATAAGAAAAGGGAAAAATATGATAGGAAGGAAAGGAGAAAGAGAGGGAGGAAGCAGGAAGAAGAAAAGAAAGCAAACAGGCAAAGGTACTCGGGATGCCAAAGTAGTATTAAAGAGAATGAGTAATTCCTAACAGAGGAAGCAGGAGAGCATGTGAAAATACTGATTTTTATAAAATCTGTTAGAACAGTGCTATATGAGATCTTTTTAAAATCTATAAAACTGCTATTTATACATTATAACTATCTTATTTTACATAGATGAGTTTAATTTTTTAAATTAGCGTTATTTTGAACCTTCGATTTTATAACCTTCACCACTGCTAGTTAATGCAAGGAATGTGGATTCAATCACAGATTTCAAGCAAAAAAGCATGCAAATAAAGCAAACTTCAATATAGAAAACCAGCTATGGAACATGATCTTTTTGATGAATGGACAACCCTCAAGGCTGTTTTCCTTTTTGCTAGATCTTTTAGCAAGAGAGAAAATTCACACTAGGATTAATGCCAACAACATAATATTTGCATATACTTACCACAAAATAAATAAAACACAAAGATAATTTATAGCATTTTCTAATTTATTGAGATGATGGCTGATAGGTTATAGCTCTGGGTTTATTAATTAAATCTTTATTTTGGGGTGGCTCCATTTATTTTCCAATAGTCTATTTTTATTAATTTGCATATAATTCCCTTTGGAAGGCAGCTGTGCTCACCACTGTACCACCAATGCCCATAAAATTCCCTTTGTACAAATAAGTATGTTTGTAAATTATAAAGAAATTGAAAGGACAGTATAATCCTTAGGAATATTACTCAGAAAACCAGAAATGAATCAAGTAAATAAGGACTGGAAATAATAGAGGCCAGTTATTCTTTTATGGCAGCCTAGATGGAAAAAAATATTTTAATATCCTCTTCTTTACATTTAAAAAACTAATTTTCACTGTCACAAGACAATTTGGTAACCATATATAAACATTAGTGACCCCGTTACTACCGTGCGCTAGACAAGGTTCCGGCATAAAGTAAATATTCAGTTCTTGGGGAAAAGAGAAACAGAAAAAAAAGAAAGGGCAGGAGAAGGAGGGAAAGAGAAGAAATAGATGATAATTTTCAGAATAAGAGTTTTTGATATGAGAAAAGTTTCTATCTTTGAAAAAATGCAACATTACTTGCAGGGCATGAGATGTTCGAAGGTATTTTTTCTGATGAGATAGACTCATTAACATTGAATCAATCGACGATGGCTGATCAATTTCAACAACCTATGGCAAATTTATACAGACTAAAAATCTCCATTATTGCACTGACTTTTATTCATTTGACCCATTCATGTCTTTCCTTTGTTCATCCAACAAATATTTTCTGTGGATTTGGGAATGCTACTAGACACTTGAAACCCAGGTATGAATAAAATGCAGTCCCAGCAAAAAAAAGGAACTCAAAATCCCATGGGAGGGAAAGGCATGTAAATATAAGAAGAAGAATGCAAAAATGTGCCTGAATCAAAGATACAGAAGTATTACGGAGCATGGAGCGAATAATTCTGACTCGATTTCACAGACAGTTTCCCAGAAGAGGTCATTTTCAACCTGGGATTTTTAAGAAAAAATTCAGATTGCATCAGGCGAATAAGAGTGTAGCAAAGGGGGCTTAGAGAAATCAATAAGGACATTTAAGGCAGAGGTAACGTTATGTGTAAAGGCATGATGGCAGTAAAACATTGAGTGTTCAAGAAATTACATGCAGTTTTTTGTTTCAAACCATACAATTTAGTGAAACAAGCAGGTAAAAGATGAATTTTGTGAGGTCGTCATGGCAAAAGATTTAAGGAACACTTAATCAGAAAAGAAACATGAATATAATAGAATTTTAGGAAGAAACTTAGAATAAAGCCTGAAATAGAATCACATGACTATTGCAATAGTCCAAGTGAATAACAATGAGATTCTGAAATATTAATACAATGGAGGCCATGGTTTTATCTACCAAATCACTATAAAATATAGTGTTACCCTATATTTTCTAATCAACAATCATTAAAATTATCATTTAATAAAAAGTAAGGGGGAACACAGTGCTTAATTTTAAAAGTTGTGTTATTTTGTGTTACATGTTTGCACTTTCTTTGTGCCTTTACCTGTGGCCTTAGTGACCCTGAAATAAATTACTGTCCTGTACTGTAATAATTTTGTGATATTATTTCTGTGGCAAATTTAGAGCTTGTAACTGTTGGTTTAATTGATGTGTCCCACTATATGATAGTGATAAAACAGTGATTTGGGGCCAATCAGTATCAGATACTCCACATTCATACCTAATGGGCAAAGATAAAGGCATAATACAGAAAAACACGGATTCTCATAAGAAGTAACTCAAGTTAAAGAGAAGCAAGGCCAGTTAAACTCAATTTATTTTAAGGCATCACTTGCTTATATGAAACAGGAATAAATATTTTATGTCCTGGATACACGTCTCATTGCTTATTTTTTAGTTGGCCTATTAAAAAATATACTTGAGAATTCAAAAATTAGTCTGAAAGCATCTTGTATGGTATTAATGTGATGTAGATTGCATTATTAAATATTTTTTATAGCACATGTCAACAGTGGGGATGATAACAATCTCTTAGTTATCTGAAAGATAAAGTATGGGTGAAATAAATGACTTTTTAAATGTACCTACTGAACAACTAGGGAGTCTAATGTCAAAATTTGAAATAATTAAAAAAATAAAGTAGATAATATATAACAAAACATCATATTCATTTAAATAATAAGATCTACCGAATTTTAAATGTTTCCCATGAAGATCATTTGTTCAGGCTAATATCATAAGTAAACATTTGGAAGATACCAGTGGCAGAGTTTGTGAGGAGGTAAAGTGGGAGGAGATATTCAGTCTCATCACTGAAAGGCTATTACCTAACATCCTTTATTTTACCTCTCCAAACAGTCATCTGCCGTTAACTTTCTACCATTTATTTTTTCCGATGGTACATAGAGTGTGGTAGCAAAAGTTTTATTTTTTGGACACTTAAATGACTAGGTATTTTAGAATTTTATGAGCACAGTGTTTTCTTTCATTCAACTCCTCCATGAAGCTAACGACTACAATGGTCTTTTATTTTTTAATACTCTAGATACCAATGGTTTGGATATTATTAAATTAAAGAGGATGAAAAGTAGAGGAATGGATTATGTTCTATATCAATCTCTTTGATATGCATATCTGAGGGTGGTTATCCAAGGCATCTAAGACATAAACCAATGATTCTATGTCATGGAAAGAAAGGAAAGAATCATACACTGTTAGGTTTTATAGATCGAAGTCGACTATCTCAGTTTTTATATTTGAATGCCATGACCTACGTAGAAATCTTTTAAATGAAGTATCAAGTAGTCAATGCCTGTGACAGATACGGTTTTCTGTTTTGAACTATTGATTGCTTTTCTGAGTAATCTCCAAATCCTATTTTGCAGTCATTCAATCTGGATCTGAAAAAGGCATCAGGAACTTTAGGGTATCAACAACAAAAAAAATAGAAGCATCTAAGATGATTAAGAAATTATGAGGGGTATTTGGAAGAATTTTTTGGCTTCCTCCCAAAGTTCTTTTAGCTTGAAATCAAGGCTTAATATTTTATGACAAGAACCTACTACCTTAGACAAAGTCTGTTTAGTTTCTGCTTTTCATTTCAGCCCATTATTTTGTAATAAAGTTTGAAAATAAAGGATTCAGGTGACTCTAGTTACATTAACTCTTTTAAATTCTCTTAATTTTTAAGTTTTCATTGTCCTTTATCTACAATGCATTGAAATTGTTCTTTATTACCAGCAGTTTGTGGTTTTATACGCTTCTAACTAATCATTGTTCATTATACCAAGAGAATCAGATTTCCAAGTATAGTTTGATGTCATTGTGTATGTACAGGACATCCACAGGTGCCTAGAAGGCCATAAAGGAAAAGAAGCAAACCAGCCAAGATTAAAGTTTCACAGATCCAGATGTTGTTGCTGCTGCTGTTTAAAAAAAAAAACAAAACAAAAAAAAACACACACACACATTTTAGAGCTTGGCATCTCAGCATTGCAGCTGGCAAGTAATAAGAGAGAATGAAGTCTGTGTGCGTGCATGCATGCTCTTTTAGTGGCAGAGAAAGAAATGGAAGGAAGGAAAGTCCAATCTGCTGAAGTA
The DNA here is from genome assembly GCA_004363605.1 of Indri indri. Classification (NCBI taxonomy): domain Eukaryota; kingdom Metazoa; phylum Chordata; class Mammalia; order Primates; family Indriidae; genus Indri; species Indri indri. The sequence goes on from RJWJ010000536.1 coordinate 18,263, forward strand.
AAATAGGAATGTGGAAGAGAGCCTGTTCAACCCTACTGGCAATGAGGTATTTCCTTGTTATTAATGAAATGTTCTGGCACATTGGGAAAAATATAATTTGCATGAGTGAACATATCAAACAAAAAAATAAAAGTTCTGACTCTTACTGGTTTCTTTTTAGCTTATTCACAAAATTATAACCAAGATTCTATTGTCTTCCGCTTCAATGAAGTTGCTTCTTTTGCCATTACTCAGTCATAAATACGCTTTTAGAGTGAGTTTCAACAAAGGGTCCAGAAACTACGTAGGTCATCCAATCATGCAATGTGTTAATATCAAGTGGCTCATAGCAGATGTTCTTATCAGGATATTACAAGCAAACCCAAAATTCTAAGTCCCAGTGATTCATTTCCAGAAAAAAAAATCACATAATATTCCTACACATTAAAATGTGATTAATGTGATTGTAAATTATTATGGATTATTATTCATGGCAATGTGATCTACCTTTTTTTTTTTGTTTTTTTCATAGCATCCAACACTAGATACACCGCCAATAAAAAGAGATGTTCTTGATTCTAGTCTAAGATCTCCTGGACAGTAGTCTGTTGAAATCTAAATGTCTAGACAAGTTAAAGTTCATTAACTCTTTACTGTAAGTTTGCACTCAAAGGATAAAATAAAAGAGAGAGAATTTAAAACTGTCTAATATGAGGAAACTAATCTCTTTTGATTTTCTAGTGGCAATTCAGGATAGTAGTTGGAAGAATATAGCTTTAACATATGGCTGTGATGTAATCAATCTAAGGCTCTAATAAATCGAAATTTTTCTGTGTGTGTGTGTGTGTGTGTGTGTGTGTGTGTGTGTATGCATACGGTTTTGTGTTTTATTTAAAAAATTGTAGAAGAAAAAAATACTTGAATCGATCACTATTTATTAGTTCTTACCCCAGAGTAAATATTTATGGTTCTTGAGTATATATTTAAACATTGAGTAACTTTATTAGGTTTTCTACATTTAAACAGGTTATTTTTAAGAGTCTCTACTTATTATACATGTTATCAATGTAAAGACATAACATTTTAGAGTTATGAATTATTATATTATTTAGGGTAAGGAAAAAATAATGCAATCTCATTTTTTAAAAAATCATGAATCAAGCTAAGACTGGTATCTTGAATATTCAGGCCTTGATATAAGGAGTCACTTAATTAGCTCTTTAGTTATCTCCATTAACACTATTTGGCAACTAAAAGCTGGCCATGATGGAGTATTTCTTACATGAAATGTGGAAAACAATAGTAACTTTGTATTCCATGTGCCAAATTAGAAATAGCTTATAAAACTTCGATTTTCCAGAATTCTCAGTTGAAGCACCTATCAAGGTCCTTATCCCAAAAATATTTAAGATCACCCTTGATCTTCCCTAATTTGGTGTTTATACCTCCCACCTCTGTTAGATTGAAAGAAATGCAACATATAGAAAGTATCTTCTATTGGCTAATATTCAACCCCAATGGCACCCTAACCTTAAAATGATGTTGTTTAAAATTATCTACAACTCAGCCTCTATGCTCTTTACATTCTTCATTTGCTTCTTTATCATAATGCTTAGCACTCATAGAAGAAACTTACAAATCCCCAAAACACGATGAGGCTAGGATAATGGTCTTTCATTAACGGAAAGTCACCAAGGAATGCTTATTAATTATTATTTCAAAATTTCAAACTCTTTCAGCTAGCCATGATATACTTTACTCTCCAAAGAAAAATTTAAACGAAGAAAAATATAGCTCCAAGACGAGGAATTCAGAAGATAATCTGGTAAATATGCTAATTTTGGAATACTTTAAAGAAAGAAAAATTTCAAAGGCAGAATGCCTATGAGCAGAGACACTTTTCTCTTTTGTTTTTCAGCTTGTGACTTTTATCCAAGACATATGCTATACATACAGAATGACTAAGTATCTGTTATAATTTAAATGAATTCTAAGTCTTGGGGCATCAGGGAAGTTATTTTTAAACCTTAAAGGGAAATGACTTTTGAATTTCCCATACCACATTGTATTCCATTGCCAAAAATTTAAACTTAATGCACTGAAAATAAGAGATGTAATTTTCGATTCTTCATTGTGTTATCTCCCACATTTAATAGATTCTGTGATTTACCTGAAGTCCACAAAGTGTACTGGAAAATAATAGTATACATCGATGTCTTTCTTTTCTCACAATTAGCTAAATACAGAATAAAATAAGTGAAGTATCACAAGAATAAAAAAACAAGCATCACATGTACTCACCATCAAATTGGTATTAACTGATCAACACTTATGTGCACATATAGTAGTAACATTCATCGGGCGTCAGGCAGGTGGGAGGGGGTAGAAGGGGATGGGTATATACACGTCTAATGGGTGCAGTGCGCACCATCTGGGGGATGGACACACCTGAAGCTCTGACTCTGGCGGGGCAAAGACAACATATGTAACCAAAACATTTGCGCCCCTGTAATATGCTGAAATAAAAAGAAAGTTAACTAACTAAAATGCAGTAAGTAATCAAAGACTAAACCTTTATCATTGCTACTTTAAGTTCTGTCTACATGATTCTGAATGTCTGAATTTATCTTTTCTAAGAGTCAGTATTTTGGAATGCAAATTTATTTTTCATTTACACATTTGTTATTCTATAAATTTTTTTATAAGTTTAAAATATATTTTATGAGACAAAGATCTCAGGGTAATATTAGAAGTACTTCATAATTGGTTATAGAGAAAATTGAACGTTTTCATGATCTTCACTTAATTTTGTACATTTCAATCTAATCTCATAAAACCAGAGATGAAGTTTTACAGGTCAGAAAATTTTCCAGAAAACTAATCTATTCACAATACATAATAAAATAAACAATAGAATAATACAAATTAAATTAAATAATTTAGATAGTTAACATAATAATGACATATTAATAATAAAAAATTTGATTTTGATTTTTTGGTGAAAATCTTTAAAAAATGCAGCACCGATGTATAATAGTCTATATATGTATTTCCTACTATACTTTTTTCCTTACTGATACAAACTCATGCTTAATAATTTCAATTCTTTGAAATGTTTCGGATCTGTTCTATAGACATGTGAAATAAGGAGGAGAAATTCTCTAAATTACTAGAATTCCCTAGCAATTATTTCTTTTCTCCCATTATTAACTTACTATGAGTGTTGGTTGCTTGTAGAACCTAAGGTTATAGGCTTATAAAACAGATAGAATTGTATATTATATAACTTAAATTGGTCTTGGTATCATGGTAGAACATTCCTTTTATAATAAAAAGCATGAGTTTTATGTCTTTATTCCTCATATCTTTTGCATTTACATTTTGTCCAAGAAGCTTTCCTCTCTGATAAAAAAAGATATTTTTACATTGGCAAATATAGGTCATAGTCGTGGAAGATAAAGTATTAGTTCAACTAAGAAACTGTGATGTGTGTGTGTGTGTGTGCGCGCGTGTGCATGTGAGAAGGAGAGAGAGAAAGAGGGAGAGAGGTAAAGGCAGAGAGGGAGAGAGCGAGATGGGGGTAGGGGGAGAGAGAGAGACAGAGAGAGAGAAAGATCTATCATCTGTCTTTCTATCATACACACATACAATATGTTTAGTCCTTGATGAAAAGTGAAGACTGTGATTCACATTTTCTTTGGACATTCAACCATGCTGTCTTTAAATGAGACATTTAGGAACAATGAAGACATGTACTCAGGCAAAGAAATTACGGTTGACAATAGAATATACACATGACTTTAAATAAGAACTATACTAACTAGTGTTTTTTTTTTTTTTAATATTTACTGACATCTCAAATTTCAGAGGTGGTCTAAAGCAGCACTGTCTAATTGACATACAATGTAGGCCACATATATAATTTCCTAGTAGTCATTAAAACAAAATGAAATATGAAATTAATTTTAATTTTATTTTATCTGCTATAACCAACATGTTATTATTTCAACATGTAATAATTTAAAAATTTTTGAGATATTTTACATTCTTTTTTTCTTATTGTGTCTTCACTATCTACATATCTCAAATCAGACTAGTCCAAGTCAAGAACTCAATTGCCACATGTGGCTACTAGCTACTTATCATATTGGACAGCATAGATCTATAGTGTACTTAAAATCTAGTAACAACATGATCTTCTTTTAAAAATATCAGAACATCTTCTTTCTAGATACCATATTTAGAATAATATAAGCAGGCAACTGTCACATTTAAATATCACAATGACTATAGAAACAAACCCTCTATGAGTGCAATTAAGGGGAAACTTTTCAAAACAGAGGGGGTAATTAAGTAGAAAATGTGTGGTTAAATCCACACAAAAAATGTTGGATGGAAAGATCTTTTTCCAAACAGAAGAACACCAAACATAAAAGGAAAGGGGAGGGGTGGAAAGTTTGCATAGGCAAAAATTACCATATTTACTGAATAGAAGGCCAGTTTGGCTCTGGAAAACTTCTCCTTTTCTCCCCCCAAAGAGAATGGCCACACGCCAATAGATACAGGCCTAAAATAGAGCATATACCATGGTAACCATAGTAATGAGTAGATGGAACTAAAAAAAGCTGGTCTTGGGTGAGCAGATGTTCAGTCAAAGCAAGAATGAAAACATGAACTGAATTTCACAACCTCCATTTTGTCTACATACAGTAGGACAGTGTTCTATGAGCCTGTGGGAGAAATGTGCTGAAGGAGGAGGAGCCAGAATGCCAGGGTTGCCTTGTTATGTGTACAAGCACACAAACCTGGGGCTCTGTCAGGGAATTCATTAGAGAGAACCATCCCAAAGCAGGCCTATGATAGGATGATAAATATTTCCATTATACATACATACACATATACATACTTCATTAAGTAAACTAGTATGTCTTATAGTTTTGTAAAATAATCTGTTTATGCTAAAGTATGAAAAAATTATGTGCAGTTTCTCAATTTCCTTCAGAAAGTCTGACCTAAATATAATTCCCTAAGAATAACATGGCTTTTATCTATATCATGCCAACACCTTCCCTCAACTTCGAGTTATTTTTGCTACAGAAGAAAATCAGTGTTGTGATTAGGAAGAAGAGGTATGCCTGGGTTTGAATCCTGGCTCGCTAGGTGACTTTGGAGAAGTAACTTAACTTCTTAAGACACAGTTAACTCACCTGCAAAAACAGAATTAAACATTGACACTTCATAGCATTGATATGAAGATTGACATAAAGAAATCTGAAGTGTCTGGCATATAGTTAGCATTAATAAATTTTAGTTATTTTGTAACTGTTACCCAATTCATTAAGTTATTTTCATGTCATATACCAATAAATCACAAAAGGGCTGACTAGAAAAATACTGAAACTGTTTTATTTTGCTTAGCACATTTTTGTTGATGCATGTGCAACATATATGCAAATACAAAAAACACAGAGACCCATGTCCACATATATATTTCCCCTCCCTTAAAGCGGGCACCTCAAGAGAAAACAAAGAAGTTACACATAAAGAAGACAGGTAGTTCTCATTTTATCTTCCAAAATACTATTTGGCCAATAATCCATTGTGTCATTCTCTTTGTTGCATTCAGCTGGCAGTGTTTCAAAACATATCCAAAACAACAGAAGACTACTGAGCCCAAGGAGCACTGGGTCATAATTAGCTCAAGATTAAAGTTCACCAAGGAATGGATTCAAATTCAATTTAACATAAAAAGGCTTTAGAGGGAGGGATCACTGCGTTGAGATCTCAATGAAGCAAGCCTTGCATTCTTGATCATTGGAAACTCCTTGATAAAGAATCTCCCTAGGCCCTTAATTCTTTGTGCAGCTGGGGTTTGAGGTCATACTTTTCACTACATTTGGTGTGGGAAAGGAGGTTGGCACATGTTCTCCTTGATCTACATGTAGCCCCAAAGTACTTTCAAAGAAAGAACAAAAGCATATAGAATTGCTTAGCAAGAAATATTTCCCAACGATAAATTTCAGGATTTACTCATTCTCTACTCCTAATGGGTACAATGCACACACTATCTGGGTAATGGGCACACTTATAACTTTGACTGAAACTGTGCGAAAGCCATTCGCATCACCAAAATGTTTGTACCCCTGTAATACTCTCAAATAAAATTAAACAATTAAAAATAAACAAAACAAAAATAAAAAATAAATTTCAGGAAGCAATGCTATCTCTGGGAAGAGAACATTTCAGGCAGAAATTGACAAACCCTGCTGGTCAGGGACAGCAAATCTTATCAAAGGTCTAACAAAAGCTATATACTAACCAAAGTTTAACAAAAGCTTTATTCACAAGGTGTTTATTATAATATTACACACACACACACACACACACACACACACATATACACACATATATAGATACACACATAAACATCTACATATATTTGTATGTGTGTGTATATATGTGTGTGATATATATGTATAATAAAATGTGTATATATGCATATATAAAAATTAGTGGAAAATGTTCTACATATCCCAATGATGGATAAGTAAATAAGATATGAATAGAATTATGGACTTGCATCATACAAAAGAGAAAAAGAAATTCATTAAGATGGGTAGACTAACACCAATTTGTGTGCTCCCTATTCATTTTAACTGTAAGTAAAGTTTAGGTGGAAAGGAAATTCAACCATTAATTAAATAATTGTTTAGAATTATATTCTTCCCACATTTTTGCATCATCCCATTCTTGCATTTGAATAAACAATAGGAGTTGATTGTTAAAATGTTAATATTGTTTATATTTGATAAATAGGAATTCATGATGCCCAAGAGGCTAAACACATGTTTGTATTACCTAACATTTAAGTTTCTCTCAGACTTTATTTATTTATAACTCGAAGATTATTCCTTTGCCTCTAACGATAAATATTTGAAGAAATGGGAAATCAGGCACAGAGATTGGGCATAAATGAACATAAGGGTGCTAAAATGACAGAGATGTGGATTCAGAAAGGCCCATATCCATAACAAGAACAAAAATCTTTAAATTCCACCTCTATCTTCACATGGACCTGCTCAATTATGTTCACTCAACCAAATAGAGTTAGAAGCTGAAAGAATAAAAGAGCAATTTGCAGATGTACAGTTTTCTAACATTCTTTAAAAGAAAAGGGAAAAAAGTTTTAAAGTATTAACTGAACTTGTTTTGATCTTGGATGGGAACAAGAGAACTGCATGGACAAATGTAGTTTTTAAAATTGGAAGAAAAACATGTTTTAGGTTATTTTCATCAGATGTGAGGTTTTACTTGAATTTGCTCTTTGTTTTTATATGGTATAGCTCAGATGTCTGTGGTAGGTTCCATTCTCCAATTTGGTATATATATCACATATATTGGATCCCTCGTAATAATTTAATGCCAGGAATTGCTTCGGACTTTTCAGGAATTAACTGTTCGAATGGCATTCCCTTGGAAAATTACAATTCAGAGAGTGGGCACTAACTGAACCAATGTAATTGCCCTCTATTTGGTGTGGGTTTGTGTGTTGAAAGAATGTATAATCCTAACAAAAGTAGATGATTTGGGAACTAATGGTGGCACAATAAGGGAGATCAGACTCTCTCTCTGCAAGGTCAATTAGAGACTGGTTGTGCAATTTCCCTCCTGTCTAATGGCCTTAATATAACCACATATTCTTATTATTGCTCTAAAGTTATTGAACATATGTAATCTGTGTATCTGCCTTTGTGGGTCCTTTCAATAGTTCTGCTCAAGGCAGCTGCACTTGAAGCTTAAGGGTTTGCAGCTGTTGCAAGCTATATCAGGAACGTGAGGGTTTGGCACTCGTTTTCATAGTTCCTACTGTGTAGAAGTTTGGCAAGAACTGTGGAAAGGGTATGGTGACTTAAAGAATGTTTGTAAAACTTTTCTCCATAGTTGTGGTTCTGAGCACATGAGGTACAGAGTTGAAGAATATAATGGCAGTTGTTTTGTTTGGGGCATTTGGGTCCCATTCATACAATTAACATGAGGACAAAATATTCCAATAATTCACCTTAAATTTTGTTTTTTCCTTTGATAAGTACAACAAAGAGAAGAATTCTGTGAAGTAGGTCTAAAGAGTGTTCTATTTTCTCAGTTTCAACAGCAAATTTCGAAGCTTTAACATGGCCATCTATACTTACAGCCGTCTTTGAAAATATATTCATGGTAGTATTCCTGACAAAAGTTTCAAGTTCATAAAATCATTTTACCCACATACAGGAATTTTGGGGAAAATTTCTCATCCTCACATCATCACATAAGATATTCAGAAGTCATTTTAGATAAAAATAAATCTTGAAGTATTAAAAAAAAATCACTTTAGAAAGAAAATTTAATAAATTTCAACTTTGCCCGGAAAACATATTCTTAAAAATCACCATGCTGTGATGTGATGATATTTAGGATCAGATTATTTAAATCTTACAAAGAAAAATAAGTACTTAGCTAATATATTTTTACATTTCTTGAACATGAGAAGATCATTAAGGTGAATTATGTATAGAATTATTTAATTGAATATTTAGGAGGACATTGGAGAAAGTGACATTTTCCTAGGTAAATTTTAAAACAATATGTTAGAATAGATGAATAATTCAATTAGACCTCTATTCCTTGATTGAGAATAACATATAATTGAAGGATATTTAGCAACTCTAGCAATTTTATATCCTAGCCTAGGCCATTCAGTCTGCAAGCCATAGAATTATACTAAATTCATAATCAATTTATCTAGATGGATATAGAAAGATGTAAATCTATTGGGAATTTTTTGGTCACATCAATTATAATGTTAATAAATTTATAATTGCCTCAGCATTTCTGATAAAAATGCATCAAACCATATAAATTTTTTGGATGAAAGATTTAAATTTCTTATTGACAACTGAATGATGTATAAAAACAAAATACTAAGTCTTTAAAATATCTTTCATAAAAAATGTGGAATGTAAAAGGGAAATTAGAATTCTTCAGATAGTTTCTTAACCATATAATTGTGATGATGGTTATATCTCCATGTACAAAGCAAAACGAAGAAGAATAAAGGATCATGAAAAAATTAGTCTTTCAAGCATATAACTGGGATGATTTGATCAGTAAAGTTTCTATTTCACTTTATGTAGACATGAATTACAACAATATTGACCATATGGTAAGCACATACTCTACACTCCTGCTTGTTCAGGAAGTTAACATGATCATGTGGCTAATGCTAATAAATTTATCTAGTACCACTTATTTAGCATTTCTTAAATATGAAATATTAGGGATTTAAATATTGTTTCCAAATAGTGGTCTGTATGCTTGTTTTATCAATCTTCCAAGAATATATGAGGGCAAAATTATGCCTTCTGCTTTTTAGAAGACATTACTAAATTCTAAGTCATTAATTTCTTTTAAGTTATGAATAAAAAGTGTAAATCATGAGCAAGTTGCCAAGATTCTGATGATTCTTATACCAGTTCATGACTCTAGCTGTCTGAGACCTAGCAGTCATTATTTACTTGTCATTCTTCCTCACCCCACATTCATTCCATCAGCAGGTCCTGAAGATAATACCTCCTGAATATGTCTTGATTTTCTCTTCTCTCCGTCTGCACTGACAATGTCTATCCAATCCCCCGTCATCTCAAACTTGGATGAGATGACTCAAATTGCCTCTTCATTATCCCAGTCACTCTAGCTGTCCTTTAATGTAGTCTCCACATTGCCTGTTGCTGAAGTGATTTTTGAAGCTACAATCCTGGTCATGCTAGATACACACCCTAGTCTGTTCCCCCTTTAATATTCTGAAATTAGCAGTATAACTGCAGAGACCACCCTTTTAAGTAAAAGCTTCTGTTGCTGCTTTTAGGAGTTTATGCTCCATTATGCCTTAGAATCTTTGCCCATACTGCATTTCTTGCCTTCTCACACCCAAATGAATTTATTTCTACTCATTCTTAACATGTCATCGCACCTCAAGCAAGCCTTTTCTAAATTATCAAGACAGATTCCTTTGTTCTTTGCTACTGTAGAAACTGTTTTACTTTACTATCAAAGTTTGCAATCACATTTTTGTTCTTACTTGTTTAACATCTACACCAGTGGTCCCCAACCTTTTTGGCACCAAGGACTGGTTTCACGGAAGACAATTTTTCCACGGAGGGTGTCGGGAGATGGTTTTGAGATGATTCAAGAGCATTACATTTACTGTGCACTCAAACTTCTCTGCTAATGATAATCTGTATTTGCAGCTGCTCCCCATTACTGGCATCATCACTTCAGCTCCACCTCAGATCATTGGGCATTAGATTCTCATAAGGAGTGTGCACAACCTAGATCCCTCACATGTGCAGTGCGCGGTTGGGTTCACGCTCCTGTGAGAATCTAATGCTACCACTGATCTGACAGGAGGCAGAACTCAGGCAGTGATGCAAGCAATAAGAAGTGGCTGGAAACACAGATGAATCTTTCCTTGTTGCCTGCTGCTCACTTCTTGCTGTGTGATCTGGTTCCTGACAGGCCACTCTATGGGCCCAGGGGTTGGGGACCGTAGTTCTACGTACATGGTGAAGGCATGAACACAAGAACCTTATCTGTTCAAATAAATTAAATAGAATTTGAGGACATTAAAAGGAATCCAGAAAGAGTACAGGCCTTCAAATTTTAATTTTCAAATAAATGAACATTTCAGGGAAAATGAGAGATCTTCAAATATAGGAATAAAGAGACCCTTACACATACATATATATAGATATATATGTGTATATGTGTATGTACATATAATTTTTTAACAGACTCACTTCAACTGTGCTGTAAATTTTCCACATCTCTTGAATGAATAGCTCATGTGGTAAGGTTGGCAGTTATGTTTATAAATAATTATTACTAATACAATTCTTATCATTGGGAAATAAACAATGAGTTATGAGTATACAAAGGAAGAACATGATAATTCTACCTGTAGACAGTAAGAAAGAAATTATAGAGATGTTGGTTTTTGAGCCAGGCCTTGAATGACAACAAAAATTTTAGCAGGCACAAGAATGACAAAAAGCACTATAGGAAACAGGAATTGTATGTGGAAAATTATGGCCTCCTGACTGGGCTTAGTATGTTTTTGAAACTCTAAGCACATACTTATGAATGAATAACAAGCACTTAATGAGCACTTACCAAGTGCCAGGCCTCATGATATGTGATTTGAAATGTATTAATATACATTCATTTAATTCTCATAAGCATATGATGTGGGCACTACTTTTACCACCTAAATTTATGTACCTAAGTGCTCCAAACACAGGCTTAAAGCATTTTAGTAAATTATGCATAAATAAATAGCTAAGAAATAAAACATCTAAACTCTGGAACTCACAAACTTAACCCCTAGATTATACTACTCTTGAGAAAAAGAGGAAGAAAGAGATGAAATTAAAATTGTGAATAGTTGTCAAATTGTGAGGGTATTAGTTACCATGCATAGGAGTTTAAACTTTATCCTATAGGCAATGGAAAACACTGAAAGTTCTGTAAGCAAGGTGATTATAATCCAGCCTAATTTTTAGAAAGATTTCTATGGTGGACCATATGGAAAATTAATGAAGGCAGATTGATTAAATTGCCTATGACTGCATTAAATTGCCTATAACTGGGCTGGGAAGTTAGGAAAGTTAAAGGTAATTTAATTCAGCCAGTTCAAGTAAATACCAAGTAATTATTGAATCCTACCTCAACTTCTGCCAAGTACTGATTCCCTAAGGAAAAATGTGCCTGGTGGGGATAATCTGGTTTTGAGAAGTAGCTGATGTACTTATGGGACAGCCAAATGGAGATGGCAATAGAAAGTTAACAATATAAATCAGGAAAGGAGGAGTATCTCAGCATGCAAATAGAAAATTTGTAATCTTCACATAGAAATTATTTAATGAAATAATAATCTGACTTTATGAAAACAAATTAATACTTATACAATGGATTTATTGTAATATAGTATAATATGGATATTCCTGGCATTACACTTGGCTCAAATGGAAATGTTTATCAATGCACTCAATGTGAATTTTTAACAATACTTTCAATATTATGAAGATAAAAATTAGTGTTTCTGACCAATGTGGTATAACAAGGACCAGATTTACTCTTCTTCCTAGATAACTAGGGAAAAAAAACCCATAGAATACATAAAGCAATGGTTATAAGTCATTGGACAACAGGTAGCGCAGAACTGTGATTCCTCATAGAAGGGAAATTAATAGATAAGACCTACAATTGCACCAACTTATTGCTTGGAAGCAGTACGCAGAGTGCAGTGCAGAGAGGGGAGAAAGACCCAAGCATAGAACAAAATTCTTGCTGGGTTTCAGATAAAGAGAGCCAGGTCCCGAAAGGCCAAGGTAGTTATACTTTGCTGGTTAGATCTCTGGAAAGCAGAAAGACACACAGGGAAAGAGAGAAACCTCTGTATATCCTCAGAGGGCTCTTTTCAAGTCTTGGCTGACTACTGATCTAATCAGGTGTGAGAGCAGACTACCCTAGAGAGGAGAAACAACCACTTTAGAAAAACAATAGCCAGAGAGATATCTTGAGCTAAAGGATGTTCATTTTTCCATCATCCAGAGTGGAAAACTTCTTAGGATAAGAGGCATTAAGTAGAATCCTTAGATTTACTCAAAATTGAAAACATCTGCTTTTTGAAAGATAGATTTAAGAAAAAAACAAGGAAAGGCACACACTGGGAGAAAATATTTTCAAAGCACATACCTGAAAAAGAACTTGCATCCAGAATACATAAAGAACACCTATGACTCATTAATAATAATACAATGACTCTATTTAAACAATGTTCAAAATATTTGCAGAGATTATGACAAAGTATATGCCTGCATACCTTGGAAATAATGAGAATTCAGTTCCAAATCGTCACAATGAAGCAAATATCACAATAGAGTGAGTCACACAAATATTTTGCTTTTCCGGTGCATATGAAAGTTATGTTTACATATAGACTATTAAATGTACAATAGTATTATGTTTAAAAAATATAGATACTTTAATTAAAAATATTTTACTGCTAAGAAATGTTAATGATCATCTGAGCCTTCAGTGAGTTGTAATCTTTTGGCTGGTGAGGGGTCTAAACCTTGTCGTTGATGGCTGCTGACTGATCGAGGTGGTGGTACTGAAGGGGGTGGCTGTGGCAATTTCTGAAAATAAAACAACCATAAAATTTGCCACATCAATTGACTCTTCCTTTCACAAATGATTTCTTTGTAGCATGTGAAGCTGTTTGATAGCATATTACCCACAGTAGAACTTCTTTCAGAATCCTCTTAAACCCTGCTGCTGCTTTATCAACTAAGTTAATGTAATATACTAACTTTTTTGTTGTTATTTCAACAATGTTCACAGCATCTTCAGTCAGAATAGAGTCATTCTCAAGAAATCACTTTCTTTGCTCATCCATAAGAAGTAACTCTTCTTCCATGATATTTTATCATGAGATTGCAGTAATTCAGTCACTTCTTTAGTCTCCACTTCTAATTCTGGTTATCTTGCTATTTCCACAACTGTAGCGACTTACTCCACTGAAGTCTTGAACCCCTCAGAGTCATCTATGAGGATGAGGGTTGGAATCCATTTCTTCCAAACTCCTGTCAATATTGATATTTTGACCTTCTGTGAATCACAGATGTTTCTAATGGCATCTAGAATGACAAATCCTTTCCAGAAGTTTTTTTTTAATTTACTTAGCCCACATCCATCAAAGGAATCACTATATATGACAACTATATTTTTGCAAAATGTATTTCTTATATAATGAGACTTAAAAGTCAAAATCACTTTTTGATCCCTAGGCTGCAGAATGAATGTTCTGATAGCAGGCATGCAAAAAAATCAATCTTTTTGTCCATCTCCATCAGAGCCCTTGGGTGACCAGGTGCATTGTCAATGAGCAGTAATAGTTTGAAAAACAATTTTTTTTCCCCTGAGGAATAGGTCTCAACATTGGCCTTAAAATATTCAGTAAACTGTGCTGTCAAAAAATAAGCTGTCATTCAGGCTTTGTTGTACTATTTATAGAGTACAGTCAGAGAATTTAGAATAATTCTTAAGAGCCCTAGGACTCTCAAAATGGTAAATGAGCATGGGCTTCAACTTAAAGTCACCAGCTGCATTGTTTCCTGACAAGACAGTCAGACTGTTCTTTGACAGTTTGAAGCCTGGCATTGATGTCTCTTCTCTAGCTATGAAAGCTCTACATGGCATCTTCTTCCAATAGAAGGCTATTACATCTACATTTAAAATCTGTTGTTTAGTGTAATCACCTTCATCAGTCATCTTAGCTAAATCTTCTGGATAATTTGTTACAGCTTCTACATCAGCACTTGCTGCTTCACCTTGAAGTTTTCAGTTATGACGATGGCTTATTTCCTTAAACCTCATGGACCAACCTCTGCTAACTTCAAACTTTTCTGCAGTTTCCTCACCTCTCTCAGCCTTCATAGATTTGAAGAAAGTTAGGGCCTAGGTCTGAATTAGGCCTTGACTTAAGAGAATACTTGTGGCTGGTTTTATCTATCCAGACCACTACAACTTTTTCCACATAAGCAATAAGGCTGCTTAGCTTTCTTACTATTCTGACGTTCGCTGGAGTAGCACTTTTGATTTCCTACAAGAAATTTTTTGTTTTACATTTACAATTTGGCTAACTCTTTGGCACAAGAGATCTAGCCTTTAACCTATCTTGGCTTTTGACATGTCTTCATTAAGTTTCACTAAGCTTGATTATTTCTAGATCTTGATTTAAAGTGAGAGAGGTATGATTCTTCCTTTCACTTAAACACTTAGGAGCCATTGTATTAATTGGCCTAATTTCGATATTGTTGTATCTCAGAGAATAGGAAGGCTTGAGGAGAATGGGAGAGATGGGCAAATGACGGGTTGGTGGAGCAGTCAGAACACAAACAACATTTACCAATTAACTTCACCATCTTTTATGGGCAGGGATTGTGGCACCCCAAAACAATTGTAATGGTAACATGAAAGATCACTGATCACAGATCACCACAACACATGTAATCATAATGAAAAAGTTTGAAATATTGTAAGAAATATCAAAACGTAATGCAGAGACACAAAGTGAGCACATAGTATTGGCAAAATAGTGCTGATAAACTTGCTTGATGCAGGGTGCCCGCAAACTTTCAGTTTGTGAAAAACACAGTATCAGCGAAGTACAATAAAGCAAAGTGTAGTAAAAGGAGGTATGCCTGTATAGAAATGGCAAACAAGCACATGAAAAGAAGCTCAAAGTCATTAATCATTAGGCAAATACAAAATAACACAATGAGCTACCAATATAGTCTGTTTTATGGCTAACACTAAAAATATGGATAGCACCAAGTGTTAATGAGGATGTAGAATTTGCACATATAATTAATACTTACAAAAATGCAAAATTGTGCAGCCACTTTGGAAAACAGGTCATCAGTTTCTTGTAAAGTTAAAAATAGTACTTACCTCACAGTTCAGCAATCTAAGTCATATTTTTCCAAAATAAATGAAAACATATATAAACACTTGTACTGAAAAACAATATCCTTAATAGGCAAACACTTTATTCTTAATAGACAAAAGAAAGGTCAGCTTTATTCTTAATATACAATAACTAAAAAAACAAAACAAATTTCCATTGATTGGTGAATAGATAAACAAATTATGACATAGTTGTACAATGAAACACTACTTAGCAATGAAAAGAACAGCTTACATGCAACAAGAATGATTCCTAAAAGCCAGACCCCAAAACAACATACTGTATGTTTCCATTTACATGAATTTGAAAAAAAGGAAAAACTAACTTATAGTGATAAAAGTCAGAATGTTGGTTTTAATTATGGAGGCTATTGCCTGGAGACTGGCATGAGGGAATCTTTGGGGTTTCTGTAAATGTTTGATATCTTCATTGCAGTAGTAGTTACATGGATATGTGTGAGTGTGTCAAGTTGTATAACTCATCAAGTTTTAAAATTAAGGGTTGTTCACTTAGTTTATGCATTTTGTACTTAATTTTTGAAGGGCTTTTTTTCTGTATTGGAGTTACACGATCTATTCCATATCTTTCTGAAAGTCTATTAATTGCCCTAGCTTCCTGTTCTTCATTTATTTCTTATACTTTATAGCTTCAACTCTGCCTTCCTTTTTTCCTCCCGACTCCCTTTTCATCTCTCTTTTCTCTTTCCCTTTTTTCCTGAACAAATATTTTTAAACCCTTACACTATACTATAATGTTGTAGGTGCTGGGGATACAAATGCTTTGTAAAAATAGGTATGATTCTGCTCTTGCGGAGAATAAATTCTAGGAATGGAGATTAACATTGGTTGTTCTTTTTTTAAACCCTCAAATAAACTGAGGAATGATAAATTACCCTAAAGGCATATAATATTGGGATGTGAAGTAGGCAGTAAGGTCAGAAATGGTTTTTCTGAGTAATGGGTTAGGAAGATGAAGAGAGGATGAAGGCATTAGTTACAGAGTCTGTAATATATGGGCAGACACTGTAGCCAGAGGAAAAATGTCAATATAAGGGAATGATGTTCCCTCCACTTCAACTGGCTCCATCACAACAGTAGTTGCTGTGTTTGTCCGTGGCCTCCATATAAATAATTCTAACAGTATATTTTTCACACCTGATCTTACCTGATAATCTTAGCAGTATTAGACCTATTGATTTTTCTCCTAGAATATGAGGTCCTTTTCTCCTTTTCCCCACATAATCTTTAGATATTGTTATATGTGTCTATGACTTCAATGAGTAACTTTTCAATGATTTTTCCTAATGCTATCTCTAGCCCAGACTTTTCCTCTGAGCTCCGGATTTAGGTATCTGTCTGCCTTCTTGACATCTACAAGGTATATAAATACGTGAGAATTAGAAAGAACATTCTTTCTTCCCTGAATTCCCCCACATTGACCTAATTACTGATTTTCCTTATTTCAGTGTCATATTTCTTCTGTCACACAAGCTAGAAATGTAGAATTTAACCTTGACATCTCTTTATTCTTTATGCACATCAATGTATTTCCCAATTGCCTTTATCTCTCATTTATTATTTCCCAAAAAATGCAGGTAACCTTTGCAATGTATCCAACTTGATCAATCAGGATACTTGGTGTCTTTGAAGAATTGTTAGTGATTGAAAAGAGTGTGAGAGTAACATGGGTTCAGTATATTTTTTGATCCTCTTTGGAAAATAGATTATTTTCAAGAAAGAATATTAATAGTATAAACACAAAGTTATATGAACTCAGGGAAGCATATATGCATACACATGTATGCATGCATACACGTATACATCCAAAAAGATACAAACACAGATGCACACTCCCTAAAGTAACACATTAGAAAATATTTTTTGAGATAGATATCAGAAGCTTATACAGGGATTCGCAATGCTCATATAAAGTTAATGCAAGCATTCCTAATGATTTAGATGACCTTCAACACTCCTTCACATCCTTGTCATCATAACGCACTTTTGCTCATTTACAGGTGGACTTGGATGTGTGCTTGGTCTCCTCCAGGGATGTCACATCAAAATTCACTACAATTCATTTTACCAAATATTACATTAGAAATTGAGGGGTTTTGGTCTTTAACCTTTGGTTCTTAACTTTTAACCTTTTGCCTCTCTATTCCAGAAATGCAAACAGCACTTCGAAAATTCAAGCAAATACTTGAAGTAGAACCCTTCCTATAATGAGGCAAGAAACTACTAATACTTGCTTATACAGGAAATATAGTAAGGGACAAGACTGTACATGACCTGGGGGGCATCTCAGTGGCTGTGGGTTAGCTCAGAACATAGTTATGTAACACGGCTATCCTGTGGGGGGTGGGGGAGATACAATTCTGTAGTAATATACTACTGTATCCTAAAAAACATCTGAGGTATCAGAAAATAAGCAGGTTGGAGTCATAAAGCCACATCATTCATCATTTGTTACATCTACAAATATTTGTTAGATCAAATGATGGGAGACTGATATGTCACTTATGGAAACCAATAGGTAAGATATTTGGATTGATAAGGACACATATCAAATTAATCTGTAGTAATTACATAGAGTCACCCCTTAGTATCTATGGGGGCTGGTTCCAGGACACCCTAAGATACCAAAATCCACGGATGCTTAAGTCCCTGACATAAAATGTCATAACATTTGCAAATAACCTATGCACATCCTTCTGCCTACTTTAATTCATCTCTAGATTACTTATAATACCTAGTACAATGTAAATGCTTTGTAAATAGTTGTTATATTTCATTGTTCAGGGAATAGTGCCAAGGAAAAGGTCTGTATGTGTTCAGTACAGATATAACCATTCATATTTTTCCTTGAATATTTTTAATTTACAATTGTTGAATCCACAGATGTGGAAACAATGGGTAGGGAAAGCCGACAGTACTATACCTGTATACACACACACACGCACACACACACACACACACACGTATGTATATACACACAAATCTTACTTTCCCTATTAATATAATAGAGGTGTCTCAGAAATTTGGTCATTAATTGTATCTCAAAATATCCATAAATAAAAAGGAAGTGTGATCCAGAAATAAAAAGTTTTAACAGAGAGACTACTCTATGAAATGAATTATTTCTTGGTATATTTTCCAGATGTCCAATGTATTTCTGTGATCCTACATACCATATATTATATAGCCAATATAAAGATTCAGATAGGTAAAGCATAGTTGACTATAGATGTCTAAATTAATCGGAAATATGGAAAAAGTGTTTTGTTTTCTTTGTAGTATTGTGATAGACACTGACATGCTATGCTATTTACACAATCCAAAATCAAATTCTGAAATGTTGCTTTTTTTCCATAGTATATTTTTGGGAGAGAATAAGGAAACCTTGGATAATCACAACATTAAAATGTCATAAAACATGGAATCTAACCTAAGAAGTAGTATTATCCATGAGCTTTTAGGTCCACATTGTTTGTTGATTTTATTTTCTTTCTAAATCATATGTTAAATTATAACTACTGAAATTGCATCATTAAATCAGATTTTTTTTCTTCTTTTATGTCAGTTACCTATTGAGACCATATGTTATCTCTATATACTAATGCTTATTCTCAAGTCATATAATATAAGCTTAATGCTCTGAAAAAATAGAGAAATAAAAATGTCAACATGTGCTAGCTGAAAATAAAATTTCATCAAAATGATATTATAAACATTTAAAAATTAAAGCAAAATTTACAATGATGTAATAACGAATCCACAGATTTCCTGGACATAAAGAGCTATACTAAAGAGTATTGGCAATGGATTGGCCTCAGTATGAAGTCACTGCTTATTCTCTACTTGATGCACACAGTTAGGACAACTTAGACCAAAATTTGTGTTCAACTCAACTGATGCTAGTTCTTTAAGCGGTATGTTGGTTCTGAACTTACTCTTCTAATGAAAACAAATGTAATATTTCTTTTTTTATACTAGAGGGATCTAGTATTTACTATTAACTGTAAGAAGGTGTGTATCTGTGTTATTTTCTTACCCATTTAATTGTCACTTCCCTTTTCATTTCTTTTCTTATATACCACCCCCCTTAAGTTGCCAGCATTTTTAATAGTTTAAGAGATTTTTCTGAAGAAAAAAATATATTGCTAAACAACAGTAAATAAATGTCCTATTTTATGTTAAATAGTATGCACAATAGGTTTTACTCTGCCAAACGCTGAGAGATAATATAGTACTGGAGAAGTTTTTCTGCCTGTGGAGTGGATGGAAAAACCTATTCTGTCAATGATATTATTTTTTTCATGATAGTCCGAGACAGAAGAATTTGATGCTAGCCCTCGCAGATGTGATTCTTCACAAATGTCATATTTCCTGAGTTTCTGTGTTACGTATGCAACACACAAGGAACAAATAGATATATAGTTGGTGCTTGGTAGGGAAATGAAAGAGATAAAAATAACTCAGAATCACTAAATTCAGATCGTTCCATCAAAAATTATATGAAAATAGGTCTTATTATTCTTTTTATCATAACAAATTTTATTCTCCCAGCCAAGTCACGAAATCAATTTTTCTCCTACTGTAACTTCTTCGGAATGGAACAGAGCATCTGCATACCAGACCTTCATGACTAGATGAGAACACAGATCATTTCCAGTTAAGATTCTCAGGGAAATTAAGTATA
Organism: Indri indri; assembly: GCA_004363605.1. NCBI lineage: Eukaryota > Metazoa > Chordata > Mammalia > Primates > Indriidae > Indri > Indri indri. The sequence goes on from RJWJ010000536.1 coordinate 38,508, forward strand.
CAGAATGGAATTCTCTACATCAGAATGTTCATAATATGAAAGCAAAAACTGCTTTGACCAGAAACCAAGTCTCTAGTGTTTCACAGTTTAGTTTAACAAAAACAAAGTTGCTTTTGAAGTCCTGGGCTCTGCTCAATTTCTCAGCTATTTTGTAGAATACTATGATTTCATTAATTCAATAAACTAGAGATGTAGCCTTTATTCAAGTATAGATATACCTTTTGTGCAGCCAAAATGCATGTTCTCTTTATTGAGACTTGGACTATCACTGTGATTTTGTATTCAGTTCCCATTAACACGTCTATACCATATTATTGACTCACCAAGACTTTGGTTCAGACAGTATGTTTGTAACAGGGAAAATTCATCACCAAACAGGAAACACAAAAACACACAGCTGTATTCCTTAGTAAAATATCAACTTCACAGAGAAAAGAGAGTGCATTATTTAAGCTCTAAATTCAGATAGCTAACAGTGACTAGAGTAGCAAGAGGTTGATTTTGTAATAATTGGATAATCAGAACCTACCTAAGTGTTTTATAAAAAGCCTTAATTTACCAACTCAACAAGTAACTTCTACATTACTCTCACCAGTAATTTCTCAGTATAATCTGTCTTTATAATCTGATGAAGGGTCCATATCATACTGTTTCAACTTGGAAAAATTGCTGTCTGCTGAATCTAGACAATTAAAACTAAGGAGAAAATTGAAGGAAGCTGAAAAATTTATGAGCCCAAGTTAAAGTGTTTTAAACAAAAAACCAGGAAGAAAAGACAAATTTATGAGTACTTGAGAATGTAGTTTCTTAATACATATTCCCCAGCCAATAAAATGTGAATGAAAACCCTAGTTGATCTGATGAGCCCATGCACTTCATAATACCATTATTGGAAAGAAGCAGACGTATCTTAGACTGAAAGGAAATATCTTGGAAAAAGCCTTTGGAAACTGTTTTAACAAGAAATGGCAATGTTATACTAATCTTTGCTACATTTCTAATTCATGTTTTGTGTCTTAGAGACCTCATTTTCCCACTGTGCACTATAAATGCAATAGATCTTTGAATATTAAAATTACTGTTTTTATTTTAAAAATAATTTTGAAAATCTTTTGAGACTAATTTGGTGGGTAGGGATTTGGGTCATATTGATGTTATACTGTATAGAATATACTGATTTTAACTTTCTCTTACTAAAAGATAATTTAGGCTGGGCACAGTGGCTCATGCCTGTAATCCTAGCACTCTGGGAGGCCAAGGCAGGAGGATTGCTTAAGCTCAGGAGTTCGAGACCAACCTGAGCAAGAGTGAGACCCCATCTCTACTATAAATAGAAAGAAATGAGCCAAACAACTAAATATAGAAAAAAATTAGCTGGGCTCGGTGGCACGTGCCTGTAGTCCCAGCTACCTGGGAAGCTGAGGCAGGAGGATCGCTTGAGCCCAGGAGTTTGAGGTTGCTGTGAGCTAGGCTGACGCCATGGCACTCTAGCCCAGGCAAGAGTGAGACTCTGTCTCAAAAATAAATAAATAAATAAAAGATAATTTAGAGGTAAGATAGCTATTTATTTATTGTACCTCAATGCTAATTAATTTTACTTCTTCTAAAATATATCTAATAATGAAATCCAAAACCAGACCTTATTCATTCACTCTATTTTCAAGAGTATAAATATGGGCCAGGCACAGTGGCTCATGCCTGTAATTCTAGCACTTTAGCAGGCTGAGGAGGGAAGACTGAAGCCAGGAGTTCGAGACCAGCCTGAGCAAGAGCAAGACCCTCGTCTTTACAAAAAAACAGAAAAATTAGCAGGGCATGGTGGTGCTCGCCTGTAGTAATAGCTATTTGGGAGGTTGAGGTGGCAGAATCATTGGAACCCAGGAGTTTGAGGTTGCAATGAGCTACGATGGCATCACTCAACTGCACTCTAGCTCTGGTGACAGAGTAAGACTCTGTTGCAAAAAAAAAAAAAAAAAAAGAAAAGAAAAGAAAAGAAAAGAAAAGAAAAGAAATAACACTCTACTTTTAACCTGGTCTATATTATAAAAAAAGTGGCCTAGATCTTGCAAGTTAAATTTAAATATATCTTTAAACAAAATGGTTTCTGAAATTTGTTTTTTAATTATAACCAGTGATTCAGTAGCAGCCTATCAAATGAATATAAATTGAATTCCATAAAATAAAATCAAGTCATTAGGAAATCAAGACCTCTACAACCTACACTTTAATGAGAAAATATACAGTTGGAAAATTCTGTGATTTTTTTTTTTTTTTATGTAAGGTAAATTTTGTAGCTGCTGGGAAGTCTAACTATAAAAGGATTTCGATTGGGTTATTTAGTGTTAATTGCTTTACTTATTTTTATTTTTGAATTGTCCTTCATTTAAGTAAATATAAATAAAAGAATTACTTTATTATGCATAACAGTTTAAAAATGATCAACATTTTAGTTTTTATAAGAGTATACAATGATATTTAAGTTTTTTACAGTTTTGAAAATATGATAGGTTCTAAAATTCCAGTTATGGATGATGTGCAACAAGTTTTAAAACATGTTGCTATGCAACATTTTATGACCATACAGCTATAGTCTCAGGTGTGATTAAGTCTCTCTGAGAACCATGTATGGTAAATTACATGGTACCTTTTTCTCTAATCCATGTTAACATTAATTTCTAAATAGATAACTTCAAAATCCTTACTTTGCTAGATTTGGAAGGTGTTACACTGAAAGAGATTATAATTGGAAAAGTATAGTATATTTTTTATTTACCCAAATTTATTTGGAGCCTGACAAGATACCTTGAGTCTAGAATACCGAGTGTATAATGCAGGTTGCTGCTAATATCCACAGTGTTTTTAAATGAGCTCAACTTCAAAGAGGAATAGAGTAAACCACACATTTTGGCTAGCTATCCTTACTAACAGCAATTTTTAAACATCTACTAGTTTAAATATCCTTTAAAAATTTTATTATCAGGAATTAAAACTTAACTTGAATTTTTAAAATGTATAGCTATAAATATCATTTTAAAAACTGTGTCACTTAGAATTCAAAATTAGTTTAATATTTGATTTTCTATATTTTGTTTTTTCACTTGAATACTTGAGAACATTTTACAACTTCATGTGCTTATATAAATTTTATCATGAAAGATTTGTTTTTAACAGACTTCATTGACCTATATAAATATATGTATAACTTTTGCTGTAAAACTCTGATAAGTCAGAAGGAAAACAAGGTAAGAATGAGGTAAACAGGTTGTCATCTACCTGAAATGAAATGAAAGTGTTCAAAACAAGATCAGAGCTGGGTTATGTTCATTCTTTCCCACATCAAATGTAATTAACAAACAATTTTTGAGACAAGAGGTACATAAATATGTAGTCTACAGTTGTAAGGACAGAAGAAAAGAAGAACAGAAGAGAGATAAAACAAAGAGTTAAATCACTGTATCTACAAATGTCAGTAAGACAAAAACAGATATTTTATGATAACATTATTTCAGTTAATATACTACTAGCCACACATAAGATGGTAGAAAAGACATATGACTTTAAAAAACTGGAAACATTTTTGCAACCAATATAAGAAATTACAAGGAAGTTAATTAGGAAGAAATGTGTTCAATTATCATACAGAGCATGGGGTAGTGGCACAAAGAGAAAATCAAGATAGTTTCTTTCTTGGCAGGGTTTTCGAGTGAGAGAGGCAGGAAGAAAATGTGAGATCTCTAATCTCCTATAGAAAACTTACTAGAGCTGACTGGAACCAAGATTTATTGTTTCCATAGAAGGTGGATTCAATTAATTTTATGAACTTCTTAGAAATCTTGTACTACGATTTTTGAGTGGTTTATAATTAATTGACTTTCAAAGGCTGGTGTTAATTACTGCTAATCGGTTCCCAGTGAATATCAGAAATGAGGAAGAAAACAAATAAGCAGGATAGGCAAGAGCTTTTGAAGTTTGGAATGACTAGATCTTAGGAAGAAATAAACTGGTTTTCACAATTTCCAAAGTAGTCACCGAGGGAAACCACAATGGCTGGGTTCCACTGTACATTCTGATCTGAAGAAGAGGTAACAAAACCAAGAGCATGTTTTCATGAAGTGCTGAGTTTGTTTCTAATGGATGTGAAGAACTTTTAAGGCTTGTAAGATTTATACTGAACAGAAGAAGTGATACAAAATAGAAACTAGCATTTATAATTTCCTAAACAATGGAGAGGAACAAATAAAACCGAAAGAACAAAACAAAGATAAAAATAGAAAGCTATGAAATAGTGGAAGAAATTCTACTACTACAGCTATGGAGCTATGCATGTAATACAAATAAATGTGTCTGTATGGAGGATGAGAGTTAGTTTTTTTTGTTTGTTTTTTGTTTTTTAAGTATGAAGCAATACTCTATTGACAGAAAATGAATGAGTAGGCACCATCAGGGTGAAGGGAGTAATATAAAATTGTAACAGAGTCAGGAAGAGCTCTTCATTACTATTGATGCCCTGATAACAATGAATCTCATGACACAGAGGAGAAAGTTAAGCCTTCTGGAAAAGTCCATTGAACAATGAGAGACCAAAAAAAATTCCTATTGCCAATTCATGTAAATATAAATGACAGCATCGAAAGAGTCAGAGACACATCTTTAGGGGTAGGCATGGGAGGTTAACTGGAGGACTTGGTAGAGGAGGGAGTGTTCTTCAATTTCAGTGCTTCTTATCCAGAGGATCCTAGAAGAAAGAACTAGAAGATGAACTTGACTCTAGGCTCTGCCTTCTTCTCTTTCTATGGTAGTTTTATGAGTTCTTGAAAATAACTTTCACTTGTTTTTGCTTTTTCTTTTTAAATGGTACTGTAAGCATAGTTTTTAATGTTGCATGTATAGTTTTGTATGGTTTATTTAGCGGTTAAGAAAGAGAGGTCTGAACACAATATCTCTGAGATAAACAATCTTCCTTCACCACTAAATAATTAGATGACCTTTAATAAGTTACCTAATCTTTCCAAGACTCAGTTATCATATTTATAAAGTGGCAATAATAATAGTACCAATATCACATCAGTGCTGAGATAATTAACGGTAAGAATTCTCAATTTCAACCATATAATAAATGTTAAATAAACGTTAATTATTGATGGTTTTTATAGGGTCATCAAGAATATTGAAAGTCAGTTCTGAAACTTTATTCTAAAAATAACAGAGAGCTCCAGGACACTATTTGACAAAGTTGTATAACAATGGTTGATAGTGACCCAGGGAAAATATGTCACTGTGAAATCATCGTTTATCATACTTTGTAATCTTATTTTTCAGTCATGGCTTCTATGAAAACTTGACACTCTTTAAGTTTCACCTGGCCCAGAATGTATTCATAACAGAATTCTGTTAACTATTGGTGCTTACATAATCACATGGAACTGTAATATTCTCATTGGTCATTTTGTTTCCATCCATTTTTTGACTTTAGGGATGCATATAACATATAGCACAATAAAGAAAAAAATGCAGTTTAAACAACAAACATAAAGTAATCATGATAGTATGTGAACTGGACTATGGACTACTCGAGGGTAGGACTGAGTAGGCTCTGTCTAGAGCCCTGCTCTGTGCCTGCACAAAAGCAGTGTTCATTCATTAATCTAGTATGGAAATGTGCTACAGATCTAATGGATGAGGGAAAAAATGGGAAAGTTACAAAGTAAACAGCAGTATGGGAGTGTATCACTGAGCAACCAGCCAGAGGAAGGAAATGAATGATGTGTCCTGACACAGATCCCCAAGCTGCCTCAGAAGGCAAAGTAGCAAAAGGAGAGTCAGTCTATGGACATCTGTTGAAATTCTCTTTCAGCAAAATCACTTCATCTGACAAATTCCTGACACACCTTATTGAAAATTCCATCCATCAAAGATAAAGGAAATGAATTATTTGGGAAATGGCTGTTCTGGACCTAATTCTAACCAACAAAGAATTGATTCATTAAGTGGGAGAAATAGAAATCCAGAGAGAAAACATGTCAGCAGTCTACACTTCCATAACAGTTTAGGAGAGAGAGGCTGGACTGTCACTGTTGTCACTACTGGACATTTGGAAATGCATGCTCACATGTCTTTGTTCCCAAAGGCAATCACTGATCATTTTTTGGAGCATTTTTTTCAGTATTTTTTTTTCCAGTCTTTTAAAAAAAAAGTCTTAGCAATTTTATTTAAATCTATATCTATCTTTATCTATAAAATATCTGTACATATTTTAATTAACTAAAACATGTCATATCTCTTTGTATTCAGTTTTATAACATAAACATGTTTTCATTGAATTATGTGTGATTATAGCCTAATTTGAATGGCTAAAGAACAACGAACTCTATAGTTTAGAGAACATTGTGATTGTCACTTTCATACCCATTCCATTCCTCCTTACTTATACAGCAGCCATGCTGTTTTTGTGACATTGTTATTAAGCCCAGCTCCCGCTATGGCCCTGATTGGTCTAGGCCAATATTTCTCATAGTGTGATCTAGAGAGCCCTAAGCTTCCATAAGAACTTTTCAGGGGCTCTGAAAGGTCAAAATTACTTTCAAAATAATATTAATATATAATATGCTTCTTTCACTCTCATTGTCTGGTAAGTGTACAGTGCAGTTTTCCAGAGGCTACAGATGGGTTTTATCACCACAGATTGAAAGCAGATACAGGTATGAGAACCCATCCATTAAGCCAGATGTTAAGAAGATGTTCAAAAATATGAAACGATGCTACTTTCTAACTGATTTCTTTCAGTTTTGGAAATATATTTTCATTAAAATATGTATTTATGTTAATATATGATTGGTTTATTATAGTTTTAAAATGAAGTATTAAATACGTATTATAAAATATATATTTTTTAATTTCTATCATGGTAAGTACTGACAGATATAAACAAAACCTTTTAGGGTCCTCAATGATTTTTAAGGATATAACAAGATCCTGAAACCAATAAGTTTTATATATTAACATACTCTTTTGTCATATTGCCTGAAATTACTTTGTCTTAATTTGTATTTTGCACTTCAACATCAGTTAAAGAAAAAAAAAAAGAGAGAGACATAAATATACAAAGGTTTTTTCAAATAAAACTTTTAATTTTGTGTTGTTAAGCATTTGCTTCTCTCTTTATAATTTCATTTTGTCACTCAAGCTTAGAAAGCCATCGCCCTTTTGGATTATGGCGGTATTAACTTTTTCTTAATGTTTTAATCATTTGAATTATCTATATTTAATTATTTCAGCCACAAAAAGCATATCGTTGTATGGCATAATAAATTAAGGTTTTTATCACCCAAAATGTATTCTGTTGTGTAACATAAGAACCTAAGCATTTATTGTTATTCTAAATAGCAAAAAAAAAAAAAAAAAATGTTCTATTTGTATTACTATACTGTTGATTTTTAAAAATAATAATTATAGATCAGAGGCAAAGTTTATTATAAAAGAAAAGGGGAAAAAAGAATTAAGAGTAACTTTTCAAACTAAAAGATGTTAGCAAATTCGGAGGAAACTCTGCAGGTCAAGTAGGCCCTGAGGACACAGAGAGACTGAGAAATAAGAGAAAAAAGAACAAGGAAAAAAGAGGTGGAACTGCAAAATTGTTTGCATTCTTTTAACCACAAGAATGAGGGCAGTTAAAAACACAGAATGCATTTTGACCAAATAGAGTTACCATTCTTGATCAAAGCTGCATGGTGCATTAACCCTACTCCCAGCTGCTCAGCTACAGGACCTGCCTTACCATTACCTTGTGGTTATGGCACTACAAAGGGAATAAAAAAACACATGACAAATTAAATAAATAATAATAATTAGGAATAGTGACGCAGGAGATAGAGTCAGTTAAATCCTGCAGGAAGAACTGAGGGGTGTCTGGATGGGGCTTGCCAGAGGAAAATAAATTATATTATGACAAGGATGAATATGTACTAAAGCCCAGTGTTAAAGAGAACATTATCTTACCCAATTTACCCAAGCATTCATGTTTGGAAGGAAAGCCCACATATATTAAGAGTTTGGGACCACACAAAAATGCTCTTTTGATGCCTTTATAGTTCAGATATGGTTCTAGACAGGACAGTGCTTAGTTTGCACTGTCTACATTTATTATCACAATGCCCATTTCATGCCTGAAATAGAGACTGAGAGAGTTTAAGTAACTTGCTCAATGCCACGGAGCATTAATGGTGAATTCAGTATTCAAACCCACATCTCTTAGTTTCCAAAAATCCTTCCCTGAACCAATCCCATACTTTTGTGAGGGCTCTTCTTTCCCAACTAAATTTGACTGTACCTCACACTGTATTATTAATATTTATTTGATATGCATATTGTTTATATTGGTAACCACATTTTATTGATAATATGGTGACTTCTAGTTATGCCTTATTACTCATCCTATTACTTTTTTCATATTCTCACTTTTTTATTCTTTCAAGGACTTCAAAGTCACTGTGATGTTAGTCTTAAGTGAATTTACATATTAAGCACATTTCTATTTACAAACAAATCCAGATACTATTCTGATATTGAGAACTTAAGAAAGTCATAGATGATATTTCTCTGAGAAATTAATAAGTAATTGTAAGACATTATGAATAGGTAACACATTTATATTCAGTAACATGAACTTAGCTTATAATTGGAATATTTATCTTGAAGATAAAATTATAACATTTAAATTATATCATAATTTACATTTGAGTGATTATAACATGGTTATGAAAATTTAAACTAAAAGAATTAGAGGCACTACTGTTTAACTAAATGATTTGAATATTTTATTTACCAACAAAGAAAAAAATAAGAGCTCTTCTATTACCTTCAAAAGCTTGCACTGAAGCTGTCATAGACAGATAAATCATTATTAAAAGAGATTGTTGCCCTCATTATATGTCAAAGACCTTCTTTTCCCTTAATTTTTCACTTCACTCTACCCTATGATCAAATTTTATCAGTTAGATAAAGTAGTATGTAGTAGCGTTTCAACAATTAAAATTTACTTTGCCATGTATTTACTGTGAATTAGTAGTTTCCACAGACCTGAAGCAGGCCCATGACATATAGTTTTGACTAAAGCAAAAGTATATAATCCCATTATATACTTATTATTATAAGGCTGATAGTCTAGTTGAGAAACTTAAGCACTAAACAAACAATTACAAGCAAAATTTTTTATTTTGTCAGATAATGGGGAAAATCATGGGCTATGATGATCTAGAACTGCTGGTAGGTAGAGGTGGACCTGTTATTTAAAGGATGCAAAATCTTTGCTCAAGATGGGAAGCATCCCAGGTAGGAAAGGAAGCCGCAAAAATGAAGGTGTGGATGTTGACTGCCTATGGAATTGTGGGTGGCATGAATACATTAGTCTGATTGAAGCACAGAATCTCATTGGCCATAAGTAAAAGATAACCTCAAAGAGGTAGGATGTGGCCTGATTCTTGAGAGCCTGGAATGGTGATCTAAGGAACTAGTAACTTACTGTGTTGGCAAAGAAAGGCATTGCTGGTTTTAAGTAAAGCATGAACTGATGAAAGTTTTGTTTAGAAGTGTATGAGGATTAACTACAATAATATTTGTGAAGTATAATTCATGAACTTTGTTTCCACACTACAACATGCATGCTTCATAGCTCTAAGGAATAAGGAATATGTGTACGCATAGCCAATGTGTAAGTCTTCCTCCTAGATTTAGTTTAACAGATACCTCTTAAAATAAAATATGAAATATCTATGATAATCATAAAGGAATTATTATTTTTAGTAGAAGTTAGGGTAGGTAGGCCTTAAATGCAATTAAAAGGGAAATTAAAAAAAAAACTTGGTTGTTCTGTTGAATTGCTAACTTTAGCCTTCTGTCAAACCTAGTTTTTATTTTTTTAATTCTCCTTTCAATTTTTAAACATTTGCCCTTTCAAGATATTTAATATACATTATTTTATTTAGACCTCAAAGATATCTTTATAATATATATTTTTATTTTCATTTTATAGAAGATAAAACAGATTCAAAGAGATGAAGCTACAGGATAGGAAGTTCCTTAGTGAGAAAAGATGAGGAGATGTATAAAGATGATTGTATAAACCACAAGCTAATATAGCAGGATTCCAAGCAGAAACAACAATTCCAGATCCCCAAGTTTCTCCATGGCAACAACAGCTATGGATGGTACTACCTAACCATATAGAAGATGAGGATAGATGATTGATTAATAGATGATAGGTAGATACATGGATAGATAATATATGTATCTACCCTATATATACATAGATTTACATACATATAGGTTATATGTGCATATATGTATATTTTTTATAAACACATGCACATACATGTGTCTACACACAAGCACATACACATACCAATCTATATAGGATTCCTCTTTTTGCCATTTTCACAGGAGAACCATGCCACAGATCACATAAGTAGTTATTGGCAGAAGCTTTTTCCAGTGATACTTTTTTATTATCTTGTTACTTCAGAAACTTGTCACAGAATCAGATATGCCTATCTGTGCCAGCATGTTGGTGGTTACTACTGGACAATGTGTAACATGTCTCAGAGACTTTTATCTGTGTCATGTAGTATGGGAGTGGTAGACAGATGAGACATTTAAAACAAGTGGAATTTGAACAGATATCTTAATAATAAACATAATTGGTAATTATCTTTAATTTTTATCCTGATGTAAAATACTTAAATCTTTTTAGAAGTAATTCTTTAACATAAAATTTTGAATTTTCATGTGAATTAGGATGAGTATTTAGATCTAATTGTTCAGAGCATATTGTCAACTTATAATTAATAATAAGAAAATAAAATATTAAGGTATGCAACTATTTATTATCGCTATCTCATTACTCATATCGAGGCAAGAAATTGAGAAATAATATTTTGCATATTTGAATTTGAAAAAATGAGTAGACAACTGATTGGATTTTTCACTTTGCTTTTAGATTGTTATTTTGAAGAGTTCAGCTATAGACTATAAAAATGTTAATCTCTTTACAACTATTTAGGTTCCACTTAACGTCAAACACTAAGTGAAGAGAAGAGTCATGTGTCTTTTAGAGATAAAGGGTTTCCGCCCACTTACCTACTAAAGGGCCTCTTCTTGATGATTAATTTCTTTTGTTATTTTAGATTGTCCCATGGATTGTGCTTTTAAATATTCTGAAAAGCAAAGCAAATAATTTTGTAAAGTATTTTATAAAACTTAAATCAAAAACTAGACTTCCTTGGTAAACTGATTTAAAATACAAAAAAAGAACACATCTTTCCTACTGCCAGTGAACTCTTGCATGACACCTTGGAAACATTGCTGATGAGTCTCTCAGGCATCACTAACTCTTTGTTCTCTCATCACTTGCCACTCAGAGCACTATTATCTCCCTTACTTCTTCCCAAAATGGATTCTCAGAGATTATTTCCACTATTTGTGTGTGTAAATTTGGCTCATGTCTTCTCACTCTCTGTTTAGCTGCGTTATCTTTTTAGACAAAATCTGTTCACCCCCTTAGCTGTTTAGACATTTCCGGCCTTCTTCAGTCACACTCCTGGGCTATGATTCCCTCCTCCAGTTTCCGGTTAACTCAGTGTGAGTGAGTAATACTCACCTTAGGATCTGGTTCCCCAACAATCAAGCTATATATATTTTTTTTCACAATTACTCTCACATGTTCTTCTTAAACTTTAAGGCCTGGTGTTTTGGCACAAGTTGAATGGGAATTCTAGATTCTACAATTTTCATGCTTATGTGACACAGCAGCCGCAGATTTGGAGACTATGGCATGAGGTTGAGTGGGTGGATATAGTGGTGACTAGTTTAATGAGTCACTCCGAGAGGTTTTAGTACTGAAATCTGAACCCAGAGAGACATACAAGAGGCTCTTAATGAACATGAACCGTGTTATTTCATAGGAAGAAAACACCTGACCAGAAAGCCAAAATTCTACAGCCTTTGCTTTCTCCTTTGGGAAACCAGAAACTATTATTGTATCCCAGGATCAAATAATTAAGATAAGACCAAGGATTAATATTTTAGTTTAGAACGAAAATCCATTTTCAAATAAAAATTCAGTTACTTTGGTGATAGGTTGCATTCGTGGCCCCAGTTCTCTCTCTCTTTTTATCTATATGCTTTTTACCACAGGACTTTGCTGGTCTTCCCACAAGAGGTGATGCCTGTATTTTTCCACTCCTCGGCTATGAGCTTGGTCATGAGACTTGCTTTTGCCAATAGAATGAGGAAAAATCGACAATGTGCCAGTTTCAAGACTAGGGCTCAAGAAATATCGTTTCTATTTGCTCTCTCTTGTGCTTCTGCCATCACTGTAAGATGGACATGCCTGGGCTAACCACCCCCCATCCCAGAAGGATGATGAGAAATACGTGGAACAGAGGAGCACTTGCTAAGCTGCCCCAGCCAAGCCCAGACTAAGTTAATGACTCCAGCCATCCTGCAGAAGCTAGAGTGAGCTTACATCAGATTACTCCAGCTGACAAAACTGATAGTTACTTTAAGGCCACCAAATTTCCAATAGTTTATTATTCTATGATATCTATTCAATATCCATTGAATAAAATAGTTTTTCAAATAAGTATAGAAATCAGTTACCTACAAGCTTGCCTAAATTCCCACTTTGTCATTAATATTTGAATATATTTTAAGCTAAACATCTCTTAGAGAATGTCTGCAATCATTACAAAGAAGTAAATAGAATCAATAACCTGTTATTATTGAACCTAATGACAGATATTTGTTAAAAATAATAAGATCAGCCTAGACTTACACCTATCTAAATTTATATTTTTCATCACGCTGTAATTTATGAGTAAAATTAATTTCCAGAATCATGCCTTCGAAGTGCTGGCAAAGCTCTAAATTTCTTTCTAAATCTCCAAATGCAGACAATATTTAATAGTGGCTAGGAGAAGAACTAAAATCATACAACCATGGATATAAGGCCAAATGTGCTACTCATAGGCTATTTGTCCTTGGAAAATGATTAAGATTTTCTGAGCTTCTTTTTTTTATTGAAAAGGAAGATATTAATAATAGCCTATATATATATATATATAACTTAGTCTAGTGTCTGGCAATTAAAAGTGAGCTTTATTATTTTCAAAGCAAGTTTAAATTACATTTATTAATGTGTGGTGTTTATCCTTATTTTTGATTATATCTTTTAAAAAGTACTGATCAAAAACATGTGATGAGATTGGCTTTAGAGGACCAGAACATTAGGAAGGAAATCCTCAAGGTTGAAGAATGGTCCCAGCTAAAGGAGACACCGAGAAAGCATGATGAGAAGGCCTGGGCATGAGATCTGGGAACAGTAACGGATCTCAGGCAGCGTCTGATGGGCAGAAGCCCAGAGGAGAAAAGCAGTGGAAATGGAGAATGAAACTCATGGAAACTTTGACACTGCATTGTCAGTGGGGGCAAAAATCAATAACAGATTTGTGAAAAGCAATACGTACTAAATATATTAATATGTATATCTTTTGCCCACAACTCCATTCTAAGGAATTCATCCAGAGAATAGCAATAGATATGTGTGCAAAGACATACACAAGGATATGCACTGCACCACTGCTAATAATAGTGGAAATGGAAAATATGCATGTTCCTCAAAAAAGGGGAATATTGAAATAAATTATGGAATATTAACACTATATCTTTTAAAATGCATATACATTAAACACATTTTATGAATGCATGTGTGTATATGTACATGTATGTGTGTGCATGTGCATGCATGTATAACAGAATGTTTAAAAGGTCAATGACCGACTTGTTAAAAACGGCCTTTGGTTTATAGACATTTTGCTTTTTTTTTTTTATCATTTTTATATATATCTGCATTTATAATTAATCTAAAATAATACTCTAGAATTGTCCTGATAAGAAAAAACAATCACAACAAACCATTTAACATATTTCTAAGAGTGTTACGTTAAAACAGAAGAGTTAAACTTATATGCAGAAAATGGAAAAGCAAGCATCCAATAATACAATTGGCCTAATGGATTTGTACCTTTCTATGGGCAATGCTAGGTATATTTGGTGGGAGTAATTGTGTTTAAAGTATATGATTGCCAGCATATAGGAAACCAGAGCTTTAACTGTGCTTGTGAGATAGATGTAACTGGATTAGTCACTCTGCCACAGCATTTGCCTGTGACAGATCTGTGTACACCATGGCTTATTGTCTGCAATCCTAGGGAGATAATGTGAAGTTTTGAAACATGAATTGATACTTTAAAGGGAAAATTTCAGGGGAAAAGTAACATGATTGAAGGCAGTAAGTGTGCCGAGTACCAAGCTACATTGTTCACAAATGCCGCCTTGCTCATCCTTCTAATATCTTTATGTGACAACAGCTGCCACTCACTGAAAACTTCCTCAGTTATCAGGGCTGTACAGAGAGTAGTGGGGCATTATTTCACTTAATCCACACTCCAACCCAGTATGGTAGCTATTCTTTTTTTTTATTTTTATTATTCTTAATTGATACACAATAATTATACATATTTATGGGGTACAGTGTAATATTTTAATACAAGTATACCATGTGTGATGACCAAATCAGGGTTATTGGCATATCTGTCATTTTAAATATTTATCATTTTTTTTTAATTTCAGGGTATTATGAGGGTACAAATGTTTTGGTTACATTTTATGTCTTTGCCTCACCCAAGCCAGGCTTAGAGGTATGCCCTTCCCCTCTACAATGCTCACTGTGTCCTTTAGTTGTGAGTTTACCCTCCCATCCCCCTAATCCCTGGAGAATATTACTGCCACGTGAGCACCGCAGTGTTAATCACTTAATGTCGGAAACATTCAAAATCCTCTTTTCTACCTGCTTGAAAATATACAATAAATTGTTAACTACAGTCACCCTACAGTGCTAAGAAACACTAGACCTTATTCCTTCTATCTAGCTATAATTTTGTATCTGTTAACCAACCTCTCCCCCTCAACCCTTCTCCCTTCTCAGACTCTAGTAACTGCTATTCTACTCTGCTCTTGAGACCTTTTTAGCTCCCATATATATGAGAGTGAGAATATGCAGTATTTATCTTTCTATGCATGGCTTATTTCACTTAACATAATGTCATCCAGGCTCATCCACGTTGCCATGAATGACAGGGTTTCATTCTCTTTATTAGTGAAGAGTATTCCATAGTGTATACATACCATATTTTCTTTATCCAACAATTCACTGATGGACACTTAAGTTGATTGTGAATTTTTCTGTAATAAACATGGCAGTGCAAATATCTCTTTGACATACTGATTTCCTTTTCTTTGGGTGTATATCCAGTAGTGGGATTGCTGGATCCTATGATAATTCTATTTTTAGTTTTTGGAGAAATGTCCATGCTATTTTCTTTAATGGCTGTGCTAATTTACATTCTACCAACAGTGTATATGAGTTCCTCTTCCTCTGTATCCTTGCCAGAAACTGTTATTTTTTTTAATTTATTTTTTAATAAAACTGATTCTGTGGTTTTGATTTGCATTTCCCTGATGATTAGTGATGCTGAGAATTTCTTCATATGCTTGTTGGTCATTTGAATGTTTTCTTTTGAGAAATATTTATTCAGATTATTTAGTCATTTTCAATGGGATTATTTGGTTTTTTGCTGTTGAGCTGTTTGAGTGCCTTGTATATTCTGGATATTCATCCCTTATCAAATGAATAGTTTTCAAACATTTCTGCCATTTTGCTGGTTGTTTCTTCACTCTATTGTTTCCTTTGCTGTGCAGAAGCTTTTTAGTTTGATATAATCACATTTGTCTATTTTTGCTTTTGTTCCCTATGCTTTTAAAGTCATATCCATAAAATCTTTCCCCAGATCAATATCCTGAAACATTTCCCTTAGGCTTTCTTCTTGTAGTTTCATATTTTTGGATCATATCTTTAAGTGTTTAGTTCATTGCAAGTTAATTTTTGTATAAGGTGAGAGGTAAGGGTATAGTTTCATTCTTCAGCATATGAATATCGAGTTTTCCCAACACCATTTATTAAAGTGACTCTCCTTTCCCAAATGAATGTTCTTGATGCATTTTTTTTTTAAATCAGTTGGCTGTAAATACATGGATTCATTTCTTGGTTCTCTAATCTGTTCTATTGGCCCATGTGCCAGTTTTTATGCCAGCCTATGCTGTTTTGGTTACCATGGCTTTGTGGTATGTTTTGAAGTCAGGCAGTGTGATGCCTCCAACTTTGTTCTTTTTGCTCAGGTTTGCTTTGGCTATATTGGGATATTTTGTGGTATTTTTATCCTTATTTTGTAAATAAGGAATAGAGGACCCTCTGAGAAGCTAAGTAACTTCCCTGAGGTTGCACAATATTAAGTGGCATTTCTGGGATATGGACCTCTATAGTTTGGTAGACAATAAGACCATATTTTTTTTTCTATTGGTCTCTGCTACCCATCCTCAGAGATAGAATTTTCAGTCATGTGGAGATATCTCAGGGAAATAAGAAGAGGGTTTCCATCGTTGGAAAACTAGTGGGAAACTAATTGCACTCTAGCTGTAACTCAACAAATGGTCTAGTCTAGTCTGAAGAAGCCTCATTTTCTTAGTGGTGAATATATTCCAGCTACTACTGATCAAAAACTATTTACCTGAATATAGCTATGTTTCCAGTAACAGGTGGTGCTATTTTAGGGAATATAATTTACACATGTCTCCTCTGCCTCATCTGATCAATAACCTGTTCCAAAGCCCACCCCACACCCTGCCACTGAACAAAAGAGGGTTCCTCTCCTTGGAAAATTTCCAGTGATGGTAATTTCAATTTCACACAGTGAAGAAAGCAGATCATCATAGGCAATAATGAATAAAATCTGATTTTCTAATATTTCTGGGTAAATGGAGTTATCTATCAAGTCATGCTATTGTTAATATAACTTTACTCAAACAATCTAAATTTTGTTCAGTTTATAAAGAAATGAACAATACATATGCAATGAATTTAGACATAAAATATCTTTTTAAATAACTTACAGTATACTCATTTAAAAACTCAAAATGTAAATTGGAAAGATTATATGTGGACCTACATTTGTTTAATTTCTTTATCCTGATGGATAGGAAAATCAAAGTCTATGACTATATTTTTAAGCATTTGTTCTAAGATTTAATACATTAGGGGAAAGCTGAAGTATTTCTTAATAATTAAGATTTAGTTTATAACTCATGGTGTTAAACTATAGCTCTATGGTTAATATCGCCAATGCTTGTCCAACACAACTAAGCACATCCATGTGAGATGAAGTGTATGTTTATGGAAATATAGTGCTGTCATCAAGAAATAATATTTTACAGACTGCATTGTCTCCATTGATCAAATTTGAGAGTGAAATTCTTAAGAATTCAGGAAACTTCTCATGAGAGATTCTGTTCAACACGCACACTACTGTATTCATCTCCCGACATATGAACATAATTGTATCTATTTATAAAAACAAAGATCCAATTTGAGGAAGTGGTCGGGTTTTAAAAACTATTCCCCAAATTACCAGTTTATTTCATAACTTAGAATAAGGTGATGAAACTGAAGCAAGGAAAATAAATAATCCTTATGCTCATCAAAATTAATACAGGAAAACCCATCCAATTATTCTAACCAATAAACTTCAAAGTTCTGGTGGCTTTTCTCTTCATATTTTACTGCTCACAGTATTTTCCAATTAGGGACAATTTGTAACAAGTAAGGCAAAAACACTGGCAGCATGACTCATGCACAATTGCTAAAAACAAATTAGATTTGTTTGGCAACTAATTTAGGGCTATTTTGATTCAAATGATAAAAATGTAAATGAAAGTTATGGTTTTGGAATGAGACTGAGTTTAGCATATTGGACTTTGGAAATCTTATTTCTATGAAGTACATGGCAATATGAGAAATTCCATGGCAGGTTTTGTGTGCATTAAAAATATTGAATCCAGCATATGTATCCAAATGAGACTGACTTTCTGTAATATATCTTAATTATTTACACTATAATAAAATATCATAAAAATGACACAGTAAATGAAAACTTAGGGATATTTCCCTGGATTGAAAAGATTTAAATGATTAATGTTGTTGCTCCAAATAGTTTTAGAGCAATAAAAACTTACATTGCCCCAGGTGTACTGAAAGACACAAAAGATTAAACAGAAATCATTCCTAAGACATATTCACAATTTACTTTGGCAGCATAATTAAATTGGACAAACTCTTCTTGCATGGCAATTCAGGGTTCTATTATATGATGCAGGATGCAGGAAAACTCTGAGAGTACCATTCAGAGAAGGAGGAGGTTTTCTCAAACTCTAAATTTACCAATGCACTTTGGATAGGCAGTGGAAGGTTGAGGACACTTTGACAGAGATCATGAATAAATTCAGGAAAATGGAATAGATGTGGCATGGGTATTAGGCTTCTATTGCTGCTGTGAAAAATTAGTAAGTGGCTGAAAACAACACAAATTTATTATTCTGCAGTTCTATAAGGCAGAAGTTTCACACTTTAAGCTAAAATCATGGTGTCAGCAGGGCTGAGTCCCTCACAGTGGCCTTAGCGAAAAATCCATTTCCTTGCTGTTTCCAATTTCTAAAGGCCTCTCTCTGGTCCTTGCACAAAGACCCCTAGATTTTAAAACCAGAAACAGGGAATTAAATATTTCCTCATACAGCCATCTCTCTCTGATTACTGCTGGGAAAGATCCTCTGCTTTTAAGAATTCATGCATTTAGGTTGGATTTACCTGAATATTTCAGAGTGATCTCCTCATCCCAAAGTACTTTATTTTAATGAAATCGGCAAAGTTCCTTTTGCCATGTAAAGTAATGTATTCGCAGGTTCTGAGGATTAGGACATGGACATTTCTGGGAACCATTATTTTGCTCTACATCCCAGGTAATGAATGAAATAATCTCCCTGTCTTTCATTCTTATAGTTTTCTAGCATTTAGAATATTGCTCCTTAAGTTTTACAATAAGCTAAGCTCTACCAATAAACATAGAAAAACAGAGGCTCCCTCTGGCACTCAGACATCAAAACACACAGACTCCAAATGTTCAACAAATTAATAAAAGTACTCACTTTCTGCCTACCACCTTCTCCTATGTGAGGTCACACCTGCCTCACAAAATTTCACTGTTTAATCTTCTATTTGCTGACTTACATTTGTGCTCATTATTATATATGTTTTGGTCTGCAAAACCTACCCTATTCCATATGGTCTATCCTTTCTTGCCTAAGCAAAACTTCTAATAGAAGATACTAACAAGATATTCCTAACAAGCAAAAGTTGCAACTTGAACATTAGTAGCACATATAGTTCATTGAATATTTTGATGTCATTCCATGAAGACTTTTAAATGTTGGCAGAGAATTTTGTCTTGATGAGGTAATTCATCAAAAATAATGAAGAGTTAGGACTCAATTGATATTTTACGAATTTTACTTAAGTATATTTACTAAAAGAACAATAATTGGTGAGTTGAGGATAAGAGGCCGTGTATGAATTTTGTGCAACATTTGAGCAATCAAGATTATGCCAATTTAAAGAAACACTGGCTTCATTTAGAAAGCTGTAAAATTTTTTTAAAATGACATTTCTCTTTTCAAAATTCATAAATTCATATATCATTTTAATTAAACTATACATTTTAGATTCTGATTTTTCATGTATGTGTTTGTGTGTGTGCCCACCTATGTGTGTGTGTGGTGTGTGTAATGGAAAAAGTCTTATAAGAAAAATCTCAGAGAAGTTAATGAATGACAATTTTACCATTTTAGATCCTGTTTGGGATTACATTTACTGAAAAAAAATGATTTTCCTTATAATTGAATAAATATATGTAACATCTTTTAAACACTTACATCATTATGTATTTTTAAAAAGAATTCTCTTTAAAGTTTTAGCCTAAGAAGATATGAATAAACAAGAAAAAATATAACAAAAACCTCTTTCTACATAGACAAACATTAATTTGAATAATGAACTAGAGAAAACTAAGTTACTTTTATAATACATATTTAAGAAACTGGGAAAAAAAAGCAATAAAGTATACTAAACCAATGAACTAAACCAATCAAAGAAAATTGAATATTCCCACTATATAATAAATAATTTTTATACTTTAACAGAAAATTAAATAATGAGGATATTGGTAATTAAAGCAAAGTATAGAAAATGTTACTTCTAACTACAAAGAAACTTCCAAAGGGCAGTATATTTGAAAATGAAAAAAAGTTCATTTGCAACAAGACACTGAAATATTAACATTTTCTTATATTTACTTTAAATATTTTACTTCAAAATTATAGCTATAGCAAATTTACTCTAGTGAAAGTGAGGATTCAATCATTGTTGTGGATAACTCCAGTCTTTGGGGAACATAAGAAGGGGTCAAATTATAATTTATTCAAATGAGCTATATACTGTGATCAAGTAAAGCAGATTGCCATTCAACCTTCTATGGTGCAAATGGTATCTTAACTAGTTCATAGAACAGAAATGTGGAAAAATGTATAATAAGTTAATTTTCTGTACTGTTCAATGCATTTGTGGAAAGTCTGTTATTACCATGAATAAAATTAAAAGATTTCTCTATCTAAACCTGCTGTAATGCTTAATTTAGAGAGAAAATTTTCATAAATTTATCTCCTTGCTTACCTTATGTATTGAGCTCTTAAACTTTAAGAAAAAATAATTACATTGGTAAATGCTTGGGATTAGACAATAACATGAATTATTTCAGAGATAAGGATCCCCTTTGCCTGGGACTCACAGAGGTTTCACTAAAGCACAGGCTCACTCCCTTCTATGTCAGTCAATTTAGAGTATTTGGAAACCTCATTAATCATTTCTTGGAGGGTACTTCTAGGACACAACTGTCTCAATTACAAATAGGGTCAGATGAAAGTTAATGAGTCCTTTAAATAACTCATTGGTTCCTTGTTCTATTTATTTTTGCAAAGATGTTAAAGTAGAGATCACTTTTCTGTGACCTTGAAAAATTAAAAATAATCATCTGTAGTTTTCACATTATTTTGATTTTGTTAATGCATTAGATTTTATTTTAGGTTTATATATTACAGAGCCCTAAACATGGAATGTAATTCTATCATTGTGACTTCTGAAGAGAAGAGAGATCGATTTCTAATCATTGTAATATGTAAAAATGAAAATGAACACATATAAATCTGTTAAAAATATTAATCAACATGTTTTTCAGTCTGAAAACTGATAGCAGTACTGTTTAGCTATAACGTGCATTAAATGTGGTACCAGTGATGTGGTAGTCAAGAAAGGTGAGGTTATGTAGCAATTTAAAAATTTTTTAAAAATCTCAGAGACCTTACACAACAAAAATTTATTTCTTTTTCTAACAAGCACACTGCTGTGCGCTGTGGAGTCCCATGACATCCCAAGGCCATTATCTTCTGCGCAGTGATTCAGGCTGCTTCAATCATCTGACTGTATCATTTCAACACAAGCCTTCATTGTTGCCAAGTTACAGAAAGAGAGATATTGGAGAATCAAATAGGAGCCAAACTATGTGTCTTGAAAGTTAGATGTCATTTCTGTTCACCTTTCTTGGCCCCACCTAACCTCTAGAGCAAGGAAATATGGAAGAGTAATGTAATAATCGGAGAGTATTATTTGCGGACGATCTCCATATCCAGATATTATTTATTCTCATTAATCTACAAAGAAACACACTGAATTACTCTCTAAGACAGACAACTCAAAGGATTAATCCAGTCCATACTTTCAAGTCACCCAGAACTCTGGCTGATATGTGAGAGTTTCTATGTCAGGTTCAGATGTCACTACTTTTGATTGAGACATAAAAAAAATTTAAGGAAACTTCTCCCCCACAAACACACACACATATAGATGCATGAATACTCATTAAAAATGGTGGAATAGGAACAGAACAGAGACCACTAAAAGAAGAGAAGAATGAGAGGCACATAGAAGTTACTTGTTCATGGACATGTTGTTTCCAGTGAGCAAGCATTGTGAGGGGTCCTTAAGGGAGGCTGGGGAATGTTCCCTCATTTGGTCTAGATTTTTCATTTGGTCTCCCTGGCTCCATCTTTAAGGATGCTTTTCCTTTCCCTTTATACTTGTATTCATTAGAAGTGAGTCTGGGGAAATATCTTCTACTTGGAGTCCAAGGACCTTTCCTAGCTAGCTTCCTGCTCATAGGAAATTTGAGGACTTAGAGTCATTTTAAATCTGTAAGTCTTTTTAAAAAAATTAATTTTTTAAATCGATATATATTAGATGAACATATTTTGTGGGTACATGTGATAATTAGATATATTCATATTCAAATCAGGATAATTGGGATATCCATCACCCTAAGTATTTTTTTTTTATGATAGGAACTTTTGAATTACTCTCTTCCACCTATTTTGAAATGTACAATCAATTAATGTTAACCATAGTCACCCTACTGATCTATCAAACACCAGGTCTTATTTCTTCTATCTAAGGGTATATTTGCACCCATTAATCAACCTCTCTTCATACTTCCTCTTGCCTACTATTCTCGGCCTATAGTAATCACTGATTACTCTTTATCTCCATGAGATCCACTGTAGCTCCCACATAAGACTGAGAACACGTGATATTCATCACATGTTCTGTGCTTGGCTTGTTTCACTTAACATAATAACCTCAGCTCCATCCATATTGCTGCAAATGACAGGATTCCATTCTTTATTATGGTTGAGTAATATTCCATTGTGCATATATACCACATTATCTGTTCATCTATTGGCAGACACTTGGTTGATTTCATTATTTTGGCTATTGTTAATAGTGCCGCAATAAACACGGAAGAATAGATATCTCTTCAATACATTTATTTCCTTTCTTTTGCACATATACCTAGTAGTGGAATTGGTGGATCACATGGTAGTTGTATTTTTAGTTTTGTGAGGAACCTCTATACTGTTTTTCATAGTGGCTGTACTAATTTACATTCTCACCAACATTATACCAAGGTTCCCCATTCTCCACATCCTCACCATTATCTGTTATTCCCTGCCTTTTTGATAAAAGCCCCTCTGACTTGGGTGAGATGATCTCATGGCTATTTTTGTTCAAGCTCATAATTTCATTGCCAGTACAACTTTCAAACATCCAGTAAGCTTTAATTCCAATCGTCTTTATGTATCTGGAACATACCCAGCTCTTTCTATCTTCTATATCTCTACTCTTCTATTCCATTATTCATTCTTTCAATATAACAGAGTTACACAGAAGCTGTTTGAATTTCCCAGAAAAGCCATGCTCTTAATCTGATCTTTGCTCTGAATCATTATACCAAATTATTGGGTGCCACATTCTTAACCTATTCTTTGCTTTGAGGCAATTTAATCAATTGGAACTATATTGCCAGATATCTATCTGCAAAGACTTTTTCATTCTTATCATTTTTTAGGACCGTGAAGCAATTATTTTTCCAACACTAAAACGCTCTGCATTGGGCTCTCTCTTCCCGTTTCACTTCTATTTGCAAACTAGCCAATTTTATTCTAAGTCTATTTTTCCTTATTTTATCTTGTCAAATAGAGTTATTAGCAAATCACACACATTATTAACATCTGCTTTCAAACTAAAGTCACAAATTTGTTAGGTACATGATCTATTGCTCACATTATTCCAAGGTTTTGTATAGTATGAAATTAATCTCCCATGTTTCCAAAGCCCCTAATACCAGTTCTCTCTCTACTCACCCACCACTGGATCACTCAGTTGATATCAAATATATTAAGTTTATTAAAGCAACATCTCACTTCTGATACTAACTTCTACAAAAATTTCTACAAAGGTAGGATAAATTAGATAGGAACAAATAATGCCCACATCTCAGAGCTCAATGCAACAGTGGCTTATTTCTGATTCAGTCCAAATTCACTACACATTTGGGCATTTCTTTGGCCATCTCTTTGGGGACTGTTCTCCTTGAAGCAACTCAGTAATCCATAGCACATGCTGTTTTGATGTTTTGTGTCCTCCTAGTCACCACATCAGGAGAGGAGAGGTATGGAAGAATGGCACCAGAGATTTCACTATTTTAGGCCAGAAAGGAACACATGACATTTCCTCGCATACTTTATTCTCCAAAATAGTCATATGGTTTAAAATAATTGTAAGAATATTCAAGAATGTAGGGGAGAAAATGGATATTTGGTGAGTTTTACTCTCTACCACAAGAGAGAATACCCTCAATACACTATTTTCTAGAAATCTTTGTAGAAATAGTACTGTTTATATATTTACCTATTTTAAAATAGAAGATAGTAAATAACACTATCAAATGAAAAAAACCAGGCAGGATATTCCAATAGTTAAGGGTGCAAGTTCTTTTTATAGCCAATTCTGGCTTATTAACTATGTGATTTGGGACTTCCCCCTCCGCTCTCATGTATAAAGTTAAATGAGATACTTTTAATAAAGCACCAAATATCCATGCAGTATAAGATGGATATTAGATTTAATTGAAAACATACTCTATTTGCATTTTCTACTTCCATACAATGTACATAATCCACAATTTTCTTCTATATTAAAAATACATATTAGTAGAAGCCTGCCAGAAAAAATCTACTTATTTTGTCACAGGAAAAAAATAAAGCCAAGTTTTGCTTGAGAACTTCAAATTTAACTGGCTTCCCTAGAATTATTTTTAAATGGTCTGAAAATTAAAACACATGGTGTGACACCATTTTAAGGTAACTCTTAAATTAGGGGAGAGGGATGGTGATGGAGAGGTGAAAAGGTTAGGAGGACAGATAAAATTTAATGACCCACAATATTTAATTTTGTTTTGGGTAAAACCTAACAGTAATTATGGTTAATTAATAGACACACATGCATTCACCAACATCTTATTAATACTTGCAATGTTATTCCCTGCTTGATCTCTTTTCATTAGAAACATTGGCCAAATAATACAGATACAGATAATTTTGCTCTAATCAGAGAAAATAGGTTTTGACTTTGAATCTCCTCTGTAGTCTGGCTCTTTTATAGCCATCCTGACTTCTAAAGAAACAGATCTTTTTAAAAACAGAACCCGTTAGAATGTAGACATGTTTGACCTATTAAAATTCTACATTTGTTTGATCTTCCCAAACAATTTGAATGTATATCAACAGAAAGAAAGCTCACATCTGCCACAACAGGCATGTTTACAATCATTTTAATGATACCATTAGATGTTGCTCTTAAGGGCTTGCTATTCCGGCTGTTATATAAAAACCATGTGAGATAAGTTTACCACCTGTGCACAATGGAAATAATCTACTTAAATGAATCATGCTAAGTACAGATATAAGACAGAACTCAATTCATTTTCTATGTTAAAATATCATCTTAAAAACAAAGGATGTTTGTGGCAGAGCAATACCTATATTCTAAACAAAACAAAACAAAATACAATGAACAGACTTTTCCAGATCTCAAAACATTTGAACTTCAGTGTCTCTGGAAAAACCTCTTAGTTGACAGGTGGGTTCTTAGCTCACGTAAGAAACCTGAGCTTAAAAAGCTTTTGCAAAACATTTACCTGGTTCTTAAGCTGTCTTGGATTTAGACGTTTTCAGGGAAGTTGGTAGTTAAGTAACCATAACCTCATTGCTTCTAAACTTCTCTTTTTAAAAGGGTGGAAACTGTATACTTTTTAAAGACTAAAAGAATTACAGGATAATTCCTCCTGAATCCATACTGTTTTCTTTCACTTTTTTTTAGCCCAGAGATTAGATAACTATTCTGTTCATTACACTTAAAATCATTATTGAATGGCTTCTAGAAATCAATTGCTTAATTTTCAACATCTTGATTTTATACACTTTCTGTATTTCCAACCAGGCTGTTACTATCATATTAGCAGAATTTATAGTAATTTTTTATTCAACTTTATGTAATAATGTGGAATACAAAGGAAAACTTTTTTTATATTACACTTCCATTTATTAAATGCTTTCTATAGGTCTAAAGTTATACTTAGCCCTACAAACAGAAATATAAATAATAGAAACATAAATAAGTTTCTGGTAGGTTGTAGGATATGAAAGAAGATATAATATCTGAGGAACCTTCAGTTTCTGTTAACAGACCTAGGAGCATTTCCCCTGAAATGTTGTATAATCCTAGGAAAACTTCCCGATTTCCTTAGCTGTTCCCAAGGGCTATGTAGAAGCAAAGCTTCATTAGTATGATTAAGAATATAAAAGTGTGAAAGCTAATTGGAACACTTCCTTACTGTTATGATGATACATAGCAATCTAGGTTATCAATGTCAAAATTGCCCTTGATAATTACAAAAGAACGAATTACAAGGAGAAAATTAGAAAAAAGAGAACTTATAAGGAGAAAATAAAAATAAGGGCCCCATTTCTATGTCTTAGTTTGTAAAGATTCGAAATATCGGTGGTGTTCTCTGCAAAAAAAACTTTCTTTCTCTGTCAGACACAAAATTTCGTGAAGAACAGAAACAAACATGCAGGAGTTTTCCTTATTAGATAAAATAATTTATCTAATTTGTCTAATAATTTATCAAAGTTTATTTTGGCTTTGACCTTCTAGGTATATTGCAGTTGCTCCACTCTTGTAGAAAATTGCTAGAGTGAATCTAATCTCTCTGTACCTCTCCCCAAGTGCCAATGTGATATGCTCTCTGATTTCTCTATCCACTGTTTACAGGAAGGAGGCCTATTTTGTGAGTCTGAAGTATGTAATGATGCGCCCTAAGAGTGCATTTGGCTTTCCTGTCTATGTAGCTTTTATGGTTTCATTTCCCCCTTTTGATTTTCAAGTATGTAATTGTATAACTCAACAGTACACACCTGGCTTCTGAGTAGTCTAGCCCAGACTGGTAGGAAAACAATTCACAAATCTCTGAAGTCTTGGCAACATTAATATGTCAAATTTAATAAAACCATATGATCCTAAACATACGTGCAGAACACAGATTGGAGATACCCTTCCTATGTATACTCTTTCTATGTTATAACATGGGATTAATTTTTTAACTAAATAATTATACTTAGAAATTTTATTCATCATGGTAGGGAAAGACATTATGCATACTTGAATTAAATTGTATTTCACCCATTTTCCTGTTACATATTGCCAACAACAATTTTCTTAAAAAATGTTCATAAACTTATACAGGATCAGTATAAAGGAATGTTTATGCTTTAAACAGAAAAGACATAATTGTAAGCATCTACAACTTTTTTAAAACCAAAAATGAGAGAGAGAAAAATTATACCCTATAAAATATTAAGATATTTAAACTACATTCAAGGGCACTCAAAAATTAATATAATTGGACATCACTTATGCAAGCTGGGATTAAAGGAAGATATAACTAATTTCTTAACCCTTTTGTCAATCTTATTTCTACATGTTGACATACTAAATTTAGCTTGTTATGATTATTTTTTTCCAAAGTAACAACCACAAGTATCCTCTTGCTTGAAGTAAAAAAGCATATATGATAAAATTGATGATTGTGTTTTTGAGACACTACATTCATAAACCAAATGTAACTACAAGTTGTCTTGCATGTTCTACTGAGACTTGTAAAATTCTTTCCAATCCTGATGCCATTGTGGTAAGAACCTTCTTGCACATCTGGCAGTGCAAGTTCATTTTTTGAGGTTTTTTATTGATATTTTTAAATATATTGGGCTAAGTAAAAAAAAAAAAAAAAAGCTGGTGGTATTCAAGAATTATTATCATTATAACAGCTGGGAACCATTGTTGGGTCAATTTCAATGATGTTTAGATTATGAACTCCTTTATTATGAGAAATAAAAAATAGTTCTGGACGTAAATATCATTCGTGAGTACACTAACTTTTCTGTTGTTTTCTGTTTTCTCCTTGAAGTACTACTGTGCTACTTGACTCAGTATTTAGTAATTAAGGTCACACTTAACTTTACAGTCTAATGCAGTCATAAAATCATTAATAAAATCCCCAAGCCCTCAGTAAGTTCCAATACATATTCCGAACAGAGCAACAGAGTAGGGTTGTTACAAGCATCTCTACGTGTAGTAATGCTTGATAGTAGAATGTAAACAAAGAAGAAGCCATCTATTCTTGCCTTTTACAGACACTTGTTAAGATTTGGTGAAACATTTTCTCTAACTGTCGCCTGAATTACTTTGGGATGTAGACAATCTGCTAATAAAGGCAGAACTGCTAGTGAATGAGGAGTCAAAAATCAGAATGGTGGGCTGTATTTACTTACTTTTTGAGGCTTTCTGGGGGGAGGAATAGTTAAAAGAGAATAATGAAGTTAGACCAGAAGTGGCCAGTTTGAAAGCAACGAAGAAAGTAAATATGGATTTATTAAGACAGGCATTCTCTGCCTGTGGCTTGCAATCCAGGGTAACTGAGAGTCTATCTTCACAATGCGGAGCATGGGAGAGTTTGCCAAGTTGAAACTAGTGTAAATGGCAACATGAAAACATCAGCCTGATTAGGAGACACAATTGGTGCCTTAGACATTTCTCAGCATCTTTCATCGGGAGGACAAAACTTCTAGCAAAGACTCAGTGGAGGTCATGCCTAGCTTAAAGATTATGTCCAAGCAATTTATTTTGGCCATAGATACAAAGGAACAACATTGATTAAAAGCAAATGGACTCAAACTACTAAAATCTGAGGGAAATAAACTAGGAACAAAATACTAAATCTGGCTAGAAAACATCTGTGGAAATCCCTGGGCCTCCAAGCTTGCATCAGTGGGAAAAGGGATGTTAAAACAGGGGATTTTCCAGAAGCAACATTCACTTTAATGACCCAGTAAGATGTGGATGGGAAGGGAAATGCAGAGGAAAGCACCTCTGAGTAACAGAAGTAAAGACTTTGGGTCAGCAGTAGGGACAGAAAGATTGGCTAATCAGGAAACTTACTTCACTCCCAGGACAGGATTTCCTGCCTTTACTATCCAGCAGGATAAGATATGTGCTTTCAACTGCGATTATTGTGTGTTTGTAATCATTCACTTTAAAATTTTTTTGAATTATATATTGACAAATTATTATTTCATATCTTTATGGGGCATGAAGTAATGTCATGATTTTTTAATGTAATGTAAATTATTAAATCAAGCTAAATTAAGCTATTACCTCAAATATTTGACTTTTTTGTGATGAGAACATTTGAGTCTTACTTTTAGCAATATTGAAATGTATAGTATTCAATTATTAGCTATATTTACCATCTTGTACAACAGATCTCAAACAAAAAACTTATTCCTCCGATCTAACTGAAGCTGTATATCTTTTGATTATCATCTCCCTATTCCTTCCACCCACCCTCCAGCCCCTGGTAACCACCATTCTACTCTCTACTTTTATGAGTTTAATTGTTTTACATTCCACATGTCAGTGAGAATATATGGCATTTATCTTTCTGTGTTTGGCTCATTTCATACTAGCATAATGTTCTCCAGTTCCATCCATGTTGTCACAAATGACAAGATTTCTTCCTTTCTTAAGTCTGAGTAGTATTTCATCATTTAAAAATACCAATTTTCTTTATCCAATTTTCTGTTGGTGGACACTTAGGTTGATTCCATAACTTGATTACTGTAAATAGCGCTGCAATGAATATGGATGTGCGAACATCTCTTAGACATACTGATTTCAAATGTTTTGGAGAAGAACTCAAAAGTGGCATTGGTGGATCATATGGTAATTTAATTTTTAGTTTTTAAAGCAACCTCCATAAAGTTTTCCAAAATTGTTGTACTAATTTATATTCCCACCAATAGTATACAGGGGTTCCGTTTTCTCCACATCCTTGCCAACATACTTTTTATCATTTATCTTTCTTGGTAATAGCCATTCTAAGAAATGTGAGGTGATATTGTGTTTTACTTTGCCTAATGATTATGTATGTCAAGCATTTTTAATGTATCTGTTAGTCATTTGTATGTCTTTTTTTTGAGAAATGTCTGTTCAAGTCCTTTGTGCATTTCTTAATCGGATTATTCGTTTTCTATAGAGTTGTTTCAGTTCCTTATATATTTTGGATATTAATTCCTTATCAGATGTCTCACTTGCAAATATTTTCTACCAATTTTTAGGTTGTCTCTTCACTTTCCTAATTATTTCCTTTCTTGTACAGAAGCTTTTCATTTTAATGTAATCCCATTTATCTATTTTTGCTTTTGTAGCGTGTGCTTTCAGGGTCAAATCTAAAAACTCATTTCCCAGGTCAATGTTGTGTAGTTTTTCCCTTATGTTTTCTTCCAGAAGTTTTACAGTCATATGTTTTATATATAAGTTTTTAATCAAGTTTGAGTTAATTTTTATAAATGGTGTGACATAAGGGTACAATTTCATTCTTTTGTATATGGGTATCCAGTTAGCCCAATACCATTTATTGAGGAGACTGTCTTTTTTCCATTATACAATATATTCTTGGTATCTTTGTTGACAATTGGTTGACTAGAAATTTGTGAAACCACAAAAACCTTGAATGACCAAGACAATCATGAGCAAAAACAATAAAACTGGAGGCATCACAGTACTTGATTTCAAACTATACAAGGTAATAGTAATTTACCTTTAATTTAATTACTATTAAAGCAACATGGTACTGGAATAAAAGTACACACGTCAGCCAATAGGATAGATTAGAAAGCATAGAAATAAACCCATGCATGTATGATCATTCACTTTTAAAATGACAAATTATAGTGTTTCTTCTCCACAATTATATTATTGTATATGTATGTTAAAGGCAAATGTCTTCTGTTTTAACTCCGAATCTGTAGATTATGAGTTGTCATATTTAACTTATTATAGAGTAAGGAATACTATTTAGACATCTTAGAAAGGGATCCATATATGATAAATGGATGAGCCTTTAGGGTGGTCTCCTTTGATGAAGAAGTGAGTATCTTCCATGTAAAATGAGTAAGGATGTTGAATACACAATGGTGGAACTGTTGTAGACACCATTATTTTGCTCCCCACAATCCATTTCTAAGTTTCTTCTCCCTAGTCAGTTTCCAGAAGAGCTCATTTCTCTAGTTTCTCTTGAAGTTAGAAATAGTCATGTGACCCAGTTTTGGATAAAGTAACCTAAGAAGAATTTTACTGGGGTCTTGTTCAAAAAAATAACTTGCTGAGAAGAAATAGTTACAAGAAAATAGCTCCTTCCTTTTGTTTTCTGCCTTGCAAACGTGATTCCTAGAGCTGTGAAAACCATTTGTCACAAGATGCAAGAAGGATTAAAACAAATAGCATACTAAGAGTTAGAAATGAAATATATATGCTTGTAGTGTTCGTTAATTTCTATGTCATCCATGAAACAATCTACCTTTTGATCTCTTTTGAAATAAATAGTAAATGACATTATATTATGTAACCATTGTTTTTTCAGATATTTTGTTACTTGCAGTTTAAGGAATTTTTAACTACTATGTGCTGACAGATCATTAATTCTAAATACTTACCCCACAGTGCACCATGTGATTTAGAAAATCAGAAGTTTGTATACTGTCATGTTAGGAAGATTTTTACGTAGAACCAATCAATGGGTAATGGCATTCTATGCACTGTTTGTTAATCTTTAAAAAAATAGTAAAATTGGCATGGTTTATCCGAGGGACAATTCATAGGAGCCCAGTTTCCCATAGAACACTGGAGGATGATTTTGTAAATATATTTGATCAAAACATTCATCTGCCTTTTGCATCAATTGTAACATAGGGTCCAATATTAGCATGAGAGTCATAGTTGATGGCTGATTGAAACAAATTTTTAAAAAACTAAAACCTACGGCTTTAATATATTAAAAAAAAAACAATGTTCATATATAAGAACATAAGAAAGCATATGTAATTAGA
This sequence comes from Indri indri, assembly GCA_004363605.1. Lineage (NCBI taxonomy): Eukaryota > Metazoa > Chordata > Mammalia > Primates > Indriidae > Indri > Indri indri. The sequence continues at coordinate 70,452 of RJWJ010000536.1, forward strand.
GTTTTGAAAATAATACAAATAAAATTTTCATTGCCGGCAATAAGTAGACAAAACTGAAAATGGACCTTGTAATAAAAACTAAAGAAAGACATATATAAAATATGGCAGATATCTTTTGTCTTTTCTTTTTTCTTTTGGAGACAGGGTCTCACTCTGTCGCCCAGACTGGAGTGCAGAGGTGCAATCATAGCTCACTGCAGCCTCCATCTCCTGGGCTTAAGTGATCCTGGCCTCAACCTCCCAAATAGCTAGGACTATAAGTGTGAGCCACGGTGCCTGGCCACGAATGTCTTTTTAAATGCCTGTCTGAGGTGGAAATAAATTAAAGGATCCTTAGAAGCTAAAAACAGTAAAAGTGAAACCCTAGAAATTAGGTGTGCTCAAAAGCCAGTTTTTACCCTTTGTTGATGTACCAAACCCAGAGGATTTTATTATAAATTTCCATTTAGATGGCTGTTCAGGGTGCGGAAGACAAGATAAAGGCTTTGGTATGCTTATAGTAAAGGATATGACAGGAGATTGCTCTATAAAGCTGGGTTCCCAAAAGATTACACCTGCAATAAACCCATAGCAGAAGAGACAGTAAATAAACTTTTTTATGTCACCAGTGTGATGTGAGGGAGTAAAAATTATCCTTTGAGAATTTACAACCATAATATGGTCTTCATGTAGATATAATTCTCAACTTTACACAACTTACTTTGTAGGAGTCCACCAGTCAACTAACAGATAAAAACACAAAATCTACACTACAAAATCATAATGGCAATTCAGAATTCTTATGCGTCAATAAAAATCAAGAAACTCATAGAAGAAAAATGTACCATGAGTAAGAACTAGCAGAAGCACACTTTCAGAGACATCATATATTAAATGTCTAAGGAAATAATTTAAATAAACATGCTTTATATATTTCAAGAAGTTTAAAAAGCTCAAAAATTTGAGGGAGGAACAAAAAAATGTAAAATGTATGCAGATTTGAAAGGAATATAGTGGAAGTTTTAGAAATAAAAAATGTAACTAAAGGCAAAAGTTCAGTGCATTGAAGCAGAATCAAGAACTGGAAGGCATACAAAAGAAAATATTCGTGAGACAATCCACAAAGAACAATAGTTAAAGATATCAAATATTGATTATGAGCCACAGAAGGTAGATTGAGGAATGCTGAAATAAACCTAATAAAACTCTAGAATAAAAATACTGGGAGGAATAGGTAAGAGGCAATATATGAAAATAAATCTGAATGTGATGATAAATTTTGATATACAGTCATGAATTATGAAATTATGAATTTAATTTTATAGAATAAATGAAAGATATCTAACTTTTTATCCTGGAAAAAGATCAAGAAATCACCAACAGGATAAATGAAAACAAATTCTAAGCAAGATATATCATAGTAATATATTATAAAATAATACTATCATGATAATTATAGTGATATAATAATATAAAAAGATAATAAAACCTCAGGGACAAAGAGAATATTTTAGAAGTGGCCAGAAAAGATATACTTTTTTAAATAGAATAACAATACACTGGTGTCTCAGCAGTAACAATGGAAGCCTCAGATATTGGCCTATGGTTTTCCTTTTTTGTTGCATCCTTTCCTGGTTTTGATATCAGAGTGATGTTAGCTTCATAAAACGTGTTGGGGAGGATTCCTTCCTTCTCGATGTTGTGGAATACTTTCTGCAGTATAGGTACCAGTTCTTTTTTGTAGATCTGGTAAAATTCGGGTGTGAAACCATCTGGTCCAGGATTTTCTTTTTAGGAAGGTTTTTTATTGCTGCTTCAATTTCAGTACTCGATATTGGTCTGTTCAGGAATTCTATTTCTCCCTGATTGAGCCTAGGGAGGCTGTGTGTTTCTAAGAATTTGTCCATTTCCTCCACATTTTCAAGTTTATGTGCATACATGTTTTTTATAGTATTTATAGATGATATTTTGCATTTCTGTGGCATCAATTTTAATTTCTCCTTTTTAATTCCTGATGGAGCTTATTAGAGTCCTTTCTTTTCTGCTTCTCGTTAATCTAGCAAGAAGTGTGTCATTTTTCTTTATTTTTTCAAAGAACCAACTTTTTTGTTTTATTAATCGTCTGTATAATTTTTTTGTTATCAATTTCATTTAGTTCTACTCTGATCTTTGTTATTTATTTTCTTCTGCTGGGTTTGGGTCAATTTGCTTGTTCTTTTCCAGTTTTATGAGATGATTCATTAGATTGTTTATTTGTGATCTTTCTGTATTTTGGGTGTAGGCATTTGTGGATATAAATTTTCCTCTCAGAACTGCTTTAGCTGTGTCCCACAGATTTTGATAGCTTGTGTCTCTTTTATCATTTAATTCAAGGAATCTTTTGATTTCCATCTTGATTTCCTGATTAACACAATAATCCTTCAGCAGAAGGTTGTTTAGTTTCTATGACTTTGTGTAGACATGAGAGTTTCTGTTGGAGTTGATTTCTAATTTTATTCCACTGTGGTCTAAGAAGATTCATGGTATAATTTCTATTTTTTTAAATTTTTTGAGACATGCTTTGTGGTCTAGGATATGGTCAATCTTAGAGAATGTCTCATGAGCTGATAAGAAAAACATATATTCAGTGGTTTTGGGGTAGAATATTCTATAAATGTCAGTCAGGCCCATTTATTCTAGAATTCTGTTTAAGTCCATTGTTTCTTTGTTTATTTTCTGTTTGGAGGATCTGTCCTGTTCTGTCAGAGGAGTGTTGAATTCTCCGGCTATTACGGTGTTGCGGTTTATCATTTTGTTTAGATCAAGCAACATTTGCTTTATGAATCTGGGTGCATCTGAGTTAGATGCATACATATCTAGAATTGTTATGTCTTCTTATTGAATTGTACCCTTCACCATTATATAGTGATCATCTTTGTGTTTCATTCCTTTTGTTGATTTGAAGTCTAAGTTATTGGAAATCAGAACTGCCACACCAGCTTTCTTTTGGCTTCCATTTGCCTGAGATATTGTTTTCCTTCCCTTCACTTTGAGTCTGAATGCATCTTTGTGGGTTAGATGTGTTTCCTGAAGACAGCAGATACTTGGCTTGTGTATATTTTTCCATTTGCCCAGCCTATGTCTCTTTAGTGGACAGTTCAAGCCATTCACATTTATTGAGAGAATTTATAAGTGAGGCAGATTTCTGTTCATCCTGTTGAGTTGAACTTTGTTGCTTTGTTTTCTCTCTTGAGCCACTGTGGTATCTGGCCTTTGACTTTTAGCTGTTAGATGATTTTACATTGGTGAGTGCTTATTGTTCTCATCTGTGTGTAACACTGTTTTGAGTACTTCCTGAAGGGCAGGTGTTGCCTTGATGAATTCTCTCACTCTTTGCTTGTCTGAGAAGGTCTTTATTTCTCCTTCATATACTTAACCTAGTTTTTCAGGGTACAAGATTCTAGGCTGGGCATTATTCTGTTTGAGAAGAGTGAGAATGAGGCCCCAGTCTCTTCTTGCTTGTAAAGTTTCAGTTGAGAAGTCTGCCATTATTTTGATGGGTTTTCCTTTGGAGGTTACTTGCTTCTTTTGCCTTACAGCTTGTAGGAGGGCCTGTGTGGTGATTATTTTGGTCAGTCCGATGACTGTGTATCATGGTGTCTTCCTGTTTGCAATGAATCTCCCAGGAGTCCTTTGAACTTCTTATACCTGGATATCTAGATTTTTAGCAAGGCCTGGGAATTTTCCTCTGTTATATACTCAAACAGTTTATCCAACCCTTGTGTATTGCCTTCTTCGCCCTCAGGGATGCTTATGATTCTCACGTTAGGCCTCTTCACATAATCTCACATTTCTTGTAGGCTTTGCTCTTTTCTCTTATTTCTCTGTTCTATCTCTGTGACTGACTTATTTAATTGAGAGTTGTTACCTTCAATCCCTGAGGTTCATTCTTCTGCTTGATCTACCCTGTTGTTAAGGCTTTCCACTGTGTTTTGTAATTCCTTGAATAAACTCTTCATTTCCAGAAGTTCTGTTTGATTTTTCTTTAATATTTCAATTTCTTTAGTGAATTTTTCTTCCAAGTCCTGGATTTGGGGGGTGGGGGGGGTTCTTTGTGTTGAGTATCCATTTTCTCTTGCATATCATTGAGTTTTCTTACAATCCATGTTCAAAATTCTTCTTCTGTCATTTTAGTGTTCTGAATTTGGTTGAAGTCCATTGCTAGAGAGCTGGTGTTCCCCTCTGGGGGAGTGCTTTCCATTTGATTCTTCACACCTCCAGAATTCTTTCACTGATTCCTTCCCATCTGGATCAGTTGTTGCTTCTTATCTTTAGATTTTCATTTGGATAATGACATGCCCTGTTTAGTCTCTGAGCCAGTAGGTGGTGTTTGTGGGTGAGATTTGACCACACCCTGTATGATGAGTCTGTAGATGCAGTAAAAGGGTGTGCAGAATGACCTTCCTGTCAGTAGGTGGTGCTTGCTTGGAGAAGCAGGCTGCAGTATTGTTTTTGGGTCCTGTAACCAGCTCTTGTTCCTCTGGAGAGGACTCTAGTGCCTCAGGTGGTGGGTGGGGCCCTGGCACTTCCAGGTGTGTCTATATTCTCCACCTCAGTGGGGGAAGGTGGGGGAGTGAGGCTTGGCAGTGCTGGGTTGGGTGAGCCTGTCCTCAAGCTCCACAAATGCTGTTAGCAGGGGTCAAATTTCTATTCTGTTTCTGGGCAAAGCTGCCCGGGAGGGGCTGAAATAGCCCCACTCAGCCAAAATATCTTCCTGTGGGGGTTGGGCTGTCCAAGACCTGCATTCTGGAGCAGGCCTTGCTCCTTTGCACCTTTCCTTATTCTGTGGTTCTCCCTGGCTTCTGCTGGCCAGCAGGACCTCAAGCCAGCAGATCTCCCCTGGCTGTGATGCAGCCCAAGAGATTCCCTGACCAGGATTGCAGCCTGAGCTGGGAGCATGACCCTCCTGTGGGAGGATGTTGCTCCTGAAGCACGCTGATCTGCCCCTGATGGCACACACACCTCAGTAGGCTTTTTCACAAATATCCCTTCTGTGCCCCTGGGCAAGGCTATCAAGACCTGGGTGTACAGGATCTGGTCTGCAGGCCTGTCCCCTGGGCCTTGGAGATCAATCCACAACCCTGCCAGGGAGAGGGGTGCTGGTCTCAAGTCACCCAAGGGGTACACAAGCTGGATCAATGTCTCTCTGCTTCGGGATTTGCCCTGCTCTCCTGAAGTCACTAGGCAAGCAGCACCTGGGAGGGCTGGCAGGTAGGGAGCTCACAGTCTGAGTACCCCTCAGTCTGCTGTAGGGCCCCAAAAGGAAAGGTCCCGTTCCTTGGAGATGTCTCTGGATGGTGGGCTAAATTGTCTCTCTTGGCAGCCGCCATTAGGGAAGGGTAAGGGGAGAATGAAGCAATATGGCACCTGCTGATCAGCTCAGGTCTGAGGGCCGGCAGGTCCCCTGAGGGAGCTGTGAGCCTGGTGCCCTGTCTATGAGAGGCTCACCACTCACTGGCGGCAACTGTCTCTTGGCTTGTGTTAGCAGGTCTGTCCAACCACTTAAGAGCCCACCAGCAGTCCGAGATGCAAGGGAGGGGAAATTTAACTGCTCCACCTACCCTCATTGCTGGTTTCCAAGCCTCTCAGGGGCCTTTCTCTTTCCAATTCTCCTGTGCACCTTCTTCCTGTGGAGTCACCTGAAGTTTTAGACACCGTTCTTTCTGACCCTCATCTGATCTATGTTTGTCTGCCTGTTTATTTTTTTTCACTTTCTTCTAAAAATCTGTCTTTCTTGCAGAGACACTCTGGCTGGCAGTTTTTCTTGTCTGCCATCTTTCCCTTCCTTCCCCAAATGTTTTTAGATGAAAACTTGAGGGAAAAGGAACGCTGACATTACATTTAACTTAATATTTACTTGGGATTCATACTTGAACATTACTCTCTTCTCTGAAACATATTTAAGAATCCATGAATGGAAAACACCTATTGTGTAAATTTCTTTTGAATTAAAAGGAAAAAAAAACCTTAAATTATTTGTGTTTCATATCATAAAATAAAAGAAAAACAAAAAATAAAAAGAAAATAATAGAAATAAAAAGAAAAAGGAAATGCGTTTTCTCAATCACTGACTTTGTGTGACCAAATATGTTGAGTGAGAAAAATGAAACTATGGCATATGATTTGTGGAAACAGATATTCTCAAAACAAATTAATTTAGAAAGAAACTATAAAAATCATGCACAAATATCATTTATCAGAGAATAGTGCACTTGTTTCCAAATTTCTTCTAATGTGAGATATAATGTACAGGAGTATTAATTTTACTAAAATAAATGTAAACATAAGATTTACTCTTTTTCCAAATGTTGTCATTTTTCTATTTGGAAAGAATAATTAATATACATATGGAGTAACATTAATTGTACCATAATTGATTTTAGAGATGATTTTTTCACTGAGTAAGCCAAAATTAAATAAGCAATGACTTTTAAATAGTTTTTTTTATTCCTGTACAAGAATCAACAAAAGTAAAATCATTTTGTCTTCTTATATTACATGTCCAATTATTTGCTATTAAAGGAAAGCACAAATTCTTTTAAATCTTTGTACTTTTTATACACTAATATGCATGCATATTTCATCTATCTGAATGTACACAAATTTTTTCATTAACAAGAAGCACTTTTCTTTTATAATTTTCAAGATAAAAGGCATTCTTTTAATGTCAGCCCCATGCTTATATGGTTATGTATTACACTATTAGGCAAGGAAGCTGGATTTAATTCTTAACCATGATTGCACACTCCCCAGGCTACTTTGTTCAACACCTATAAAGAAGAAAGTTACTTATGTTGCATGAGAGCACCTATTTTAGTTTTAAGGAGAGGTGCTAGTTTCCAATAAAGAACTAAAGTGTTATTTTTCTTTGTTTTATGTTGGAAATATAGTAGTTGTGGCCTTTCAGCAGGACATGTCAAGCCACCCCAAAAAGGGTTCCCTCCCTAGAATAGTCATTGCTCTCTGCACTGCCACATGTTTTTCTCATAAAGAAAAGAAAAACGCAGATATTAGAGATTCTAATTATATGTTTCTACAGAGTGAATTAACACGGAAATGGCAAATTGCTTGGGGGAGCATTTAACCCTGTGCCTTTAGAGTATTCAAAAGTATTTGTGTTTCTATACACTTGGACTCTTGGACTCAAAGCCATTTGACTGTTTTCCCAGGATATCTGCACCTACGTGACTAGCTTTACACTGACACAGTGGCAACTGTTAGTTAGAACTTCTCCCAGTTTGTTTTGAAAGGGTGTAACTTTTCATTGTCCCCAAATCTGAAAGTTTAAGATAAAGAAATATAATCTTGCAGTAGGTCAGTGTATTAACAAAGGTTTATATACATGTGTGTTTGTTTGTCTCTGTGTATGTCTTTAAGAGATACAGGGAGAGAAAAAGCTAACCTTATCTCAGAAACATAAACAGAGAGGTAGAGAGACAACCTTCTCCCACCATACTGTGATATTTGATTTCTGAAACAAAAGAAAAATTCAAAATTTTCTCTTGGAAAAATTCTACTTGGAATTTTTAAATAATGTTTCAAGACGACTGTAATTATTAATTTATATTTTAAGAAATAACCACATTTAACGGATAAAATAGCACAGTCATTAAAGCGTAAACTTGAATGGAATATAATAGGATATTTTATTGTCAGGAATAATTTATCTCTCAGGGATAGTAAAATGCTGGATTTACTTTGCTTTCTAATTACAATGAATTATTGATTCTATGTTCTGTTACTTCCATTATGGTATTTTCCAACTATCAGCCAAAGCAGTCTTTTATATTAAACCCTTTTAAAAAAATAATACTAATGTAACTGCATTCATTTCTTAAAATACTGAAATTTGGGTATGATAATATATAGTCTTTTTTTCTTTTTTTTTTTTTTTTGAGACAGAGTCTCACTGTGTTGCCCTGGCTAGAGTGAGTGCCATGGTGTTAGCCTAGCTCACAGCAACCCCAAACTCCTGGGCTCAAGCGATCCTACTGCCTCAGCCTTCCGAGTAGCTGGGACTACAGGCATGCGCCCCCATGCCCGGCTAATTTTTTCTACATATATTTTTAGTTGTTCAGCTAATTTCTGTCTATTTTTTTAAGTAGAGACGGGGTCTCGCTCTTGATCAGGCTGGTCTTGAACTCCCGAGCTCAAACGATCCGCCCGCCTCAGCCTCCCAGAGTGCTAGGATTACAGGCATGAGCCACCACGCCCGGCCGATAATAATATTCTTACTTTCTACTATTATAACAAGACAATTGTAATAAAATGGAGGAGGCTCAAATTTATTATATTTTACAAATTTCAAAATACATGTAAATATTTAATTAAAAAATTATTACGTTTTTCCCTACCTTTTTAGAGAAATTTTCTGGTGTCATTTTATTTTCTCATATCAACATGAAACAGCTGGATTAAGTAAGATGGTATTTTAGACTCAGGTTTGTTTTCTTTCTTCCTTCTTTCAACAAGAGGTCATGGACCACCTGTAAACTGAATCTTGATGGACTAAGTAAAAACTTGTGAATTCGAATCATGGTACTGTAATAGATTCTATAAAATAGATATCTTATATTTCTCTCCCCATTATTCCATTCTCTTGTTGTTCTTCCCTAATTCAAATATTCACTTATTTTAAATTTGTAATTTCTATAAAATTCTGCAACATTTCTTTCTTTCTTTCCTAAGACACCAATAGTGACTTTTCTCACTGTGCTGGGCCAACTTTGCACTCCTAGATGCTATTTATGACAGCTCAAAATGAATGCCTTGATAATGCTGCAAAGCAAAGTAACGATTTGAAAGCCTGCTGATGAAAAGGTTGGCAGGGAGGCAGCTCTAACCACATGCAAGGACCATGCAAGAGGCCGCAGGAGGTCACAGGTTTTTAAGGAGTGAGGATCAAGCAGGGTCAGATTGGTTACAGCCAATTGCACGGCACATTCTTCCCCATTCATCCCCAGCTCAGTCTCTAATTATGACCCACACAATCAGTGCCGAAGCATTAAGAAGTGGAACTGTATTGTTCCATGGTGAGTGCTTAGTAAAAAAGCTGGAATTTGATACTTAGTCACAGTTTGCAAACAATGTGGTTGAACCACCTGAGGGGTCACATTTTTACATTCTGAGGCAATTTATTAGTAATGGTACCTGTCAGTCAGAAATCCCCCCAAAGCCCTTTCATGACTGGCCATGACTTTGATATAGAAATCGTTCAAAGTAAAAGGCAAATAAAACAGGATCTAGATCATTGACAAAGAAACATCACCACATTCCCTTTATCCTTTCCTGATGAACAATCTTTGTAGTTGTGCGCTAAGTGGTATAAAGATTGTACTGGATGGGTTATTTTAAAAACAAGCCTTTGTGTTTGTCAATGAGGGATTGTTAAAGTTCCTAAACTACTTTCATGACTTCCATTTTAACTCAAATACAAACAGAAGCAAACACTAGAGTTGAGACAGTTTATGCAATGACACTTTGCCCAGCGCTAATACTCCAGAGAGGAATGATTCAAATTTACAAACCTTGTCTAAATTTGAAAACAGTCCTACATAAAGACGTTTCACAGCTTTCTCCCAACACACACACACACACACACACACACACACACACACACACACACACATGCATGCTCACATATGTAAGCACATTTATATTTCCAGTACATAAAGCAAACTCCCATTTCTGATATCAAGCAGGTTTTTTCTGAGACAAATATAAAGAATTAAAAAAAAAATTACTTTTCTACTCTTGGAAGGAAATATTACCTTTTACAAACAAATGAAACATTTTACTAGTTTTATTTAATTTTTCCATATATACTCCTGGAATTATTACTCTGCTATAGATATTTTTCTTTCTAATACTGACTTCCTTTTAGGAACTTATTCTTTATAACTTCTGCATTTATGACATCATAGGATGTATTACCATATGTTCAGAATAATATTGCTATTGCTAAACCCTCTCTAACTGAGGTTTTTAACAATGAAAGTTATATTCTTTAAGGATTTTATTTTTAAAACAATGAACCATTTCCGTAGGTTCATATGAGAAAAAAAAAAAGTAGAATATTTTCCAAAGAAGTTACAGAAAGTAAAAATCAAAGTATTTTTAGCAAGCCTAACTAAAATTGATAAGGACAAGATTATGTTTACTATTTTTTGAGAATTTAATCTAAGCGTTATTGAATAGCAAATGAGGTCAGCTTAATTAATAGCAGAAGTGAATGTGAGAAGATTCAATTAGCTAACATTTTTGACATTACATTACAAAGATTCAAAGACTTAAGAATACCCTGCCTTCAATGGGCTTACAGTTGAGTAGCAGAGGAATATATGTAAATAAATAATTATAATACATTATAATAGGTGAAATGAGAGAACTACATGCAGAGAGCACAGAGGACAAAAATGATTCTCTCTCTGAACGGTTCAGGGTAGATTATACAAGACGAAGTGCAGTTGTAGTTGAGTACTAGTCAATGAAGAGAAGTTTTCCAGGTAGAACAAGAAAGACTGCATTATTGACACAACAAAAAGATACCATCAGGAGACAGCATTAGTGATAAGTGAGGCGGAGTGATTTCTCCTCATTGTTAGTAATACTAGATTAGAAAAATCTACTCCATCTGTGGTAGGGGATTATAGTGGGAAGAAAACAAGAGTCAGATCCCTAGATGCCATTTAAAGACCCTTAGACAAAGCCTAACAATGATAGAAGTAATTGAATGTATTAATGGACAAGTGACATGACAAGATATGTGTTACACAGGAAAAATACGACTCAAGATAGTTCAGATCAACGTTCTATCTCCACTAGTGCCAACAATATGCTATAAATCTTTTTATGTTTTTCTGGCTTCATTAATCTATTTTTTTCTTTGTTTTCCTCTTTATTTGTAGTATTAGAAGTATTTTCTAAGTTACTTCAGTATGCATAGCATTATACTACATCATGTGCTTTAATTTATTCTTTGTAAAGTGTTAAAACTTTACACGATCGATGTCTAAAGATACTATGAGCTTCTCAGATATAAGTTCAAATTTCTTTGTGTTGTAATTTTATTACATTTAGCTTTGCTTTGATACTGACAGTAGACTTGCATTTATACCATTTTCTCATAAAAAGCAATCTATAAAATCATGTTTTGGTGGTCATTCTGAACATAAATTGCCTTTAGAATGGTTTTTGTTATGCAAATATGGAAAAAATAAATACATTCCCTATTTATTGAGACTAAGTTTAAGCCACAGTTTCTTTCATAAGCTACTTATTCTGTGTTTTTTGAGGGTCTAAATATTAAGTTATGTGTGCATGTGGAAACAGAGAAATAAATTACTCACTCTGAAAGAGAAATTGTTTATTTATCCAAAAGTCTTTTCATTCAGCTTCCTCAGTTTTAAACTGCCATTTATGTTAAGTACCAGTAATTCAATTCCGTGACAAAACATAGACAAAACAGAATCCCAGTGACTGCCGTCTAAAAAAGCTTCTCAGCTATTTTATATATCATTCTTCGGAATAAAAAAATCACAAGTGGTTTTTACAATAGACTCTCTGGATGAGGTGATTCCCCTAGGGGTCAAACACAGAATGATACATAGTAAATCAAAGGAAAGTATGTTTTAGTGACTAATCTTTCCTAAAATCAAGTACAATAAAAAAGGAATAATAGGATGAACTGAAGTAAACAGAAATGGTAGGTGGGATTTGTGGTTATTTGAACTAGTAATTAGTTTTATTGCTCATATTCAAAGTAACTCCCTGTTTTGGTCATTCTCCTTTGAATGCTTCTTTCCAATTAACAATTTAGTGTAAATGTCAATTACTTAAACTGATGTTGTTATTAAGATAATTTTATGGATTAAGCTCAGAAGATTGGATATAATTTTCCATTTTTGTTTTAGTAGAGCATATTTCATTTTTAAAACATTATAAATTTAATTTTTAAGATATTCTGAGGCCAGGCATGGTGGCTCACACCTGCAATCCTAGCACTCTGGGAGGCCGAGGCAGGTGGATCATTTGAGCTCAGGAGTTCGAGACCAGCCTGAGCAAGAGCGGGACCCCATCGCTGCTAAATAAATAGAAAGAAATTAGTCGGACAGCTAAAAATATACATATAAAAAATTATCCGGGTGTGGTGGTACATGCCTGTAGTCCCAGCTACTTGGGAGGCTGAGGCAGAAGGATTGCTTGAGCCCAGGAGTTTGATGTTGCTGTGAGCTAGGCTGACGCCATGGCACTCTAGCCTGGGCAGAGTGAGACTCTGTCTCAAAAAAAAAAAAAAAAAGAAAAGAAAAGAAAAAAAAGATATTCTGATGCTTTTACAGCCTCAATTTTCATTTCTGGCTCAGTATTTTTTTTAATAAATGAGAAAAGCTGCTATAAAGTAAAATGTTTAAGGAAAGATTTTTAAAAACTAGATATTAAATTATGATACATGAGAAAAGAATATTCCAGAGAGATGAACATTTCAAACTTGGAATGCTACTAAGAAAGTATCTTGAAAGATACAGTAATCAGATCGACAGAACGACCTCGAATAGAACACCAAAAAATCGTAACATGTAAATCTACCAAATATTTGCCATAATCAGTAGTACTTAGATGACACATTTCAGAAATAATTTCTCTAAGCTATACTGCAGTCCAGTATTGTTGTTTTCTCACACCACTGTGACATTAACTGCTCCATTACAAACCTCAGCCGAGTCTATAAAAAGCTAAAGCATGTTTTATTTTTACAGAAAATGAAAATTGATGGCTAGACGGATAAATAATGAAGAAAGTCTTTGTGAAGCAAGCAATATATCCTGAAAAGAGCTGGAGGAAAATTTTTAAGCATTATATATTTTCAGGAATTTCCAAAGGCTTCAGACTATAGGGTATGATTCGTTAATCAAAAGGAGGTTAAGTATTAATACTATTCTCTCAGCAGTCAGCAACTATGTATTGCTGTCTGCCTACTACTGACATAAAATAGGAAGACCAAAATGAATTGGATACAAATACTATACTCAAGAAGTTTACAATGTGTTAGAAATGATTTTGTGTGTGTATATAGGTTTGTGTAAGTATGTATTACAAAATAAAAAAGCAAGAGGAAGATGGTCCTGTGATGTTGCATATTAGGCTTAACCAGTTCAATTAACTTTTCCCACCACTTCAAGGCATCAAACTAATATGCTACAATAGAATCAATAGATGACCAAGCCTATAATTACAGTATGTGTGCTATGGCAATTATGGTAGTTATATAGTTAAATTTCACTAGTCTGTGAAGCTATAATGGGCCAGATAACTTTTCTGTAGGCAGGATGTTTGGGCTAACTCAAAGTGTGAGCTACTTCATTATGTGAATTATCACAGATTGCCAGCAAACCACTGGAAATGCATGCCTTTCAAACCAAAAATTGAGTAGCAAGAACATTTCTCCCCAGTCTGAGTAAGGATCAGGATAGACACCCCGAAGACTGCTTCTGTATTGAATGATAATAGAGCATCCACCACATAGAAACAGTCAACAGCTTGAGAGAGCAAAGAATATCTACAAGGTAATGACCTACATTTTGAGGTTTCATAGTTCTTGAAGACTCATAATCTGTATAGATAGTAATAAAATACTTTGTTGAGGTTTCTTTTGAAAGTTTATGACAGATTTTATTGTTATTTCTTTATTACAGTTTATTCTTTTAAAATGTGTAACAAAGAAACATTCTAAAAATACCAGTGTGTCTATGCTATGCAAAAGAAATGAAAGGAAAGGGCATTTTCCTCAGGGACTGTTGTGTTAGAGGGAACTGAGCGATTTGATATAGTGGTGACGAAATTTTAAAAGTGTTAATGAGAGGGTGAAGGCAGAACCAGAACCCATTTGTTCAGCTTCCATTCTTCATCAATAATTTTCCTTCTCTAGGTCTCCACTAAAAAGCTTTAGAAGTAAAAGGTAAGAAAAATGCTTGTTACTAATAATAGTGAGGAAACCAACTCCCTATAGTCAGAGTATTAAATAAATTCTACATCCAGTGATGACTTTGCTGATTCTAATGTGGACTTACAATAATAAGCAATAATCATCTGTACATCTTGGGGTATTGTGATTTATTCTTAAAAAATAAGAAAATGTCAAATGGCTTCTCTTCTTCCTCTTTGTATCCATTAGAACATAGGTCAGAATGTAGAGGAGGAGAATATGCACATAACCTCCCTCTCTAAGCCCAAGAACAATTATCTGACAGGATATAGAAAGTACAAAGAAGCATAAAAGGCTTACTTAGGACAAGTGAAATTTCCTAATTTCACTTGGTGTGTACATGGGCAAATTTTACCTTACTTTCCTGCCTGCCAGTCTTGGTTATATTTCAAGAAGTAAAACTATTTTGTTATTTTAGGTTACTGACTGCAATGCTGGTTTTATTTACAGTGTTTCTATTGAGCATAAGCAAGGCAGCCATCCTGATTATTTTATTTTGACAGAACAAATATGTATGCTATGAAAATTTCTGGATTATGTCTGATATTAAAACACAGCCATGAAAATAGATATTTCTGATGAGACTTTTCAAACAATGACTGTCAAAGATTAGCCACCCACAAAGAAGATTTAGATTAAAGCTATAAAAAGCTTGTTTATGGAATTACTCACTGTTAGAAAGTGGAAAAGGAATTAAATCTGTAAACACAAGAGAAACAGGGTTGAAAGGATGGTGTATGTGAAGATTTCCAGCATTACCAATGACCTAAGAATCATAAAATACAAACAAGTTACATGGTATTCATATGGATTATTGAATCAAAAATATGTTTACATTTAAGTTATGAAAATTTAAAAATAAAATATTCTCAGGTTAGAAAATGTAATTAGTATCTATGATATATGAGACAAAATAAATGTATTTCATTCATATATTTAAACATTTATGAGCACTTACCATGTACTTGGCACTATAATTGGTAAGGTGATACAGAAGTAAACCAATATTCATGGCAGTTACATTTAAAGCAGAGGAGGGAAACAAATAAGAATGGATTTTATTAAAAAGCAACACACAGACAAAAGATTCTGGGAAAATGGCAGAATATGAAGGAATAGGAAACTGTCTCCTTACCTAAACAAAAGTTACAGTAATACATTCTGTCTGATGTAATATTTTTGGAACTCTAAAGTCCAGGGAAGGCTGACATCTTTCACGGGAAGACTTGGATGGCAAATTGTGATTAATTTTGGTCACTTTCAGCTCTTAGCACAGTAGTAGCTACCCATCCCCCACCCCACAGCATCATGTCAAGCAACTGTGCACATGTTCCTGGAGCAGCTAGAACACATCTTGTGGGAGCCAGGGTTGGGAATAAAAGGCCTTGTCTTCCAAATATCATGAATCTGTGATCTGATCCCTGATTCTTTCTTCTGATCACAGAGGTACAGACATTGTTGCAAGCCCTTCCTCCTCTGGTCGAAGTGACTTCCAAGGGATTTAAAGGGCTGATGACCACACCACCTTATTTTTCTCTTTTTCCTCTTTTAAGAACCACATATTGACTACCAGGATATACAAAAACAACTGCATATTCAGGGGAAATTAGATTGTCATAGTGCATGACCAAGGGAAGGGACCAGCACAGAAATGACTTGAAAAGACCTTAAGTTTATACCCTTGTTTGGCCCTTGGCAGAAACAGCTTACAAAAAAACAAACACATACAAAAAAACAAAAACAAATAAACAAAAACAAAGAAGCAGAAAACCCTGTAACGGGCGAAAAATATGCTGTCCAGTCACCATATTTTTAGATTAAATGTCCAGTTTTCCATAAAAATTTACAAAGGATAAAAAGAAGTAGGAAAGTATGGCCTATTTAAAGAAAAAAAAAAAAATCAACAGACAATGACCCTGAAATTACCTTGTAACAGTTCTGCTAGACAAAGATTTTACAATATCTGTCCTAAAGATACTCAAAGTACTGAAGGAACACATGGAGAAAGTCAACAAAATGATATATGAACAAAATGAAAATATTAATAAATAGAAAAGTTAAACAGAAACAAAAGAGAAAAATTCTGGAGCTGAAAAGTATAACTGAAATCTCTCACTAGAGAGATTGAAAGTCTGATTTCTTCAGGCAAAATAAAGAATCAGAAAATATGAAGATAAGACTATAGAAATCTTTAAGTCTGAGGAGCTGAAGGAAAAAAAAAAATGAAGAAAAGGGAACAGAGCCTAAGAGGCCTACAGGACTCCATCAAGCTGACCATCATACACATTACGGAGCTGCAGAAGGAGAAGAGAGAAAGAAAGAGGTATAAAAAATATTTAAAGAAATAATGGCAAAAAGATCCTCAAATTTGATGAAAGACATGAATATAAACATTCAAGAAACATCAATGAACTCCAAGTATGATGACCACAAAGAGAGTCCCACCTGGTGACATATTATAACCACACTGTTGAAAACCAAAGAAAAGAGAGAATTTTAAAATAAGCGAGAAAAATGTGACGGTTATATACTTTGGATGCCAGAAAGCAATGGGTTGATATATTCAAAATGTTGAAAACACACAAAACAAAATTGAAGGAGAAATTAAGAAATTTCCAGATAAACAAAAACCTGAGGACGTTTGTTGACCACTACACATGCTAAAGGGAGTACTGAGGGTTGAAATGGAAGGACATATATGAAGAAATAAAGATCTCGGTAAAGATAAATACACAGAAAATTATAAAATCTAGTATTACTGTAACAATGGTATGTAATTCCACTATAGGTTTCCCACATGTTTTGAGAGACTAATATATTAAAAATATATATTATTGAAATACTATTAAAAAGCTAATATCATTCTAACTTTGGTTTGTAACTTCATATTTTATTTTCTACATGATTTAAAAGATTAGTGCATTAGAAATTATTAGTTTATGTTTTTGAACACACAATGTATAAAGATGTAATTTTTGACATCAACAACTGAAAGGAATTGGGACAGGGCTCTTAAGTGAGCAGAGCTTTTGTATGTTATTGAAGTTAAGCTGGTATAAATTCAAATAAGAGTGTTACAACTTTAGAACGTTAAATATAATTTCCATGACAACAACAAATAAAATAGCTGAAGAATAAACATAAAATGAGAAAGGAATTTAAATGTTTCACTGTTAAAAAATCAACTAAACACTAAAGAAGACAGTAATGAAGGAAATGAGGAACAAAAACAGCTATAAATCACATAAAAAACAAGTAGTAAAATGACAGAACTCTCTCCTTATTAGTAATTATTTAAATATAAATGGACTAAATTTGCAAATCAAAAGACAGAGATTGGCCAACTAGATTAAAAAAAGTGACTCAACTATAGATTGTATATGAGAGACTCACTTTAGATCTCAAGATACAAATAGGCTGAAAGGTAAAGGATATTTCATGCAAATAGTAATAAATAAAAAGAGAACAGAAGTGGCTATATTACTACCAGAAAAAAATGGACTTTAAGACAAAAAACTTACAAGACATAAAGCATAAACGAGAATATTATGTTAATAAAAGTTTTGAGACAACAAAGAGAAAAAATAGTTATAAACTTTTATACATCCAATAATAGACCATTGAGATATATGGAGAAAAATTGACAAAATTGAAGAAAAAACAGATACTTTTACAATAACAGTTGGAAGCTTCAATATGCCACTACCAATAATGAATAGAACAATTGGAAAGAAGTAAGGAAATAGAGGACTGAAACAGCACATTAATTAGATTTAAGAGATATATACAGAACACTCCATGACAGCATATATATTCTTCACAAGTACACATGGTATATTTCCAGGATAGATCATATGTTAGGAAACAAATTATATCTCAAAATATTTAAAAAGACAGATATGATACAAGGTATCTTAGTACAAGATGACATTACATATCAATAAAAGAGGGAAAACTTGAAAATTCACAAATTTGTGGAAATTAAACTACTCTTAAACAACCAATCACTCAAAGAACAAATCACAAATGAAATTAGAAAATATTTAGAGATAAAGGAAAACAAAGACACCACACATAGAAACTTATGGAACACAGCAAAAACACTGCTAAAGGGGAAATTTATAATCATAAATGCTTACAGTAAAAAATCAAGAAAGATTTCAAAGCAAAATCCTAACTTTATGACTTATAGAACTAGGGAAAAAAACTAGTGGAAGGAAGGAAATAATAAAGATTAGATCAGGACAAACAAAATAGGGAAGATAAAAACAACAAAGAAAATAAATTAAACCAAAAGTTGGTTCTTCAAAAAGATTAAGAAAATGGACAAACCTTTAGTTATATGTACTAAGAAAAAAGGAGAGAAGACTCAAATTACTAAAATCAGAAAGGAAATTATGAACATTATTAGTGAGTCTACAGAAATAAAAGCAATTATAAGACAGTACTCTGAGCAATTGTAAGCTGACAAATTGGATAACCCAGATGAAATGGACACAAAAATATACCAAGACTAAATCATGAAGAAACAGAAATATGAACAGACCAATAACTAGTGTGGAGATTAAATCAGTATTCAAATGTCTCTCGACAAAGAAAAGCCTCAGATCTTATAGCTTCAGCAATGAATTCCACCAAATTTTTAAAGAACTAACACTGATATTTCTCAAACTTCCAAAAGTTTGAGAAAGCGGGAACAATCTCTAACATTCTATGAAGCTAGGCATTACTCTGATACCAAAGCCAGGCAAAGACACTACAAGAAAACTAAAACACAATATCCCTTATGACATGTGGTACTAGAGTAAAGAAAGATATATAAACTAATGGCATAAAATAAAGAGGCATTAAATATACCATCACACATATTATCCAGTGATTTTCAACAAAGTTGCCAAGACCTTGCAAGGGAGAGAAAAACAGTATTTTTAACAGATGGTAGTCAGAAAGCTACATATCCATATGCAAAAGAATAAAGTTACCTAACACCAGACAAAAATTAACTCAAAACAAATCCATGGTCTAAACTTAAGACCTATCAAATGTAAAAGTCTTAGAGAAAGGGCAAAACCTTCACAACATTGGATTTGGCAATAATTTCTTGGATATGAAATCCAAGGCATAAGAAACCAAAAAAGTAGACAATTTAGACTTCATAAAAAAATTTAAAGTTGCACAACAAAGACATTATCAACAACTAAAAATGCAATACAATGAAAGGGAGAAAATAATTGCAAGTCATATATCTGATAGAATATATAGAGAACTCATAAAACTCAACAAATTAAACCTGATTATAAAAATGTGCAAAGTCTTGAATAGACATTTCTCCAAAAAAGATATACAAATGGCCAATAAGCACATGAAAAGACACTCAACATTACTAACAGGAACAAAATGCAAACCACAACTGCAGTGAGATATCACGCCACACCCATAAGGATGGCTACTATCAAAAAAGAAAGTAACTGGTGTTGAGGATGTGGACAAATTGGAACCCTGGTGCACTGTTGGTGGAAATCTAAAATGGTATAGTCACAGTGAAGAACAGTGTGGCTTTCCTCAAAAAAATTAAAAACAGAATTATTGTATGATTGAGTGATTCCAATTCTAGGTTTGTATGATGAAATTTTCTGTACTCGAAATTATTGAAAGCAGCGTTTCAGAGAGATATTTGTACACCCATGTTCATTGTGGCAGTATTCACAATAATGAAAACATGGAAGCAACACAAGTGTTCATTAACAAATGAATGATAAACAAAATGTGATTTACACATACAATGGAACATTATTTAGCTTTAAAAATGAAGGAAATCCTGCCATATGTGACAACCTTGAGGATATTATGTTAATTGTAGTAAGGCAGTCGCAAAATGAATAGTACTTCATGATTCCACTTATATGAAGTACTTAGGTCAAAATTATAGAAACAAAGTAGAATGGGGGTTACCAGGGGCTGGTGGGACTGGAAATGGGAGTTTCAAATGGGTATAAAGTTTCAGTTTTAGAGATGAACAGTCCTGGAGATGAATGGTGTTTATGGTTGTACAAAAATATGAATGTACTTAATACCACTGAACTGTCTACTTAAAAATGGTTAAGATAGTAAATTTTATGTTGTATGTATTTTACCACAATAAAAAATGGGAAAAAAGGCAATAAACAATCATGGGTCAAAGATGATGTGACAGATTGTATTTTCCAAACATATCTACAACAATATCTCCCATCTGGTATTTCTTATTAAAATGTAAGTTTGCAACTTTTTCCATTATCAAAAGGTGAGGTCTATTTTCCCACTCCTTGAATCTTGGCAGTTTGTGACTATAGCTAAGTAACATTGTGACATCCAAGGCTAAGTTATTAAGACTGATACGGTTTCTGTCTGCTACTCTGGGACACTTGACCTTAGAGTTTTGAACCAGCATAAACCTGGATGCATTTAATTTATTTTTCTTGACTAATTGTTCCAGCTAGGACTTTCACTGTGGTGTTGAAAAGAAGTGGCAGGAGTGAGAATCCTTGCCTTGGTCCTCACCTTAGAGCAAAAGCTTTCAGTTTCGCACCTGGCACATATAGTTTTGCTCGGTGATTACAGTACATACTTAATACAATCCTCAGAAACAAAGTTGATTGGTTAAAAAATATGTGCACACACAGCGTTTCTTCTACCCCTATACAGAAACTTTTTTCTTTCCCTTTGGGTGACATTTAAAGTCATTTCCATGGGTAATCAAGGTCATAGAGAAAAGCCCTTGTTGTCAATTTTGAATCATTCTGGAACAAATTTTACCCAGCTATCATGAATAACTCTTAAATTGATTACAGATGTTTATAGCCCTAAACTATTGTTGAATAAGCAAAATTAAATGGTTAACCTGAGATTCAAATTACTTTTACCAGTAATAGTAGTAAATTTATAGAGTATGACAATTGATAGAAATTTGCCTTATGTATGCATAAATATTTGATGCAGAAGGAACTAAGGTCTCCTGCTTATAAAGCCTCTATAATACCTGAAATCCAGCACTACTTTACAAAGTAACATGGTTTGAAATGTTATAGCAAATTTATCACAGAAAATTTGCCTTGGCAAAACTTCTGTTGGAAAATCATCAGTGACCCAGTTTTATTCTTAGCTCATATTTTATTGGACACTTTATTGCACATAAGAACATAGTTTCAATTTTTTAAGGTATGTCATCTCACTAACTTTCTCTTTTCCAAGTAAGGTTGTTGAAGGAGAAGTTGGAAGTCATTTTTTTAATACTCTGTAGTTTATATAACCTTGTTTAGTATCATTGTATTTTTCTCCAATAAAGGAATAGTTGCATGGGTAAAATTTGCACACTCTATTCTCCTACTTTTAATCTATAAATGAATTTAGTTGTGGCCATTAAATTTGTCATTTTTCAAATATATTTTTAAACATTATATTTCTGTCTTTACTTATTTAAATCTATCTTTAACATCTGTTTTTTAAGTAACCTGACTTGAGTCTGAATCAAAACATTCAAATAAGAATTACACTTTTGTTTTTTTCACTTTTTAAAGTTTAAAAGTTCAATGTTTGGCAAAACAGAATTACCACTTAACAAATAAGTTCAAGGTTATTATTTTAGGACAAGGTTTTTTTTTTTTTCTTTGTTTGTTTTTTTTTAATAGTCAGTAGCTAAAATAACTGAGTTTTAGCAAGAACCCACTTGGATGTTACTCTGGATGAGTGATATGCCATAAGGCTTGTTTTGCGAACAGCAACAGACTCATGAGCACCTTAGTGGAGAACTGAATTCTATTATTTGAAAGTAAACAATGCCAGCAAACCAGATTGGTATCATACACCTTATGAGTATAATGTCGCCATTTGAAAGCATTTGTATGTTATTCCAGGAAACATTCACCAAGATAATATGTGGTGACACAGTTGAAAATGCAAATCTGGTGTGTTCACGAGCCAGGTAAGATTCATGATTTCCGTCCCATTACATTGAGTCCTTTCCAAACCTACTGATTACTTTTTTTATTGGCCTTCAGCAGGAAACATAATGTTATGTTACTATTTACTAAGAATTAGTTTTAAATGGCTTAAAAAGCCAGAATACGTAGTAGGATGACACAGGACAGCTATGTATTTTGGCACAGGCACAGCTCCACGGGGTGCTGTTGATGAAAGATTTTGCAGACAGCAGAAACAATTCACCTGTTTTTCTTGTACCAGCATGATGGATGCAAAGTTCATCTGTCATTGACCAGAGGTGTTATTTTTCTTTTTCTTTTGCAAACTTGTATGAACTTGGTGCACTGGATCACTTGTCACTCTGTGTGACCATTTGAGCAAGCAAACTAGGGACTTTTTTTGGAAAGTAAATCTTTGTAAACTGTCAAGGTCTTTCCCCTTCTTGTTACATTGAAAGTTTGCATGGTAACATTCTACAGATTTGTAGCAGGTCATTTTGGTAATGACAGCTTAAACATTTTCTGTGTTAACCTAGTTCAAAACTCCCCAATTTTTTGTCTCATCAAAGACAAATGAGTCTAGAGCAAAAAATAATTGTACCCGTATACACACCGAATACCTGCTTTTAAGCAAATTAAACAGTGAGAAACATAGAAAAAGAGATCTTCTGAATCTAATTTCAGAGGAAATTTTGACTGATGAGACTATTTCAGTTGAATGACAGACTGCATCCTAATTCACGCAATGCAATGCTACTTTCTTTTATGCAAAGTCAGGAAATGGCATATAATGGAGCCACCTGAAAGACACACTCCCTGTCTCTACCTAAAGTCCACACTATCTGTATTAAATAATCTTCCATTGTTTACATTAGCTCAGTAATGAGTAGTTTCTAATTCATAAAGAATAGCTGTCTGCCTTTCTTTGCAAAAAAATCGTGTGAAATATTGCACGGATCACATCAATGAATGAAACCTGACCTGCTTAGATGATTTAATTTTACTTACAATTTTTATTTTAGAAAAAGGAGAAAACATTACCTACACTTCTTGATATTACGGTGATACTCTAAAGCAAGATAAAGAAAACTACTATATCAAAAATGATGTAGATAGCCCAAAGCAACTAATATTATCAGAGCAATAAAAATCGTATCCACAGTATGTGCATTCCAATTATTTAATTAAAGTTCATTAAGGCTAATTTATTAAAATATTTGTACAAATTCAGTGTTAAGGGACCTAAACTTTTTCTGAAAAAAGTAAAGCCAAAATGAAAAGAAAAAAAAAAACAAATACACATAAAACCTATAAAATAAGTATAGAGTCTTACTGCAGTTTGGGGAATATTTTCTCTCTCATGCCTTATCAGATACACGTAAGTCTCTTCTTTGCCTTGACCAAAAAGGAACTAACTTTAAGGTGACAGCTTAGTTTCTTTTCCACTCATTTTCAATCATCCCCTTTTTGAATACTCTTAGATTGTACACTTTATTGTCATGTCATTCTTTTAAGTGAAGACCTATATATAAAGGAGTTAAGTAAGCAATTATTTGACCCTGAGAAGTCTGGAGATTTACAGCACCAATCATTATAGCAAATGAATGTTACTGAAACAATAACTTTAATTATAATTTTCAAACTTATAATATCAATGATAGCATGAATATATTAAATGTTATTTATAGTATGACTACAGTTAAAAAAACAAAACATTTACTAGTGAGGTATTATTGTGTATTCATGTTACAATGAATACACATTTTTGGGCTTCACACAAAATATCAACAATAGAAAAATATCCAAAATGAGAAAAAAAAAAAGAACAAAAAACCCTTGTTCATGCTGCTCAAAAAAAACTGTGTATTTGACTCTGATTTTTCCTGCCATCTGGTGGCAAGATCAAAACTCAGGCAATATATATTAATCAGATGAACGCACTTTAATTTTAAATATTTTTACCATTGTCAAAGTACACTCAAATTAATTTTATATGATCCTAGTAATGGATTTAGTAAGTGTAGTAATTTCATGTACAATAGCAAAATAAACCCACTTGTTTTCATTATATTAACAAGTAGCACCTAAAAGATTAACGTAATCTTTAAAACTATAACATAAATACTAAAATACAGTAAATATAGACAAATAACAATTGACTATATAGTTGGTATCATGTTTGTATGTCCATAGTTCTTCTCATTTTGCCACATTGAATATTTATTATAAATTTAGTGGTTGCTATTGTACTTTTTGAATTATTTCTATGAGTTAAATTTGATTAAAATATGGAAAGACTTTTTTAAGAAGAGTATGACAGAAATACGAAAACTTTCATTCTTAAGTTTTTATGAAGTAAAGGGCTAGAAGTGAATCTCTCTTTCTGAAAATGTTTAAGAATTGAAACAGCAGTTTAAGATCAAAATAAATGTAGTTTATATAAACATTGTATAGGGTAAATGCTTTCAGTACTTTTTTTTCCAAATAAGACTACAACATTTATTTATAGTGGTTTTTTTCCCTTTAATAGAACTACTTTAATATTTTCCATCTAATTGAACACAAATATTTGACAGGCTATGTCATAAACTAATATTCCTAAATGTTCCATATATGCTTAATTAGTAAAGACATTTTGCAACCTCTTTACAACAACTAAAAAGGTACAGAATAATGTCATATATCACATGTTGATTTCAGTGAGGTGAGGTGACTTAATGATAGCAACAGTTAGCAAACTTAATTCTTTATTTGAGAACGTTTTTTTCTTTTGCAGAATGGTAATTTCTGAAATTTCAGTGTGAATAATCCTTATAATTTGCTCTGAAGCTTCATATCAATACATTTGTGTATAAGAATATTCTTAGGTTTTTAAAGTTCAGAACTAAGAAGAATTTTCTTAAATTTATAACTATAAACATTAAAAACTTATGAGATATTTTTCTAAATTTCAAGAAAACATCTATTCCATTTTGTCTATGGGAGAGGGAAGGGTTAGAAAAAATTTAACCAATGTAATAACCAAAGTATACTCCAACTTTCATACTAATGAATATTCTTTCTTACCTAGTTGGTGATAGGCAATAGCTGAAATAGCTTGTGAGACAGCTGAATAGCTGATTCATGCAGGTCATATGGATACATGTTCTGTCTACACAGCATAAACTGAAATGGAAATTTGGCAGCTACCCAATTTATGTGATCCTTGACAATTCAGGCTTTAAAGTAGATTTAACACTTGTGAAAGAGAGGCCTAAATATAAGGATGTTTGGGATGATATTCTAAAATTATTTCATGCACTTCACAGCTAGTTAAGTTCTCCTATGGGAAAAATATTTAAAATGTAGAAAATATTCCCTTTTCTTTTTTCTAATCCTCTATGCTTATAAAGATATGCCTATAAAATAAATTAGATACTCAAACATCCAGAATATTTAAATCAAGTCAATTTTGGGATCGGGAGATGGATAAAGTCTTAATATGATAAAATCAATTATTCCATTTTGAAGGCCCAAAGAAAAATCTAGTTTATAGTACTCTTGAAATCCTAAATTAGCACTGGCGTCATTCATCAAATTTTTTTTTTTTTTTGCATTTGTATGTCAGATACTCTGATTAAGTATATGAATAAAAAAGGACCATCAGCTCTTAGCCATTTAATTTTGAATGGACTAGTTATGAAATGATAAAATTCTATCATGAAAAACTAAGAAATGATAAAATTCTATCATGAAAAACTAAGAATCTAACATTAACCAAATAGAAAGATGAAAATTTTGCAAATATTTATTGTTTAATAATTATTAATATATTGATTTAGGTAACTGCATAGTTATATATGTTATAGTAAAGCCTTTAGAAAATAACTTAAATGAGTAAATTGTTCAACTAAAAAAGAAACCTGTTTTTTTTAATCAGCCTTACAAAGAACCATGGCATATTCGGCATTATTTACATTTAATATCTGTAATGCCGCTCAGTGCTTCACAGGTGTACATAAACAAACATATAACCAAATAGATCTCCAGTCATAGAATATGATAAAAAGATGCATATGATATTTAAGCAATTTTGTAAGTTAAACCTTCTTATATCCATTATGATAATTAAAAAAACAAAACAAAAAAAAACTGAGACTAAGGGACCCTAAGTTACTTGCTAATGTCAGCTAATAAATGAAAAAGCCAGGACACTCAAGTTCAAGTCTTCAGATAGCAAGCATGCTGCTTTGTGTGCCCCCCGCCCCACACACATATACACACACACACATTTTGGTATCAAAGATAAGTGGACCCCAAGCTCAGATATACCAATGGCATACCTGGTACAATTGGAAAGAATCAGATGATAGCGCTACTGCTAGTGTGGAATGTAGTGTCAGGAAGGGTGGAGAATAGGAAAAATTGAAATTTTCCAGTTTCTCCTGAGTCAGTTATTCCTCAAGTACAGAATTTACTCTTGTTCATATGTACAAATGCTTTCCATATTTTGTAGGTGTGTATAACAATTTTACAAATTTCAGTTTGCAGCTCCTCTGTTTTATCTTGGATAATCAAGATCTACGTATAGAGCCAACTCTAGGAAAGTTGCTGATAATAGTTAAAGGACTTCAGTAAGTAGTGAACGATTTCATATTTAGAGAAAGAAGATTTGCCTTGTTATTTCTTTTTAGTAACAGTGAAAAAACAAAAATAGTACTTATTTTATAAAGTTTCAAGTGATTTGAATTCATAAGAACTTGAAGTGAATTAAATTTTTTGCTTAATAAATCTTTTGAAAATGGAGCTAAAAAATATTTTGTTTAGATGAAACATTTCTGCCAGAGAACAAAACATAATCTCAAATGTTCCTATTTAATCAACTAATTCAGTTCACACTTACTAAATGCAAGTTGATGTAATTAACCTCCAAACACCCATTTGAGGCATTCTGACTTGAGAATACAAATATATTGAACTATAAATAAGGGAAAATACATTTTTAAGTAATTCTTGTTTTCTCCTCAAATATATTGAGCATTCATTGGAGAAAAACGCAATTATTGGGCAAAAAACTTCACTTTTGTTATATATTAGCTATGGGAAAGATATAGATAAATATATCACGCATTAGCTACTGTATGAGAAGTTAACAGATAGGTAAACAAATAAATATATTAACTGATATAAATGAAATGAAGAGAATCACATTGATGGATGACCAGTATCTAAGTATACTTGACTTCTAGTCCTAGTACTTCTGCTGACCCATTATGAAATCCTAGGTAAGACTTTATATTTGTAACCTGTTTCCTCAATCATGTTGATGTTACATTAAATTCTATGTTGGGAATGACATAATTCAAATTTTGTGAATAATTATTCATCTTCTAATCACTGAAGCATTACATGCACAGGAAAATTCTGAGTTTGTGATATGACAAGGCAATGCCTCATGTTTATGTCAAGGGAATGAGTTTCCTTCCATTACCTTTTGGTAAAAAGAACACATCTTAACTTTTCATTTAATATGTACACCAGCTTTTGTTTGTGTACCTATTTAAACAGAAGAAATTCATCTTCAAAAACCTCTTTATTTAACTCTAGCATTATTTAACATATTGTTGCTATTAATTCAGAGAAAGAAGTTATCAATTTTAACTTTTTTTTGCCATGTAAGTCATAGGAACAAATACAGAGGAGACATATTTTACTTTTTAATTTTATTGTATTTTCTAATATACTCTAACAATTATTTATTTTTCAACTTACATACTTTGCCTACCTGGACGCCAAAAATTCTTACTTTTTGCCTTCCCTTTGTTTGAAGAAAGATTCCCTAGGCTGATGACAGCTTTGTTACAAGAATCCTCCCATCCTCTGCCTGGTCATCCCGGAAGTTACTTTTTAAAAAATCGATATACAACAGTTATACATATTTTTGGCATACATGTAATATTTTAATACATTTATACAATGTGTAATGATCAAACCAGAGTAATTGGGATATCCATCACCTCAAACATTTATCTTTTCTTTATGTTGAGGACATTCCAATTTTTCTCTTCTAGATATTTTGAAATATACAACAAATTATTGTTAATGATAATTTCCCTACCATACTATTAAATAGAACTTAGTCTTTCTATTCTAACTGATTTTTGTACCCACTAACCAAATTTTCTTCATTCTCTTCTCCTGCCTACCCTTCCCAGCCTCTGAAAACTACTTTTTAACTTGACATCTTTCAGCTCTTATGAAAATTCTTTTGAGTCTATAGCACTAACTCTATCACCCTCCCAGCCCGTTTTTTTAAATTTTACATATATATAATATTGTCCTTGCTCTCTATAAATATCCTCTAAGGATCTATTATTTTCCAACATGTGACTCATTGTCACATTGCAAAAAGTTGTTGTGGTATCAGCAAAAAAATAGGCCACGTAAGATGATAAATGAGTTGCAGTTAAAAATACAGTCATATTTCTAAACACTCTGTCTCAAGGATTGAAAAAGAGAAAGTGTAGCTACTGAAATATTAAGTGCAAGAAAGACTGACACTAGATTTGTTGATACAAATGAAATTCTCCACAGAATGTTGACTTTTGCACTTTTATTTGTGTTTTATTTCTTTACAATAAAGCTAAAGTAGTAATGATGAGGTGCAACTCTTTAAGATTCTCTCTAAAAACTCAACATTTTCTTTTCAAACAAATGAAAACTTCAGTAATCTTTGAAGTAGGTGGATAATAAATATTATCAACCTTAGAGATGAAGGCAATGACATGAGTCAAGTCAATGGTGTGAGGAAAATCGTACCAGCAGAGGAACAGGAAAAAAAAAAATATGTTCCAAACAATGAATATCCTTCAGATTTCCTGGACACCATGAAAAACAATCTTTGCATTCAAAATCACAGGTTTTGATTTCCTCAGATAACTTTAATAATCTTAAGGAAATAAAATTTTCTCCAAATGAATTTCGATTTAATAAACAACTTAATCTTTATTGCATATAACTTTTCAGAGGCATTAGTTTTCTTTTTAATTTTTTATTTCAGCATGTTATGGGGGTACAAATGTTTAGATTACGTATATTGCCTTTGTCCCGCCCAAGTCAGAGCTTCAAGCATGTCCATCCCCCAGATGGTGCACACCGCACCCATTAGGTGTGAATATATCCACCCTCTCCTCCTCCCCTCCCACCTGCCCAACAGCTGATGAATGTTCCTACTATATGTACATTTAAGTCTTGATCAGTGAATACCAATTTGATGGCGACTACATGTGGTGTTCGTTTTTCTGTTATTGTGATACTACATTTAGTAGAATGGGTTCCAGCTCTATCCAGGATAATACAAGAGATGCTAGATCACCATTGTTTCTTGTGGCTGAGTAGTACTCCATAGTATACATATACCACATTTTATCAAATCAATTTGACAATACCATTCTAATTTTCAAAATGTTAAAAATACTTGATATAGAATTTTTAAAGCCAATTTAAAGAAATTGTTATAATCCCAGATGCACCCTTCCGCTGAACTTTCTAATCCTTTAAATAGAAAGACAACCAAAGCAATGGGATAAAAGTTTGGCTCTGTTTTCTTAACATATTCAGAAACTAGTAACACAGTGCTCATCTTTGTGCCAGAACGTATGTTTTGGGGCATTTTCCAAAAATGTAATGAAGCACGAGAAGCTATAATTTGCTAATCAATCCTCAGGAGAAAAGGTGAGAAGGAAGAATAATAATAGTAATAATCATTTTGGAAGATATTTTTACAAGATGCAGGCTATTATGCATCTACTTTTCTGCCATCCAGCCATGAAAAAAAGGACATAAATTCATTTACTACTGAAATGCTGCCATTTGTTAAAATTGAAGTAAATGATTATTCACAGTGTGAAGGTATCATAGCCTTTGCACAGTTTCCAGTCCACTGGTTGGCCATAACTTGGAAAATAGGAATTTGAATTATGTTTTCCCATTTGATCAGTGTTTTACAGTTTATCCAAAGCTTAATTATATGCTATCAAATTTAAGACACACAAAGCTCTGTGGATGGTCAGGAATTATTTTTCTCCATTCAACAATAAGGAAGCTGAGGCACAAAAAGGAAATACATGTAGGAAGCAGAAGAGCCAGGCCTTCAGCTTCTGGTTTCAGGTGTTATTTTGTGACTCCTTGTAACTAGCACCTAAGTACACCAAAGTGCAAAATTGAGTCACATAGATTCATTAAAATGCCTACATTCTCATGCACACAGATTGCCTTGCATGTCAAACCAAGAGAATTCCCAAGGCGTGCAGTTGAAAAGCAGGCTTATTTATTCTGATATTTCAAAATACTGTGCTTTCTTTAAAAGTATTTAGCATCCCCCCAAAAAACTTAAAATTCACAGAGTGTATGCCATTTTGCTTATTTAAGAAAGTGTGATGTCCTTCAAATATACTTCATTCCAAATGCCATGTAATAGACATGATGCTCTATACATAGGATGTGAAATGAATTGCAGATTAAATATGTTGATAAATGTTCTTAGTGAGCAGTCTGCAGCTGTCTTATGTTTCAGTCATTTACATCCTTAAATTTTGTTCTTACATTCAATGTGTTTAAACATTCAAACAGAGCAAAATTTCAAGAATCTCCACTAAATATCCTTCTGTGTCCCTCCAGGAGTGACATAATACCAGAGAATAAAGAAGACAGGTTGTAACTTTTTCAAAATTATGATTTTGCCCCTTACAAAGAGCATATTTTTGGTGGGTAATTTTCCATCATGAATATGTATTTTTGGTGCATAAATACTTGGAAAGCTCTTTTTTTTTTTTTTTTTTTACAGCTGTCTTCTTTTAAATAAGACAAATTTTGGATGCAAAATTTCAGATACTTATGCATGGAGAGGTAATATTTTGTGCATTATAATCAAGCACAGGCCATGAACAAACAATAGAACTATCTGCCATCCCCACCTTCCTTTAAATTATGCACAAATCTTTTGTGACCTAAACAAACAGTGACACTCAAACAAGGGTTAAATCCATTTTAGAATACCTAATCTATTACTTATCAGCTAGTTCAAATACCATTAGCATAGACTTGATTCATATAGAAGAAAACTAAACCACATGGAGGAAGTAAATCCATTTCATATTTATGTAAAACAAATTTATGACTTATTCTGTGCTTCCTTGACTCTTATTTCTCATTTAATTCCATGTTTTTCAATTCTTTTATAATTTATGAGTTTACCTTCTTGGCCAAAAAGTCCAATGTTTCAATAGCAAAATTTGGATGTTTTAGAAATATTTTAATGCCTAGCAATAATGTTAAAATGATGGCTATTTAATCTTTTGGACATTTTTTTTTTGATACTGAACTATCTCAAAGCATTCTTTTGGCTTTTTCAAAGCATTAATGATAGCCAATATATCTTAATCTTGCCTCTCTCTCCATGAATATAGAATGTCTCATACATGACCAGCACCTTACAATTTATAAAGCATTTTCCTATGTAGCATTAAGCATTGACATGTTATATATTGAATGATCTTTTTTCTCACAAAAATATGCCTTATTACTGTAGCATTCTGAGGAATTAACAAAAGATGTATAGCCTGCTTTTCGGCTTATATTACATTTTCAGGGTATTGTTGCTGCCATATTTTATAGTGCAGCACATAATTCAGGGGGTTCATATTAATCAAACAACAAGAAATGACAAAATTTTACATATAGCAACTGTGACTTCTGGAGTCTTCCCAAGGAATTTTATTTAAAGAAGCCAACTTATCCCTGAAAAAATGTGAGGAACTAATTTTCTACAATCACTGATACTGACACTGGCTCCACAGGATCATAAAATAACCTTATTTTTGAAATTAGAATAGCTATGGTCTGTACTTTGGTGAGTTTTCTTTAAATCACATTTATTCTTCCTCACAGTATGGCATTGTTAGTCATATTCCCAAGAACTTTATTTTGAGTTATTCTCTGATAATAAAGACCTATTCTAAAGAAGAAACAAAGTACCGTGCATGGATGCCTACTCTGCTGTAGTAGAAAAGTTTACTTTTATAGCACATGATTAGGGTGGACTCACAGTAAAAGGGAGAAGAAGGGTCTAGTGAAAAAAATGGTCAGGAAAAAGTGTGTGTGTGTGTGTGTGTGTGTGTGAGAGCACTTGTGGACTTCAAAAAGTTCATGGAAAATGCTTATTATGAAAAAATATGCATGGATTTCAAAATTGTTTTGCATCAAAATAAAGTCATACTCATTTGTTATGACTTGTCTGAAAAGGATCCGGTGCAAAGAGTTAGGAAGGATAAGACATCAATTTGAAAATTGTCCCTATCAGAGCAACACAAATTCTGCTAAAATTGAAGAAAGAACAAACATCAAATTTATGGCAAAGTGTCACTGAAAGAATGGTGAAATCACTGATACTTTACAAAAAGTTGATGGGGCCAATGCTCCAAAGAAATCATCAGTTTACAAATGGATAACTTGTTTTAAGAAGGGACAAGATGATGTTGAAAATGAAGCCTGCAGCAGCAGACCATCCATATCAATTTGCAAGGAAAAAACTTAATCTTGTTCATACCCTAATTGAAGAGGAACTACAATTAACAGCAGAAATAATAGCCAACGCCATAGACATCTCAATTGGTTCAGCTTACACAATTCTGATTGAAGAAGTTGAGCAATCTTTCCACTTGATGCGTACCAAAACTGCTGCACCCAAAACAGCAGTAGACAACAGCATAGTTTTCAATGGAAGTTTTAAACAAGTGGGATCGAGATCCTAAAACATTTCTTCAAAGAATGATAACAGGAGATGAAACATGGCTTTACCAGTATGATCCTGAAGACAAAGCACAAAGCAATGGCTACCAAGAGATAAAAGTGGTTCAGTCAAAGTAAAAGAAGACCAGTAAAGAGTAAAATCATGGCAACTGGTTTTCTTAAGATTCTCACAGAATTTTGCTTGTTGACTTTTAAAGGGCTAAAGAAATAACATCTGCTTATTATGAGAAAGTTCTTGAGAAAGTTGCCCAAAACTTTAGCAGAAAAATACCTGGAAAAGCTTCACCAGAAGCCTTCTGCACCATGACAATGCTCTTATGAATTCCTCTTATCAAACAAAGGCAATTTTGCTAGTGTGTCAATGAGAACTCATTAGGCATCCCCTTTACAGTCCTGAATTGGCTCCTTCTGATGTCCTTTTATTTTCTAATCTTAAAAAACTGTAAAGGGCACTCATTTTTCTTCAGTTAATAACATAAAAAAGACTGAATTGACATAGTTAAATTCCGAGGACCTTCAGTTCTTTAGGGGTGGACTACATGGCTGGTATCATCGCTTACAAAAATGTCTTGACTTTGGTGGAGCTTATTTTGAGAGATAAAGTTCATATTTTTAATTTTTATCATTTAATTCCATTTTCCACAAACTTTCTGAAATCCTCTCATATGTGTTTATATATATATAAACTATATATAATTCCTTCCTTCCTTTCTTCCTTCATTTTGTTCCTTCCTCCCTCCCTTCCTTTGTGTTCCCATAAAATATTGCACTGAGATAAATGTATTAATAACATATAATATAATTGCATATTCATTTCCTCTATAGATTATATGTGTGACTCTTATTCCTCCAGGGTATGTCAGTATCTAATACATAGTGAGCACTCAGCATTAATGAATTAAAAAAGAACAGATTAATTAATTAATGATAGGTCTTGGTCATGGCTAATGATCTAGAAACTTTAATAACCTTTTGTTGTAATTTTCCATTGATATATTCATATTTCTAGTTTTCCTAACCTTGAAACTTAACAGAAAAATGGAACTCAAATTTCTTTTGAGCTAAGGAGAGACAGAAATTAACACAAATAACAGTTTCACTTATTGAACTCTCAATTTTACAAGAACTCTGACAATAAAGTAATGCTATTCATACTTTTCAATTTAAACATGGTTGAAAATGTCGTGTGCCTGAGTTTATACCACAAGTGAGTAGCAGAACACAGAGTGGGACTCAAGTCTTTCTCTCCGAAATTGTGTATTACAGTTATAATGGTGTGAAGATAGAAAAGAAAGCCCTGACACCTGCGGCCACTGTCTAGATAGCCTCACCGAGCAGTCGCTGCCACTGCCACAGGGAGACCTGGAGCAGAGCAATCTCCGCCTTTGTGGAAAGGGATTCACCCAATCCCCTGCCAGAGCTGGGACAACACACCACTCCACAAGATTCCCCAGGACTGGTGTGGACTGTGACAACCAGCGCCATCTAGGGACTATTCCATCTTCTCACTAAACAGGAGAGTTCCCAGCAAAGGAAAACAGGAGCACTGCAAACCTATCTGCCCTTAACTGAGAGAAGAATTTTAAGATGAGAAGAAACCAACAAAATAACTCTGGCAACACAAAGAAACAAGCTAATTCAGCAACTCCAAAGGATCACAATAGACCTACAGCAACAGATCCCAACCATAAGGAAATTTTTGAAATATCAGAAATGGAATTCAGAATATGAATGGCAAATAAGATGAATGGGATTGAAGAGAAGCTAAAAAAAATATTTCAAGAATGAATGAAAAAAATATGATGAAGTTGTTAAAGATATAGACAACATAAGGAAGGATATTATAGAACTTAAAAAGAAATAAAAGAGTCACTTAGGGAGCTTCAAAATACGGCAGGAAGCTTCAACAACATGCTAGACCAAGCAGAAGAAAGAATTTCAGAGCTTGAAGACAAGGCTTTCGAGGTAACCCAGTCAGTCAAAGAAACAGAAAAAAGGATAAAGAAAAATGAACAATCATTCAGAGAAATATGGGACTATGTAAAGTGAGCCAACATACAAATTACAGGTGTTCCTGAGGGAGAAGAAGAAAAAGAAAAAAACACAGTAAACCTAATTGTGGGAATTAATGAGGAAAACTTACCTGGTGTCATCAGAGATTCAGATATAAAAATGTGAGATGGTCATCAAACACTGGGAAGATTCATAGAAAATATTAATAGGACATCTCCAAGACACATAGCCATCAATATGGCCAAAGTCAAAATGAATGAGAAAATTCTACAAGCTAAAAGATAAAAGTAACAACTAATATACAAAAAAAAAAAAAAAAATCAGGCCAACAGCAGACTTCTCTACAGAGACCATATAAGCCAGAAGGTATTGGGGCCCCATTTTTAGTCTTCTTAAACAGAACAACTGACAGACAGGAATTTTGTATCCTGCAAAACTAAGTTTCATAAATGATGGAGAAATAAAGACTTTTCCAGAGAAACACTAAGGGAATTTGTCACTAGTAGACCTGGCCTACAGGAAATGTTCAATAGTGCACTATATATGGAACAGCACAGTAGACAACGAGCAGTGTAAAAACACCTGACAATCGAAGCTCATAGCTCTTATAAAACAATAGCACAAGAGAAAAAACAAAACAACCAGGTATCATCCAACATGATGAACAGAACAGTACCCTACATATCAATACTAACACTGAATGTGAACAGTCCTAATGCTCCAATTAAAAGACACAGACTGGCTGAATGGATTAAAAAAAATCATTGATCAATTATATCCTCCAAGAAACCCATGTGATTCGCAAGGACACACACAGACTCAAGGTAACGGGATGGAAAAAATATTCCAAGCAAATGGAAACAAAAAGCAAGCTGGTGTAGCCATTCTCATAGCAGATAAAAATGACTTTAAATCAACAATGGTAAAAAAAAGACAAATATAGACATTATGGGGGGGGCAATTTAGCAAGAAGACATAATCCTAAATATGCATTCACCTGATACAGGAGTTGCAGATACATAAAGCAAATTTTATTAGACCTAAGCAGAGAAATAATGAGTAGCATCGGAATTGCCACAGACTTCAACACTCCACTGACAAAACTAGACAGACCATCAAAACAAAAAATCAACAAAGAAATCCTGGACTTAAATGGAACTCTAGAACAAATGAACCTAACAGACCTTTACATAACGCTCTACCTGAAAACTACAGAATATACATTCTTCTTATGAGCACATGGGACATTTTCCAAGATTGATCATATCCTAGGCCACAAAGCAAGTCTCAGCAAATTCTGAACACTTGAAATGATACCATGTATCTTTTCAGACCACAGTAGAATAAAACTGGAAATCCATCCTGAGAGGAACTCTCAAATCCACACAAAGTCACAGAAATTAAACAACCTGCTGCTGAATGATCCTTGGGTCAATAATGAAATTAAGATGGAAATCAAAAGATTCTTTGTATTGAAATAAAAAGTGGATATAAGCTTTTAAAATCTATGGGATACAGAAAAGGCACTGCTAAGGGGAGAATTCATAGCCTTAAATGCTTATATCAATAGGACAGAAAGATCACAAATTATCAACCTGATGTCACATCTCAAGGTACTAGGAAAAGAAGAACTCCAAGCCAGAAGAAGAAAAGAAATAACAAAGATCAAAGCAGAACTAAATAAAATGAAAACCAAAAGGAAAAAAAAATTACAAAGGATCAATGAAACACAAAGTTGGTTCTTTGGTGGGATAAACAGAATCAATAGAACACTAGCTAGATTAACCAGAAATAGAAGAAAAAGTACTAAAATAACCTCAATCAGAAAAAGGAGACATTACAATTGATACCACAGAAATACAAAATATCATCTATGAATACTAAAAAAATCTCTACACAGACAAACTGGAAAATCTAGAGGAAATGGATAAATTCCTGGAACCATACAACCTCTCGAGCCTAAGTCAGGAAGAAATAGAAGACCTGAACAGAACAATAACTGGCAGCAAGAGCCTGAAGCAGTAATAAAAAAATCTCCCCCCTCCAAAAAAAAAGCCATAGACCAGGTGGATTCATAGCCAAATTCTACCAGACCTGCAAAGAAGACATGGCACGTATCCTACAGAAATTATTCCATAAGGTTGAGAAGGAGGGAATCCTCTCTAACTCATTCTATGAAGCCAGTATCACCTTGATATTAAAGCCAGGAAAGGACACAACAACAACAACAACAACAAAAGAAAACTACAGACCAATATCCCTGATGAACACTGATGCAAAAATCCTCAACAAGATACTAGCAAACTAAATTCAGTAGCACATCAAAAAGATAATTCACCATGATCAAGTGTGTTTCATCCCAGGGATGCAAAGATGGTTCACTGGATCCAAATCAATAAACATGATTCATCACATAAACAGAAGCAAAAAACAAAGACTATATGATTATCTGAATAGATGCAGAAAAAAGCATTTGATAAAATCCAGCACCCTTTCATGTTGAAAGCAGTCAACGAACTAGGTATAGAAGGGACATACCTCAAAATTATAGAAGCCGTATATGACAAACCCATAGCCAACATCATACTGAATGGAGAAAAGTTGAAAGCATTCCCCCTAAGAACTGGAACAAGACAAGGGTGCCCACTGTCATCACTTCTGTTCAACATAGTACTGGAATTCCTAGCCAGAACAATCAGACAAGGTAAAGAAATTAAGGGCATCCTAATCAGGTAAGTGGAGGTCAAACTATCATTGCCAGTGAAATGATCCTGTATCTAGAAAATCCTAAAGACTCCATCGAAACATTCCTAGAATTGGCAAATAAATTCAGCAAGGTCTCAGGTTCCAAAATCAATTTGCATAATCAGTAGCATTTCCATATACTAATATCAGTCGAGCTAAGAGTCAAATCGAGGACTCAATACCATTTAAAATCACTATGAAGTAAATAAAATACTTAGGAATATATTTCACCAGGCGGTGGATAATCTCTACAAGGAAAATTCAAAACACTGATGAAAGAAACTGTAGATGACATAAACAAATGGAAAAACATTCCACACTCATGGATTGGTAGAATCAACATCTTTAAAATGTCCATACTACCCAATGTGATTTATAGACACAACACAATTTCCATCAAAATACCAATGTCTTCCTTCACAGATGTAGCAAAATTAATCCTAACCTTCATTTGGAACTCAAAAGGAGCCTGAATAACCAAAGCAATCTTAAGCAAAAGCAATAAATCTGGAGGCATCATATTATATGTCTTAAAATTATACTACAAGGCTATAGTAACCAAAACATCATGGTACTGGTATAAAAGTATAGACAGAAACCAATGGAAAGGACCAGTAAAATCCAGAAATAAAACCATATATGTATAATGAACTTATCTTCTACAAAGCAGACAAAAACATACACTGGGGAAAGGATGCCCTATCAAATAAATGATGTTGGGAAAACTTGATAGCCACATGCAGAAGAATGAATCAGGATGCATGTCTCTCACCATATAAAAAAATTAATTCGAGATGGATTAAATACTTAAATGTAAGATGAGAAATCATAAAATTCTAGAATAAAGTGTAGGAAAACTCTTCTATACGTAGGCCTAGGCAAAGAATTTATGACTAAGACTCCAAAGGCAAATACAGCAGCAACAAAAATAAACAAATGAGACTTAATTAAATTACAAAGCTTCTACATAGCAAAGGGAATAATTAACAGAGTAAACAGGCAAACAACAGAATGGGAGAAAATATTCACAAATTATACTTCTGACAAAGGACTAATTTCTATAATCTACAAGGAACTCAAACACGACAGCAAAAACAAAACAAAAAAAAAACACCTTATCAAAAAGTGGGAAAAACATATTAACAAAATGTTTTCAAAAGAAGATAGACAAATAGCCAACAGACATATGAAAAATGTTCAGTATCACTAATCATCAGGGAAATGCAAATTAAAACCACAGTGATATACCAGCTTACCCCTATTAGCATGGCCTTTATTAGAAAGTAAAAAAGCATAAGATACTGGCATGGATACAGAGAAAAAGATATGCTTATACATTGCTGGTGGGACTGCAAATTAGTACAACCTCTATGGAAAATGGTTTGGAGATTCCTCAAAAAGCTAAAAGTAGACCTACCATTTGATCCAGCAGTCCTACTACTGGGTATCTACCCAAAGGAAAGATATCATTTTATCAAAAGATACCTACCTACACTTGAGTGTTTATCACAGCACAATTCACAATTGCAATGATATGGAATCAACCTAAGTGCCCATCAATACGTGAGTGGAGAAAGAAAATGTGGTATGTATATACTATGGAGTACTACTCAGCCATAAAAAGGAATGAAACAATGTCATTTTCAGCAACTTGAAAGGAACTGGAGACTATTATCCTAAATGAAGTTTCTCAGGAATGGTAAAACAAACCCAAAATGTTCTCACTAATAAGTGAGAACTAAATGATAGGTGCTCATGGGCACAAAAAGAAGTAAAGGACATTGAAAAAGGAGGTTGTGTGGGATGGGGGTGAGGAAAAAAACTTACCAATTGGGTACAATGAACCCTATCCCTGTGAACACTGTCCCTATGAAAGCTCTGACTCCAGCCTTACAGAGTGTATACATGTAACAAAAACTTTTGTTCCCCCTTAATATTTTGAAATAAAAAATAAAAATAAAAAGAGTAGATTGAAGTAGGAAAAGTTGCTTCAATGCCACGTGACTATACGAAAGTTTTCTCTTAAGTCTAAACAGGGACCTATGTGAGGAATAAACATAAAGATCCATACATTGTCCCCAAAAAGCCCTCTTCTGTATAGTTCTAAGAGGTAAAGAGAATTAAGGATAAGAAATCCTTAAGATGTACTCTGCCATTATTGAATTCTAGAATCGTACATAAGTGTGTCTGGATTGTGTGTAACTTTAAGTAAATAATATAAATTCTTCTATCATCACTTCCATGCACATTAAATAGGAAGATTATATAAGACTGGTGATTTTCGAATTGTTTGTGATAGTCCGCAGTGTTCTACAGGAATGGCAGGGTTTTCTAAAAAGATAAAAGTTGACTGTACAAGCAAGGAGCCCCTCCCATCCCTCAATCAGATAGCTCTATTTCTGTCTCTTTTATGTGTTAGATTCATAATATTTCACTTGAATGAAGCTAAACAAAGTTGAAAACCATTGCTAAATATCTGTCAGGTCACTTTCAGGTATAATATCATATAGACCTATCATTTACTTTCTTTTCTCCTTTTCATGGATATTCATAGGCGTTCTCATGCATGCCATTACCACATAAATAAAGAATTTTTTCAATTTTGTATTTCTAATACAGCCTTGACTCCTAAATGTGAATGACTCTTTCCAACTGCATAAGTTTTCTGGAACTTCCTGAAAGATATCAAACTCAACATATTGCAAATAAGACACTTGATTCCCCTTTATTTATTTTCCATTGCCTAAACCAGAGAACCGGAAGTCATTCTATATTCTTTATTTCCCTCCTTTCAGTATATGTCCCTGAGTCTTGTTTTTTACCTCCTAAATATCAACCGAGTCCACTCCATGTGCTTTGGCTACTTAATGCCTTCATTATCATCATCAACATTTCTTTGTAGGATATGAAATAGCTTCCTCAAGGGCCTCCTGCCTCTAATTTCTCCTTCTTCCCAACACGTTTGTCCAAACATCAGTTCAAACCTATCTTCTGTTACATAAAGCTGGTCATTTTTCTCTTCCTATAATGGCTTCATAATTTATCTAGCATGCACTTCATAGCTTGGCATAGCTGCTAACACCTCAGATGTCAGTCATTCATTATGTGCCAATAATCTTTAGTTATTTTAATTTGAAACTGGCATGTAAAGCGAGTTAGTCTGGGATATAATCAAAATGCAACTTAGTTTTTGTCTCCCATTATCTTTCAAAATTGTTTTTATGAAGGTTATATTTCCCTGCCCATGGAAGAAAACTCCAGCAGATCTATGAATTCTCTGTTCTTTCTTAAGTAAAAGATAGCTTTACGACCACTCAACTCCAAAACGGTTTGGTATTAGAATATATATCTCTATCCAAGATGCACCTGAATTACCATCAAATCTTCCACCTGCCTGCTCAGGTCAACATCAGACTGGAAGACTAGATGGTACCTTGGACCTGGAAGAAGGTAGAACCTGACTACTTCTACTGGGGTACCTTTGTGAGAGAATCCTCTCACCTGTATTTCCCCTCTCTGGCACTGGGGTGATGGAGGTAACACCACTGTACCCCTCACTCCAATGAGAACAGATGCCCACAGATTGGCAACTACTCTTTTCAAAGAAAGCTCTTCATAAACCCTCCTCCTCACTCTACCTTTTCAGCCTATAAATTGTTCCAAAATGGATTATCAGTGTTAAGAAATTTCCTTCAAACATCTACATGTTTCAATACCTCAATTTGGAATTCAACTTTTTTTTTTATTTTATTTTGGAATCTAGTTGAAGTTTCAATGTTAACATGTGTTATCTAATTTACTCCTTAGCAGAACTCTACAAGGGAGAAATCTAATCACTTTTATACATTTGTGGAAATTGAGGTTAAGAGGGATTAAATACATTTTCCTAAGTTGTAGACCTCATAAATGACTAAGTCAGAAATAAATTCCAGGCATTGGACTCTGAGTCCATGACCCTAAACATCAAACTACACAGTTTTCTATGCAATTCCTTTTATGATCTGGCCTCTATCAACTTATTTACTTTTACAACTACTTTCCCATTTTCAGTGCATTCCAACATTACTGACCTTCTAAGAACTCTTTTCGTTGACCAACTTTCCTTACTTCCTGCCTTCACACAGACCATTTTCTCTACTAGAAATAGCCTTCCACTTTTCTTCCTTTGATAGTGAATGCCTAGTGAACTCTTATTCAAGACAGCTGTTTTCTTAAACTCACCAGAAGGCTTAAGTACTTCCTTCAACATGCCTGTGTATGATATTATTATAGTATTTTTTATATATTTTCTAATAATATGTTTATGTTTATATCTCTCATGCTAAAACTCTGAGCCCAAGCCAGAGACTATATTCTTTTTATTCAGCCCTAGAAATAAGGTTTGTTGAATGACTAAATGGCATCTATGTAGACTACCACTGGTGATATCAAATACTTGCTAAGAATTCTGGAGAGGAGGGTAAATCTTTGGAAATTACCTAGTCAAACCAACTCGTTTAAGGGTCAGGAAAATTTAGAACTACAGAGGAAATGACACTTGTTGGAAGAACCCAATATTGTATTTTTAAATTGGAACACTCTCTTCCTCTGGATCTTGGAAGATTTTAAATTCCTTATTTGTACAAAGCTTTCAGCAAGGTCAGTGGCACAATGCCAGCATGCACAGCCCTTGCCCCCATCTCCCTAAGATCTAGCAGATGTGACCAGGCTGTGCCAGGACCACCTGGGAGTCATTCCTAAGTGGCAAGACTGCCTTATTTATGTAAAGGTTATTATAACTACAATCCATAGCAGGTGCTTAGTTTAATGTATTTAAGGTCATTACAAAGGCACTTTGATGCAATGAAATTTGTATCTTTCTTTAATACTTATATCACAGTAACAATGTTAACTTGGATTGCTCCTTCCTTTTTTAAATCAACTTTTAAAGTCAATCAATGTTTTTTTTATCATCTATAACTTTCATTGTAAGTCCTTTTTAGAACATTGTGTATGTTATTATTCAAAAAAATAAATTATGAATGAGTGAATGAACAAATAAATGTTACTATCAATTGAGAAGGACTTAAAACTGGTGAGAAACAGAGATTTCTTACCTTCATGTTCAGTAAAGGCTTACTAGCATTGGGTTTATATCAAGAATAGATTTTATTTTGTTTTTAAATATTTCTTTAAAATATTTTGAGCCTGGGAGTTTGAGGTTTCAGTGAGCTATGATGATGTCATTGAACTCTAGCCCAGACAACAGAGCAAGACTCTGTCTCAAAAAAAAAAAAAAAAAACCTATAGTAAAATATTTCTTAATTTTTGAAACAGCTAGGTCAACCTCACTGTTACATTTTGCTTAGTTTTCAAGTTTTGTTCATGATCATATTGATACGTAATAAAAGCATAAGCAATTTTCTCTTTTTTAATTTTCATTTCAGGAAAAGTGAATAAAATGGTCAAAATGTAAGGAAAATTTTTGAGCTGGTGAGGATAGAAGGGTGATTATTTTATTTACGAAATAAAAATAGGCTGAACTGAAAAGTATATGTGTTGCCTGCGTTGTATGTTTTGATATTTTTGAATAGTAAACTTTCTATCCTTTTCTAGGAAAGGGAATGTGTGCTTATGCATATGAATAGCTAAATGAGGTAATATTACTTCCTGTCTTTGGGAGACTTTGCTCTTGTTAGTACTGCTGTCCCATTCGACTGTAACCCTGTGTAATCTTTAAAGAATGTTTTTAGTCATGGGCCTTCACCTTCCAGTGATTTCATCCAGATATAGTTTCCACAGGCTTTACTGGTTTAAACAGAAGAAAAGAGCAAACCATCTGAACAAAATAAAATGTCACCATTAAATTGGTTTTTGTAGCTTAAGGTACAGTGTAATGATATTTTTCCAGCAGCTGCTTTCACTTGGATTTAAAGTTTAGAAAAAGCTTTGCATCTGATACAAAATAATAAAATGCAGGTTGAGTTACTTCCTTCTTGTGTGTCCCAAAACATACGGAAAGTTTTTGAGCTTTTGCTTGGTTACTGATGATCATTAAGCACTTTTTTGTTAACCTAAATCTTTGTGCACATGTGCTTAATGGGGTATATGTGAAAAGTGCTTTTGAAAAAAGTAGAAGCATTCTTCTAATAAATATGACTGTAACTTGGATCAATTTCTATGGTTTTGCACATGCAATTGATCCCCTCTATTAAATGGTTTAATTACTTATGTAAAATGAGATGTCTTAGTGATAAATCTGTTGTTATTACCATGAGGTGAGGAGTTCTTACATATAACAACAGTAATTTATTTTATTTCCAAACCATGCTGATATTTTATTCTACTCATGAAGAATATGTTAGGAAAACATAAGCTTAAAAATAATATAAAATAATAATTATATGTGCTATTAGATTTTTTTAAATTGTAAGTGAAATAGGATAAAATGAAATAAAAACGTAAATATTCTAAAAAATTAATATGGAAAATCTTTCATCCCTTCTGAGATTAGTATAGAGAATAAATATTCATTAATTAAAAAATGTACTGATAGATAATCTAACAAAGAATGAACAGAAGAGAAAAAAATTGTTAGAATATTCTTTAAGTGCTTGAGATTCCCTCATATTATAATTGTAAAGACTTTGTAAATCCTCTATTGTTTCCATTTTCAGAAATTTTAAGGTCAAAATTAAATAAGGAGAAATGTTTTTCTTGTAACAATGTCCTTAACAAACTTCATTTTTATTTTCCATTCATTTGG
Organism: Indri indri; assembly: GCA_004363605.1. Lineage (NCBI taxonomy): Eukaryota > Metazoa > Chordata > Mammalia > Primates > Indriidae > Indri > Indri indri. Next base: position 114,700 of record RJWJ010000536.1, read on the forward strand.
CTAAATTTATGTTCCTAATCAAAAACACATTTTATTCTAGATTAGAACTGGGCTATGTGATAAAGCATTTCTGGAGACGCATACGATCCCATGAACAGTAGGAGATAGTAGAAACAGTTGTGAAGCATTGTTAAAGGGTCACAACTGTAAATAAATAAATAAATAAATTCTGGAAAGTGAGAAGGTAACAGAGTACAGACCGTGCCGTGGTGGGTGGGTTTTATCTTTCAGTGACCCAGTGACTGAAGGATAAAGGACAATGGATTTAAGAATAAAATTATCCGTTTTTCTATTTGCATTGAATCTCCCTGGGGGTGGGACTGCAAACTAGTGCAACCTCTGTGGAAAGCAATATGGAGATACCTTAAAGAGATACAAGTAGAATTACCATTTGATCCAGCAATCCCATTACTGGGCATCTACCCAAAAGAACAAAAGTCGCTCTATGAAAAAGACACCTGCACCCAAATGTTTATAGCAGCACAATTCACAATTGCAAAGATGTGGAAACAACCCAAGTGTCCATCAATACATGAATGGATTAATAAAATGTGGTATATGTATACCATGGAGTACTAGTCAGCTTTAAGAAACAATGGTGATATAGCACCTCTTGTACACTCCTGGATAGAGCTGGAACACATTCTACTAAGTGAAGTATCCCAAGAATGGAAAAACAAGCACCACATGTACTCACCATCAAATTGGTATAAACTGAACAACACATAAGTGTACATATAAGAATAACATCTATTGGATGTCAGGCATCGGGGGAAGGGGGAGGGGCGAGGGGGAGGAGGGGACGGATATATGCATACACAAAGGGTGCAATGCGCACCATCAGAGAGATGGACACACTTGAAACTGGGACTTGGGGGGAAGGGGGGCAAGGGGAACATATGTAACCTAAACATCTGTACCCCTATAATAACAAACAACAACAAAAAAAATAAATAACCAAAGCAAAAAAAAAAAAAAAGAATAAAATTATCAGTTGATGCTAAAAATTTAAGGTTCATATACAGGTATTAGCCAAGAGTTACTTACTTATGGGAAATAGCAAAGTTTATAAATACAAATACCAGAACTCTTTTTCAATTATCTTTTTTTAAAGCACTTTTTAGCAATATTCTTTAGCATGAGCTCTAGAAAGAGGGTGGGTAAACTCACAACTAATGGTTGCGGAGCACACTGTATGGGGGAAGGGCACGCTTGTAACCCTTGCTTGGACGAGGCAAAGGCATTATATGTAACCAAAATGTTTGTGTCCCATAATATTCTGAAATTAAAAAAGAGACAGAGAGAGAGGAGCACTATAGGAATTAAAGTAGACCCACCCCAACCTCATCCCCATTCACCCATTAGGCTGCCTAAGATTTTAATTCTTTCTTCTTATAGACTGCACTAGACATCTTTTTTCATAATCAGATTTCACATATAGAATTATTTGGGTCAGAGGGAAAAATAGATTGTGATTCTCTACTGGCTTGCCAATGGTAAAGATGGAAACACTGAGAGTAGACAAAGGGAAAAAAAAGAGATGGCCTGGTTTAGGAGGTTTTCCAACAAGCAAATAGAAAGATGGGAGTGGGGAATTAGGCCATTTTGATTGTGTATTCCAGCAAAAACTTTGAGGTTTATAACCAGCAATACATAAAAAAGGCAGTTGTCTTAAGCCACATAGACACTGGGATGAAATCATTTCCCCCTATGTTTCATGATGCTTCTTTTCTGTCCTGGATCATAAAATATTAATGCTTAGGAGTGGCCATGCAGGCTGGCTGATATTAAATTATGATTTTTTTTCAACAGTACTTTTTAAGCAATCAGAGGGACTGATTGACACAATATTATTTTAAAAGACTAACAATTTTTCTGACTCATCATATTTATATTTCTCTCATTAAACAGACATATAAAGCTTAAAATGGTACAAGGAAATCCCTAAAGGAGGATCTTTAGGTATCTTTTTTCAGTGCAAGATTTTAAATAAAATCTTGTGCTTAATGTAATAAATCTCGTTTTTCCATGGCAAAAATGAACACATCTATGCAGCAAAAATCAAAAGACCTTGAAATTTACAGTGATGTTAAAAAAGCAAACATTAGATTTGTGAGACAATAATCCCAGTCTTTTGAGAGATAAAAATAGAAACTGTGTTAGCAACCTATCCCAATGGCTTTATATCCTCGTGAGAGAAAGACGGAATGAAAGCGTTATGAAATCTAGACCTGGAATTGCTAGAGTGCAACAAAATCCCCAATTCCCCCAACCGAAAAGAGACAGTCCAAACCATCTATATTTCTAGGCATTTTTTTCCTTGGTTACTAGGGAAACATGCTTTTATATAATACATAAGTCTGACTTGGGAAATCTTTTTTTAGATCCCTTGTTCCAATAAAAATTTGCTACTTCTAATTGTGAAAAGCACATTAGGATTAGTGTATCTCCAAATCATTTGACTCTGAGACTTTTTTTTCCTTAGTATCTTAGGTTAATGCCCATGATTATTATTAATAGCACTGACCTGACACTGATCACTAACTAAATTTAATAGAGTTTTAAGAGACTAACTCAATGAACAGTAATAGATAGCTCTGGGGATTACTTAACCTAAAACTGAGTGTCCAGTCTATAATAAAATACGAATATATATGGCTATAATAGAAAAGAAGGCATGTGTGGATGTATGTGGGTGATTATGTGTCCATATAATTAAAGCAGAGACAAATGGTAAAATTGTTCATGAACTGAGAAAAAGTTAGCTTAGAGTCAAGGGCTAGATTAAAAAATGTGAGTTACATTATTCCACTCCCCCTTCCAACACATGTCTCAGAAATATACAGAAATTTTAAGGAAGGTTTTGGACTTTCATGGGGTATGGATTGGGGACAAGGAGGAGTTAAGGTAAAGATCTAGAGACATGAAAAGGCAGGGAAACCTTAGCTAACATTTTGACTATTGGAAAAATAGCGTCAAACTCATTAGAGCCTTGCATTTTTATCGGTCATAAAGCTGCCCATGCTTACTCCATTTTTGAATATGTATTTTGCTTGTCTTTTTTCCTCTCATATTTGCTATCCTTTTTCATCTAAAACATGCCCCCTACTTACATCAGATAAAATGTTCAATTATTGTCAAATTTCAAATTACCTTTCAATATTTTAGAGCTAAATAAAAACTTCCGATAAAAAGAAATTTATATGCCACAAAGGATCATATAAGCGAGAAACTCAACCAGAAATCTATAATCTGCTTTTACATTTTACCATCACACACTTCGCCATGTTATTTCAAAGGAACATATAAGCACACTAAACCAAAGCTACAAATTCAATCTTATTAGTAGATTATCATGGAGAAAGGCAAACCTCAAACAAAATGAAATATTGACACTCAAGAAGTAAAGTAGTATTACCTCCCCAAAGTGGCAGATGGTATGATTAACAATAGATTAAAGATTGCCATCAGTTTAGAGTGACATGGATGATGATAGTGGCAGTAAAAAGGGTACCGTGTGTTGGTGTTACAAAACTGGAATTCGGAATTAGACAGGTTCGGGTCTTAATCACAGTTCTGCCACTAACTCTAGATACGAACCTCTACAAAACTTAATTTCTTTGAACCACCATATATACTTTCTTCATAGAGATATTGTTTGAGTGGAATGGGAAAAGAAGAAACCATGTATATATAAAAACCTAAATTCTTCCTAAGTATTAGCTTCCTTCCCTCTTATTCCCTCCAAAGGTTTTATCATGAATTTTTGTGTTTAACCACTTCATTTTTTTCCATAATTATAACTTAAAAATGAATACAATTATCTGAAAGTACAAAAGAATTGGGAAATATTAAAATGCCATCTATGGATAAATCTTAAGTATTTCATTTTTAACTCAAATATAATAAATGTTTTAAATTCTATGAGAATGGTTAGATATAGGTAATTATTCAGAATGCACAGAAGGTAAGAAAAAAAATTTTAAATAACAACTAGTAGCCCCGAAACTATAGAAATTATACTGAACATTCATTCTAAATGTAAAATTTTAAGTAAAAAAAAAAAACTTAGCCTAATATCAACAACACTATAGTGAGTCAAGAATAGTTATAGCTCTATTTTTCATACCTTTATTGAACAAAAGGCCAGGTGCCTGAGATGCATATAGGTCAGGATATTGTTGGAAATCTGAGTCAGTTTGAAACCCTGCATGGCTGTGTGTGTTCCATCACTGCAACAATGGCTTTCAGTCTCATCTGCTAAGAAGTGAGAGAATCCAACTCTTTCAATTTCCTTATCTGTTGGCCTTGGAAAAAAGTTTCCTTCTGATTTCTCTAACTATAGTATTACAAAATAATATGATTAGAGAAAATAAGATAGTTAAACCCAAACTTTATTAGAGAAAACAATCTTTCCATTATTCTAAATAGACAAATGGATGAAAAAGCCCAAATTCTTTGTATGCCCAAAACAGCACTACATACAAATTTCACCTAGAACGGGACCTTCTTGCATAGTAAAAATAGTCTTTGAGACATGTGAATCTGAAGCTTATTCTTCTTAATAAGATAGGTTGTTTCCTAGACAGTGAAAAGACTACAGGAAGCACAGGTGAGAAATTCTGCTCCCCTATTCAAATTGTACAGAATTCGGGGGTGGCGTAGGGGTAGGTTTCCTCCTTTGATAGCTATGCCAAGGATTGTTCTTTTCTTTCACTTTTCTTAGAGAAACATTTCAAATCATTTTGATATGAGTACAACTATTCCTCCCTGTAGCAGCTTTTATACTTGACATTTTATCCTCTAGGTAATTGTAATGAGGAGGATGTCTCTTTTTTTCCCCTCAGAAGTGTGAGAGCTGGTGGATCCAGAAACCAAAGGAAAGAAAGGAGCTGCATTATTATTATTTGGCATTTAAACAGTGTGTTTCCTTGGAAGAGTGTGAGGCATATCATAAAATGTTAATTAATAGCCAGTATTCTTCAATACATTCTTAGAAAAGGCAAATGCAGATGATGATCCTGGCACCCTCGCTTCTACCCTGGGCAAAAAGAAGCCCCATTCATAGTAAAAATGGAGAGAAAATACAAATGAAATGGCTAGTGGAATGAATGTTTATATTTGGTCAGAAGAATTGTCCCTCTGTTTTAGGGGATCGAAAAGTTTTGGAGAAATGTTAGAGGTTTTAAAAAGGGAAGGGAAACTATAAAGAGAGAGAAAAGTCTTTAAAGGTTTGAGAAAAGAGAAGGAAATCAAGAGGACGAGGGAAAAACAATGAAACATCTGTGACATCATTTTCCTTACCTAAGGCCTCAGATGGGCTTGAGGCTCCAGAGTTCTTGCTGCCGCTCTCCCCCCACCCCCAGGAGTGCTGGGTCCCAGGAGTGCAAGGGCTGGGGCTGGGGGTGGGGGAAATCCAGCCCCTCTCACACTCGCTGGTGAAAGTGTTTTCTCTACTATACACATTCAACACATGAAATTTCCTGGCAATAATGGATTGTGAGAGAGAGAGAGAGAGAGAATCTGTTTTTGTAGTGGTTTGTTTTTATGTCTGCTTGTATGTTTGTTTATTCATTTCGTGTGAGGGTGTGTGTGAATGTGATGAGTGGCTATGTTTTTTTCTTGTCATTGTTTTGCAGTGGTAGTGGTTTGTTGACTTGCTGTTTTAAGGTTAAACAACTCATATGAAACAGATATCACTTCCTTAAATTCTTTTCTACTTAACGTTTGAGAAAAGCAGTCACACAGATGTTGGAGCAGACTTTATTGGGTTGGGTTTTATACTCTGACCTAACTCTTTCACTGATAAAATACAATCAAAGTGAATTTCAAGAGCAGTCATTTTAAGAAAGATAATTCATATAACACGCAACCTGGTGGTTTAGTTGGAAAGGGCAAGCCTTTCTGTGTCATTTACCTTTTTCTCAATATTTTGTAGTTACCTAGTGCTGAGCAAATATTTTCTTACCCGACAGATGATGTGCACAGGAATATGGGTTTACTTATAGAACTCCGATTACCTGTGGCACTTGTTCCTGCTTTCATTCTTATATCCTTGGGTCACAGCAAGAGAGCCCTGCTTCCCCTCTTGTCCCTGTAGAATAGTCTTGACCCTGTAGTTCTCTCTAAAATGTTTCAAGCATTAATTTTTGGGGCTGCTTTGTTTTTCTGGCAAGCTTTATCTCTAGTTTTCATATGACTCTAGATTAAAATACATTTCAGTAAAACCTATAAATAAAGCCAGAGTTTCAGGAAAGACACAATATTCATGGTAGCAGTTCTCAATTTTGATAAAAGTTTTATATTACCTTAGAACCCGCAGATAAAGTAAAGGAAGTTAGTTAAAGAATACTATCAATGTGTCTTAGCTGTACAAATGTAGAGCCAACGGCCATGTAAGGCCCTGCAAAATAATTCAGTAGAGTGGTAAAACTTGAAGTTAGGTTTACTAAATTAGACTGATGGTGCTTAATTGAAACAAAAAATTCAACAAATAACATGAATGCCTAATAAATGCTACACATTCAGGTGCTGTAAAGAAAAGATAAAAAAAATAAACAAATATAAAATTCTATTATAAATTAAAGACATTGCTATAATTACTAATTATTCCTAGCCAAATTCTGAAGGAAACAATATCTTAATCATTTTTCCAGTATTTAACATTTAATACATGTATTAAAGGAAAGAAATCTATCTTTATCCTAGTTATTTCTCTACAAGTAAAAAGCATTAGAGGAATACCTGCCATATATTTATAAAAAGAAAATAATAATTCAAAAACATATTAATATATTTATATCAGTGTCTCAACAATGCAAATAACCTAAAATATTCTTGAGTAACATGGCCCTTCAATCAATGTTGCATAAATAAATAAATGCATATATTGCAGAAGACATTCTGCAAAAATGGACAGAAATTTACTTATACTTACTTGCTCATTTTCTGAGCTAAATTTGCATGAGTTTGTCATCACCTTGTGTGAAAAATTGCTAATGTATAGTAATACACCTAAATTGTTTTTCAATATGTATAATGTTGTGAGGGTGTGGAATCTACTAAATAAAGAGTGAAACAGTGAATTAATAAGGTCTTAGTATCTGTGTACCTCCAAGAGCATCCTCAGGTCTATGAATGACTGCATGGTAAAACACTTAGAGAGCGAAATAAACATATGGACCAGCAATTTATGTGAAAGTTATTGATTTATTAATTCTCAAAACACATGGTCAATGTTGACATTTGATTTGCCTTTGTGCTCATTCTGCCCAGATCTCTATTGCCAAGTCACCCTCATTATCACCTTCCGTCTCAGTTAGGTAACTGTAAAATTCCAAGTGAACAGCTAAGCAGCCCAGTGTTGAGGTAACATCTTTTTAGAGTTGAAGTCATCGTGTTACACCGGTTTGTTTTTCCAGTAAGATTTCACATTTGTTAAAATATACCTTGAAAATCAGTGGTAAGAGAGACGCTCTCCTGCCCTCAGTTGCTCACACCTTCTAGTGTCAGTTCCCTCTGGGACTTGGAGCAAAACTGAGCACTTTGGCAAATCTAAAAAATAATCAGTCCATTAGTATCAAATTGCATCCTGAATGTGGCAAGGTGCTCTTGCTCCCTCTCCCATCCCCACACTCTACCCCACCTCACCTTCAGATGTATCATGTTCAGAATACAATGGGAACCTCACTGATTTACTATTTTCACCCCAAGGATTGAGGTCATAAAGCGTAACTGCATATAAAATTACACAAAAACTTTGCAACTTTGTGTTACTTTACTACATTCATAGGTAGTGAATGTAGATCTTGGTGGAAACAAAACCGTAATATAAATACAAATACACAATAAATTGGAATATGTTAATTAATATATGACACTTTCTTTTCAGTAAGATATTATTTTATAAAATTTTTGTGAAATGCACACAAGATAAAATATAGATTTCATACTCTATAAAGGATTATGAGAAAGTGAGCTATTATTCCAATAAAATTGGTTATGTATATGGACTAGAATACTTGCAAGAACAAATCTAAAGTGTTACATTTTAAAAAATATTATTTATCCTTCCTTTCTCTGTTATAATTTGACATTAAAAATATTTGAAGAAGTTTCTATTATTTAAATAATGAGATATTTCCATATGTCTGGGATTAATATTAAATAAGAATTTAGCAATAGCTAAAGGAAAATGTTATTTATTTTTCATAGATTTGGGGGATAAAGTAGAAAGTATATGATACTCTTATGATTATCAACCTCATAGAAAATGGGACTTTAAAAAAACATTGTCTAGTCCTTCTCTCATTAAATATATACCAACATGCTCCTCAAAATAATTCTCCAATTTCTTATCTTTCTTTGTCCACCTGGAAAATTAATTAGTATCTACAAAAAGAAATGGAGTCGAATGTTCTCTTTCAAAATACAATTTTTACAGCCACTCACAGAACAATAAAAACATTTTACTAAGATTCCTTTTCATGCTAAAAAATGCACTGAGTGTGGTTCACTTTTGGGGACTGTAAGGGGAGAAACCTGGGGTGCTTTAAGGTTAATGGATAGTGATTAAGGTTAACGGCTAAGTGCTTAAGGTTAAGTGCTGTATTTACATAGCTGCCAATTCTCTTAAAAAAAGTCTTTATGTCTATCAATCAGTTCCAGTTAATAGCCAATTAAACAGCAAATGGGGGATAGAGACCAAAGGCAAAGACCCTTCAACCAGCATTTATAGGGTAGAATTGTTAACTTTCAATCAAGGAGTATTTATTGAACACCTACTTTGTCATGGCCGTGGTGCATACAAAGAAGTAGACGTCATAGCCCCTACTAAGAAACTTAGCATGTAGCCGGGAATAGAGCAAAGTATGAAAAGACATCAGTATAGGCAGCTATCAAATAAATGACACAGGTAAGACGTGTTATAGAATCCAGAACGGAAAGATATTGATACTATCTTGCTCAAGATTTCATAAAATGGGGAAAGATATTTAAAATAAGCCTTAAAATTAATATTTTTAAAGAGCCATATTTCATTTTTTAAAAAAGAAGCATAAATCCAAAATAATGTGAACATATATCATTGACACCATGTGTCATACACACTGCTCTGCATTTAAACTACATCAGCAATTTAACAATAACGCTAATAAGAAGTTCAACAATTAGAATATATATATGTGCGTATATATATACACTGTTCTTTTTCATATGCAAAATTTCAAGATCAATTAAAAGCAATAACAACAGTAACAACAAAAATAGCCAGAGCAAAACTAAATTAGCAAATTAACTTTGAATTCGATATAAACTTTCTTAAACTAAGCAAACCACAAAAGTTTAGGCTAGTGTAAGGGTCTGAAGTATCCAGCAGTTACTCAAGGCAAACTGCATCACTAACTCCCAAATGACAACATGATTAATTATATAAATGAAGTTTACTAAAACAAGATTAATGTTCATCTCTGCAAAAGCCACTGGGAACAGTACTTCATACACGGAGCAGCCTCACTTTCACTCAATTAGCAACATTCGGCCAGGGCTCTTTGTATTTCCTCTACTTTTTTTACTCTCCCTGAATTTCCAACTGATTTCAGAAGGAAAGTATACTATGGATGGAAAACGGGGAGGTAATGGGCTGAGGAGGAACACCTGGAAGGGAGAAGGAGGTGAAAAATAGTAACATACAATCATTAAGAGTAAATTTAAAAACTGCTCTTAAAGAATATTTTCATTAAGTTTCTTACATTGGATAATTTCAAAATGCTTAGAGCACAAGCATGAAATAGGCAAAAATAAATGAGCACCAAAAATTGGCAGTAAATTTTAATAGATCCTGATCTCCTGACAGCCAGAATGCTGGCCAGGGAGCAGCTCCCTAGGTCCCGGACTGCCTGAGGCAGAAGATCTTAGATAGCTCTGCAGTGAGACTGACAGGCCCTCAGGGCCCTCAGCCCCTTGGCCTGAAACTCACCTTTTTGAATTTTTCTGAAACTGAATAATTAGAGACCTTTTCTGGAATTAGGAGTGTCCTCTTGTTAAAATGTAACTATTAATTCAAAGGGTTAGAACTTGATTCATTCAAAAATGCCCCATCAAACTGTATTTTCCAACATGATGTGCCTATGTTTAACAGGCTTCCCTTCCAGAACCCAGCCTATTGGTGATTGTTACGCCAACAGAATGAGTTTTTTTGACTTAGAAATTACTAGAAAGGAGAGTGGCAATGCCAAAGAATAAAGACTGTTTAGGAGCACCGAGTTTTTGAATGGAAAACACTGCTGTTGGCAGAAGTTCAATACTGGGAATATCAGAAGTCAGAAAGAAGAGTACAGGCATGAGGGTGACTAGGTTGGTGAGAGAAGGGAAGAGAAATTGCCCCTGAAATGTGAAAGTTGTGAAGAGAGATTGAAGAGTGTCAAAGAAAAAGTTCATAACACTCAAAATTTGCTAAGGATTAACCCTGCTCTTTATATGTCCTAGCTCTAAAGGATTCTAAGTAGAGAAAGATTTACGCTGACAGTGGAGTTGGTCAATGAAAAGATACCAGGGCAAGTCTAAATCTCCAGAGACCCACCAGATTTTCAAATACTCGTTACCCCCACCTTCTCTTGCATGTGTCTCAATTATTAATGGCTTGTGCTGCACAGGTTGAGATCAAACCTAATTAAAACTAAACATTATTTCAAAGCTCTTTTAGGGCAACTTTGAGATGTTCTCCTAAAAGAAATACATCTAAAAATTGCTTGGGGGGTGGGTACAATGTGTGTTGCTTTAATGATGTATGCAGTGAAGGCCTGACTTCACCACAATGTCAATCAATGTAGCACAATTGCACTTGTACGACATGAGTATATACAAATAAAAAATAAATGAAAAAAATAAAAATGCTCTAAGTGTATTATTCACACCAATTAAGAGAGCCAGCCACAGCTAATGTTGAAACCCATTATCTGTGAAATAAATGCAGACTATAATAAAGATCTAGCAAAAACTTTTTATATCTCTAACAAATTTTCCCAAGATTTATAGCTTTGATTTCAAAAGGAATATGAAATAATTGCAATATATTTTTCTATTTCTTTAAGTAATCCTTAATGTAATTTAATGTTTTTTTCTTATTACACATAATTTAAGATAAATTAAGTTCACTCTTTCCAGCTAATTACATTATACCATCTTCATTTTATTATAGTGTCTATAGTTTGACAGAATAAGAAATTACCTTTTATAGAAAAAAGGCAAATTATCTATTTCAAGTGCAAGAAATGAATTTTAATTTCTTAATTCACGATAAGCACTCAACAGAAGCCAGCAAAATTAACTGAAAGAATCAATGCCTTCATTTTCCAATATTCAGGTTATTTGAAGATATTTAATTACTCAAAAGTAGTTTATTAATTCAGCCATGATTGATTTTAAGTCATTAAAATGCATCATTAAAGATTTGTTTAAAAATTAATATACATCTTTTTAAGAGTAATGTATCTTCCACCTAAAGTTTATTTGTAAATTGGCTTATGTCCTAATGTTGATTGATGTTAACTTTTTATCACAAATAAAATTATATATGCACATATTTTAAACATTAAACATAAAAAAACTATATTCATTGTCTATTTGAAAACTTCTCATTTTACAGGTGAAAATGTTGAGGCAGTGTTATTAATGTTATTAGTGTTATAAGTGTGTAAGTGCTATTAGTGTTACTTGTCTAAGCTCACATTTATGTTGACATTACTGCAAGTAGAATCTCTGAACTTTTGGTTAATTCTCTAGTCATTGTAAAACAAGTGTGCCCATATAATGCACAGACATTTTACAATTATTGCATAGCTAGTATCTATTCCTAACAGTAAATCAGCAGACTCAATTTCAATTGCCATATAATCTCTTAGTGTTCATTTATTTAAATAGCGTTATTCTGAATTTTTAGTGATTTTAAAATCCAATAATTAGCAACAAAAGTACATGCACCCAAAATGCTCTGAACCTGCACAATCCACATCCCTTTCTGAAAAAATAGTTGGAGTCAATCCTTAAACATCGATGATCATAGTTTTAGGAACTTATAAGGCATCATTTGTCCATCATACTGCTTCCCTCTAGAACAGCCTGAGTTCCTGCCATGTTCACATTTTCCTCCTAAGGCATGTTTACCTCGTGTGGTCACATATGACATTATTGTTGTGGCCACACTGATGTACAATGCATAGGTCCTATATTACAGCTTCTCCCCATGTTAAGAGTGTTGCTACTGAGTTAGTATCCTAAGCTTTGGAAGCAAATCCATGCTCATCTTATGTGAAACCTTATTTATTTTCAGAAGTTACATAATACACTACAGTTTTAGTCTTTTGGCTTGCAGTTTCAATCTTTCTTAGTCTAGTCTCACCTAAAAGATATAAAATCCACTTGGAATTTTTAGTTGACAAATTAGATCTTTTTCAGCCTTTTGAAATGTTCATTTGCAGATTTCCATAGTTTTTTTTTTTTTTTTTTTGAAACTTATAGAGGGGGCAGCAATACTCAAAATGCTTCGGATGCAAAATCAAAACTATAAATGATGACAGGTTTGTATGTGATAACTATACTGTAAACTAAAGCACAGGCTACATTTGTAGACATAAAGGAAATGGGACATACTTGTCCTTAAAATTAATCTTCTCAAACTCCTGGTTAACCATCTGTGGAGAAAGGGTTAAGAACACTTTCCCCTTCATGATAATTTGACAATTTGATCTTTTGTTAACTGTCTAGATCTATTCCCTTTGAAAATTGATAAATATTAGACTGTCAACCACATTACTAGGGAAATTTACCTATGGGAAAATGATTCTTGACTGCTACAATGAATCAGGACTAGGAGAATCCCTGAATATGGGTGACTATTTTCACTGGGCAGGCCCCTTGCAGAAATCCTGGAAGCTATGTCTCTGTTGTTACAAAAGATATCAGTTTCTATAGAGAAGGTGTTCAAGCCAGAATACTTCCTGCACCTTCTTCATAGGCTGGTGTCAGGAAGTAGCCAGTGGCAGTCTTGTGAGTCTGGTTGTTCAGAAGAGTCTAAAAAGACTGGGTGGGCAATATACCACCTACATCATACTAACAAAAAAAAAATCTGCGTTTTGTCACAATCCAAAGGAAAGATCACCATTTCCAAAATAGACAATTAAAAAAAAAACCTGTTACTATTATTGTTCTAAAAAACTTATATTCTACCCAGAAGACTTCTGTCTAATGCTGTGGGTGCCTGTAGCATAGTTTGAAGCTACACATTAAACAGTGTAAGAATATAGTGTTCCAACAGCAGCAGAGAATAGCAAAGAATTAACCTAAATATTCAAAACACTGAAGGCCAAGGTAAACCTGGAAACAAACATTTTAAACACACATGTTTTTCTTGTTACAAACAAAAACTTGTGATGAGAGCCTTTTAAAAAAAATTATAGTTTTTTTAGGCAAAATAAATATTTTTTAATTTAACAAATGATTACTGTGGAATATATAATAGCAATCCTGCCAAGTAGAGGGTTTTACTCATAAATGCATATATTCACTAACTCACTTTCATATACAAACATATACAGCAAGATTTTAAGCACATTGTAACACTGAAATTAATGAAGATACCTTAAAATATGATGTAAAGGTAAGGTTTGATATAAAACATACCATTTCCCACTGATGAAACCATCCTTAGCATTTATATTCTCATAAAAGTGACAAAGTAGAATGCCTTCCAAAAGAAATGGCATTATTTGCTATTTCCTTGAATCAAAATACAAGAGCAATACTACATGTTTAAGTCAAGTGTTACTCATTTATGTAAAGTGTATAAGCTCGTCTTTGAGGTTCATAATGTATTAAAGCAGTTCAGGTCCCCAAATTCCAGCCCAAAGGATTGGAAATAAATAAATAAATAAATAAATAAATAAATAAATAAATAAATAAATAAACAAACAGTTTCTATTGTAACCTGCAGAGCATGTGGGCATCTTGACATGTTTGTATATATTTACTACTTTTACTATTAGTCATTTGAAAATATTTTTACAGGTTTAACATTCATAAAGTCAAGAAAACAAAACACGTTGCTCATCTGTAAAATGGAAATGACAATTCTATTACTTGCCAATATGAAGATTAGATAATATAATGTAAGCCACAGGACCCATAGTAGTTACAGCATTAATATTTATTTTTGCATATACATCCACATATACTTGCTTTTATATTTTAAAGGAAATACGGTAAACTGATATCACTTATATTTTCATGCATAAATTAAATATTTGGTCATAACATTGGATATGGTGAAATATACTTCTGTCATTATTTAAAAAGTAAAAAAAACAATTTTCCTGCACTATTTCATGGGGTAGCTGAGAAAATGATAATACATGTCAATATTTTATGTGAATTTTAAGACATCCTTGCCCATACTAACAATTTTCTCTTCTTCACCATGTGTCAAATCAGTGTTGGCTGTGATTGGATGGGTAAGCCAAACCTAATTCAAGGATTTAGTACTATAAACTCAGTTTCAAATAGTAAAGATTTAGGGTTCCCATTGTTAAAATTATTTCATTTATTAAATTGTTCAAAATTGAAGTAGGGAAGAGACTCAGCCAAATGAAATGAATAAAAAAAATAGTATTAATCAAATATGAGTCCTTCATCAAGTTTACAAATTGAGAAAAGGTTTGAGAAGTGTTTTCTTAGTCAATAAAGACTTATTTATATAAACTCATATTTTTTGAAATGGAAATTAGACTCAGAAAAAAAGTTTTTTGATTAATAAATATCATTAAAATAGATTTTAATCTAAAGGAGAAAATACATGTTATGCTTTGCATGCTATAACGTAAATTATATCAAATGTTTAGTCCTATACTACATGTAAAATCTTTTACAAGTCTGGCAATAGTATTATATGAAGCAGCAAGGATATGATTTGTGCATTCTACATTTTTTTCTATCCTTTGATAACTTCTTAAAATTTTTCATGGTTACTTCACACAGAAGTCTGCAAAGTTCTTTCACATGTAAATAATCATACAAATATTGCACAATGAATATTCTCTACGTTTTGAAAAAGAGGTAATAATTGTGAAAAAGAGGACCTGACCCCCCTGTGATTTTACTTCGTGCTCACTGCTCCACTTACGGAGAATTTTAGATTTGTAATTAAGTCAAGTATAATTATAAATGCAAAAATATATGTGCATAATTAATAGCATTTGATTTATTTTAGGAAAATCAGTTCAAGTGACAAAAATATTATTTATCAGAAAAATGATTATCTACCATGTGAAATTCAAGCATATTAGCACATCTGGCCAGAAACAAGGTTAAATCCTCAAGCTTTTACTAGAAGTACAAATAGAATACTAATTATCAGCTGCCCCTTCCATCCAAATTTGAAATGTACATTAAGGAGTAAAACAAAAGTAAAGTTACTGTTAATTAGATGCCTCTTCAAATTATTGATTTGGGCGCACCTGCAGCTAACTACTATGCTACCGTGAACATACAACAATCATGAAGTATAGTTCATAACAAAATTAAAAATTTATTCCCATGTTTAAAAACAAGGTATATGTTTCAAAGGGCCTAAAATGAAGAAAAATATTATATATTAAGCAGGGATAGAAACTAAGAACTGTTGTATTTTGCTTGCAGAAATAGACACGGGTGGCTGGAAGTCTGACTTATGTAGGGGAATTGGGACAAAGAGTCCCTCATGCAAAGGAAGGACCAGGAGTTGGGTCGATTGCTGTGATTGCTGGCTTAGGCTTCAGGATTTATGAAACTGTGGATATGAGCAGAGACAGCCAAACCCAAGATCCACCAGCAGTGTCTGCATTGCAATGTTCTCAATATTTCCTTGGAACACGAGCCAGAAGTAACTAGCATAAGAACTAATTCTAGACTGGTGCCTTGGTGGAAGGCTTGGAATGCCAGGCAAGAAGAGAAAGATGGGGAGAAACACTCTCCCACTTAAGATGAGTTCACAAATAAAAGTGAATTAGTTAGTGGATAATTCAAAAAGGATTCATGAGGATAAGACTCACTTCAAGGGGTTAGCCTGTTGATCTCTTTGACTAATGACAGTGATAGAGGAAGTCTCTGACCACTGTTTCAAAGTAATCATCAATCCTCAAGGTATTTAGAGCTTTCAGATCCTGTCACCATAGATTAATTTTTCCAGGATCTTGAGATTAGTTTTTAAAAACTGGTTTCTTCTCTATCTTATTTTTTTATAAGAATAGTCTGCCTGTTTAAATCACACTTAAATATTTTTTATCAAATTATCTTTCATCAAAACAAAAAGAATTATCAGAATTAAAGGAACATTTATTTCTACCCACTCTTGCAGAAAATGATGTGGGGGATTGCTTAAATTTTGAAGTAATTTTCTTATGTTTATAACATTTTCTTAAGTAAATCTGCTTGTGTTTGTAGAAGTAATCACTGTGTTGGTTTAAAAATTATAACAATATGCACTATTAAAAATAAAATTATAACTTCTTTTAAAGGGAATATTCTGGCCGGGTGTGGTGGCTCACGCCTGTAATCCTAGCACTCTGGGAGGCCGAGGCAGGCGGATTGTTTGAGCTCAGGAGTTCGAGACCAGCCTGAGCAAGAGCAAGACCCCATCTCTACTAAAATACAGAGAAATTAATCAGACAACTAAAAATATATATATAGAAAAAATTAGCTGGGCATAGTGGCACATGCCTGTAGTCCCAGCTACTCGGGAGGCTGAGGCAGAAGGATTGCTTGAGCCCAGGAGTTTGAGGTCACTGTGAGCTAGGCTGACACCACAGCATTCACTCTAGCCAGGCAAAAGAATGAGACTGTCTCAAAAAAAAAAAAAAGGGGAATATTCTGTTTTTATCTGGTAGAGGATATATAAACCTATGAAGTTAAAAAACATAAAATACAAGGGATCTTTTTTTGTCGTAAATATTTTGTTTGTGATCTCCCGATGAAGAATCTCATAGTGATGAATGTCTGTCTTGGTGAGAAAGTATTTCAGCAGATAGTCATACCACAGATGCAGGTTCTAGAAAATTCTACCTGACATGAAATCTGGTAAAGAGATGTCTTCCAAACTATGTATCTGCATGAAAATATACATATATATATATATATATATATATGTGTGTGTATATATTCACAGATAAAGGAAAAATTCAATTAGCATTCTATTTAAAAAAAATAAATATCCAGATGGTCCTACTGAATAATTGAGGCCTAAGAATCTTCGGGGAGGGCTGACAGCTTGTTTTTCCCCACTGCCTTTCAGGTAGGAACGTGTTCAAGTAACTCTCATTGAGAGGCTATTTGTGGTTTGAGTCATCTTTGAATGTCAGTCTGCCATAGCTTGGTTAGAAATACCCTGAGGAGACAAACTTTTTTCAGAGATCCACTAGTAACACGTGTGGAAATTTGCAATTGAGTGAGGGTGCAAAGGCCAGTTCTTCTGCACATCTCTGAGATATAATTGCAACTCCTTTTTTCTCACCTATAGTAAAATCTCTGGAAATTTTAGGGGTTTAAGTGCTGAATAATAATGTAACTGAAGTGAGATCGTACTCATTGCTTGGCATTCAACTATTTATGTTTTGTTTGATGGGACATTCCATCAACGTGCATTTATGAATTTCTTTCTTGTTTTTTCTACCCTTCCCTCCTCCTATGAATTTCTTTGTAATTTCAAATAGTCCTGATAAGCTGGTCAGAGATAAAGTCAATTTTGCACTGATAATGCAGTCACTTGTTAAAGTAGCAGTGGAGTCCAGTGGTTGGAGGAGGTATCTGCACCCAGGCAAAATTAAATTGAATCCAAGTTGCTGTAACTTACTAGCTGTGCAGCATTGAGCAAAGTCCCTTAACCACTCTGTTTTCATAGTCATAAATAGATTTAGGAACACTTCCTACTTCATTGGAATAAAAGGACTAAAAGGAGTAAATAAATCGTGGATACAAAGTACTTAGGGCCATGTCTGGCACCTTGTGAGAGTCCAACTCATGTTATTCATTAGAACTCTATCTGGAAGTAGTTGGCTTCCAACGCAGAGGAAAAATGAAACCTTGAGTAGAGGAGTACCCAGAAGACATGGCTATGGTCATTGGTAAGATGTGAGACATCTAGGAAACACTGTGTCCATCATACAGAGTTGACTACACTGCCCCTTCCTTGTGTGGCCATTGAAAACTCGTTGTGCCCCACTGGCATTTGAAATTGGGCTGTCCTTTTTCTATGTTTAAGCCTTCATGTGTAATATAGCTCCTTCATTATAAGTGCATATGGAGTTATTAAATCTGATAAGTGTTGATTTAAGGTCAAAAAAGTTATTTGAAAGAGAGTATCTCTTAGAATAAGTTGATATATCCTATGATTTCTAAAAATTTTCCTGCAAGCATATAGCAATTTTCATGTATAATACATATAGTATATATATTGATGTTGTTTCTGTTACTTAATTACTCATGTTGCAATCTTATTTGAAAATATGTGTAGATAAAGCCAGGGACACAAAACACATACGTAAAGGAAAAATGTTTTTAAATTTGTTAAAAGAACACCCAATTTATTAATTGCCTAATTTTTAACATGATATTTATTAGCAAAATATAGTTCAAGTTGAAGAGAATCATTTCAAAAATTTAAGTTGAATTTAACTACAATGATTTTCCTGCACAAATTTTAACTAGTTTATAACAAAACCACCATTATAAATTTTAAATGGCTGAATTGCTTCTTTGAGGTTGTAACTGGACTTACAATTATTCTCTTCATCTCCACTCAGCTATGCTCTTCAGTGAATTTCACCATAGTGAAAAGTCATTATCTTCATGAGTTACCTGTGAATACTTACTTGCTAGTACATAGCTAAGCATTTAAGGATAAGAAGCTTTGGTTAAACATCAAGCCTTTCCTCTGCCACTCCTCCATTACCTCTCAGTGTCTCTTAAAAGTTCATTAAATTAGCTGAATCTTCAGCAAAGCCTGTATATTCTAACTACTTGGATAAAGAGTGAATTTTTCATTTATCATCCTTATCCTCTCAATTATTGGCCTGAGTAATTTTTTTCACTTAAATATTATTTTTTCTTTACTAAACTAAATATACTAAATGATGTGTCGCTATCCTATAAAAGCAACCACGATGCATTAAAAATGTGCAACACAGTACCACTTGATTTTTATTACACTTTGAAAGGCAAAGGGAGTAAATCAAGAAGAAACAAATCTAAACGCAGTGCTGAAGTGAAGTCCAGCCTTTGAAACCAGCTTCCTATTAATCACAGGGCTGACCTTTTCATTAAGGGGCACTTGTTGAAGTCATTGACACGGTTACAGCATTCATATGTGTGAACTGTACTCTGTGGTATTCATGTACTGGGGAAGGCATAGTGAAATTAGAATCTCTCCCTGTAGGGGGTAGACATTGACCGCTATTCAATGCCAACAATTGTCGGTTGAAATATTTCATGAAGAATGAGTTTTAAACTGCATTTACTCCACCATCAGTAATGTCAAATGCAATTCTTAAAGAAATATATTTAACTAGCAATCATTAATTAAACCCCTCATAGCAGCAACTTTATCCAAGCTAAATCATTTCTGAATATACACAAAGGAGTCATCAGGATTCTACTGTCATGGCTTTTAAGTCATCAATTTCAGTGATGTCCATCTATAATAGTTAGAAAACAAAAACAAAACATTGGCCAATGGGAAATTATTTAAACAATACAACAGTGTTTTGTCTAATTTTGACTATGTACCCTATATATACGCATTGTCTTTTGAGTTGACAATGTCTTCTAGACTAATTTTTCAACTAAATAATGCTTAAATTTAAAAAAATCAATTCAAATGTCTATAAATAGTTATAATGTACTGACAGTTTTTACCACATTCTTTTTAATATGATCATCTTTGTGCAATATTTTATGGATTCATTTAGGAATAATAACTGAAATCTTCATTAGGGCATACGTTCTATGTGTTTATTTCTTACATGGAGCATCATATATTCAAACAGCAAACACATTCTTTTACATTGGCTGACATTCCACCTGAAAGTCCACCGCAGTTAGCTTGTTAACACAATTCAGGATATATGGTAGAGTAGTAAAAAGATTCCCCACAGCCAAGTAAAAATCAGAGTAGGGGGCTCAAGGAACAGAACTGTACTTAGATCAAATCTGAACTTCAAGTTCAAACATAGTTTAATGGTGAATCCAAAGTTGTAAATGCAAAATAAACACAATGTGAAGGCTGCTTTAAACCAAGCATGAAAGACCAAAAAGTCAAAGTTGAGATTTCCTACATCTGGTTTTAATATCTCTTCCTATGCTATTAGACAAATGACCTTTTGTTTTGTTTGTTTTAAAAATTCATTATCATTGTCATTGCTGCCACAACCTAATACTGCTTTTAGAGTTTTTGATATTCCTTCTTTTGTAAGAGATAAAGCTGTAAAACGGATTTGTTAAGCAAAAATTACCGGCAAATTTTTCATATTAATGTATGAACAGTGATGTAACAATACAGTTATGGATAGAAGTTGAAATTCATTTTCAAGAAGAGTATGTGCTTCTTAAAGGCTTTTTTTCTATTTTTGAAACTGTGACAAAGCACTTACCACCATCATTTTTGACAGGAATAAAGGGCATTTCACCCAGAAACAGCCAGAATACAGGATTGAATTAGCATTCTTATTAGCACCACATTTCAGTTCTGAGACCTTCTGAATGAGGAGTCTCTCCAGGAGTAGTTAAGCTTTAGTGACAATGTCAGGGCATTGTGCAAAACGAAACTGGAGAAAATCCATGGGGTTATGAACACAGGCTTTTTCCTAGTTCACTTTTACAGTCTTTAGAGGATTCCCTGAGAGTAAACACCCTTAATTAATTCCCAAGTAAAAGAAGGAAATATAAAGTTTCCACTTACTGCATATGTTGTCCTTTGTCCACGCTTTGAAGTAAAGGGCTGTTCTGCTGTTCTTACCTAGCTCCAGGTTGCCCTCCGGATTAGGAATAAACGTGAGCGGCAAGAAGCATGTTGACTTTGTAACTGTACAAGGAGCAGCCCATCGCACTGATGCTGGAGAGCCCGTCAGGACAAAGTGCTAAACTTCAGCTAGAGAGCACAGCATCTATTGCCCTTGAGGCTCTACCATTTCACCTACACCTGGGCGGATCTATCAAGCTTCATCTCTATTAGAGCTATTTGACTCCGTGGTTTAAGAGGCAGGAGGAAAAAAAAAAAAAAGAGAGGCTTGCCGTTGTCACACTTGTTTCCTATTAAAGAGCCTTACGGTGGATTGAGTAATTGTGTACGAAGGTAGTCTGGCTGGCAGATGTGTGCAGCCCCAGCGGAACACTAGATTCAAGGCAGATGGGTTGTACCAGGGCGCAAACAACATTGAGAGAGAGAGAGGCGTGATTAAAACAGCAGGCCTCTGTTTTATAGTGCTGGAAGTGGGGTAGCATTAAAACTCCTGGGAGCCACAGTTCCCCCAAATGGTATTGCTCTGTAGCATGGAAAAAAATAAATTTAATAAAAAAGAAAGATGTTCAAACAACAAAAATTACGGAGATATTTATAATAATCACTTTAACTATTAATGAAGGATTAAATGACACACCCTTCCCCCAATACCCTAACTAAGCTTAATTAAAACTACTCAATCATAGGCCATAGTGGGTTGATAGTGTTAATGTGATGAATTTGAAACACATCCTTCATTCTGCTTCATAAGCCAAGGTTATCTTTTTAATCTGAATTAAATTGCTTTAAGGAGATTTACACTGTCAGGCAGATTGACATCCTGCAGTTGAGCATTTTTTTTTTTTATGTAGTTGAAGCCAATTTTTAGGAAAAATGTCCTCATGTAAGTATTTCTGTGTATCACTCATCATCTCAGGCACCTTAACCCATGGAAACTTTAAGGCTTTCTATGTCTCCACTGTTTTTGTCAATAAAAAATGCATGAGTAATCAGAATGAGCGTAATTAACTTTAAAAAATTGGAACCATTTGGTCTGTTTTATATGTCATTGAGAGCTACTTTCCTATGTTAAATTGTGTGCAACTACCATTGTTAATAATGATGATGATAATCGGACAGTTGCTACAAGCCAGAAGTTATGTAAAGAGCTTTATACGCATCGTGTATTTGAGTCCTACAAGGACACTGTCAGGTCAATATTACTATTATTATCACTCTTTTTTTTTTTTCAGATGAGAGAAAGAGTCTCTGAAAGGTTACTTTACCCAAGGTAATGCATTTGTTATAGCTGAAAGCAGAATTTGTTTCAATCTGTCTCTAGAATCCTCATTCTTCACCAGGTCAGACAATCTTTATAAAGAATAATTTTGTCCTGCATAAAATGAGATGATTATCACAGATTTCCTACAAAAAAAAATTGATGTAAACTCTTATTTTATTTCTGTGGGTAGTTACAATTTACAATTAGATACTCTGACTTTGTTTGTCCAAACAAGTAGGAGAAATATAGTCCTGATAGAAGTTGCACTAACAGTGCTAAGGACCCATGATGTTAAGAATTGCCTAAGAACATACATTTGAAAAATAATTTATTGGCACATTTTCTTATAATTAAAATTCTTTGAGCAAGTGTTTCTTTGATATTCCTAATTGATTTACAGCAAATCAGTAGACAAAAGTGGGATTGAAAATGAAGAATTTTCTTTTTTAAAATTGTTTTAATTATCATGGGTATATAATAGTTATATATCTTTATAGGGTACATGTGATGTTTTCATACAGGCATATAATGTGAACTAATGAAATCAGAGTAATTGGGTTAATCATCACCTCAGGAATTTAACATTTCTTTTTGTTAGGAACATTCCAATTCTTTTAGTTATTTTAAAGTATATGCTAACTTGTTTATTATAATCACTTGGTTGTGCTATCAAATATTGTTCATTCTATCTAACTATATTTTTGTACATATTAACCAGCCTAACTTTATCTTCCTCTCCCTGCTACTCATCTCATTCTTTGGTAACCATCATTCTACTCTCTGCCTCCATGAAATCAATTGTTTTTAAATAATATAGCTCCCACGTATGAGTGAGAATATGCAAGATTTGCCTTTGTGTGCTTGGATTATTTCACTTAACACAATGTTCTCCAGTTTCATCCATGTTGCGCATGGCAGAATTTCATTCTTTTTGTGGCTATATAATATTTCATTGTGTGTACATACCACAATTTCACCATTCATTCATACATTGATGGACACTTAGGTTGATTCCATGTCTTGGCTATTGTGAATTGCTGCAATAAACATGGGAATGCAGATATCTTTTAGATATACTGAATTCCCATCCTTTGGATATATACTGGAAGAGTCAGATTGCTGGACCATATGGTAGTTCTATTTTTAGTTTCTTGAGGAACCTCCATATTGTTTTCCATAGTGATTGCACTAATTTACATTCCCACCAATAGTATACAAGAGTTCCACTTTCCCCACATCCTCTCCAGCATTCATTATTACCTGTCTTTTTGATAAAAGCTATTTTAACTGGACTGAGATGATAGATAACTCATTGTAGTTTTGATTTGTGTTTCTCTGATGATTAGTGATGTTGAGCAGTTTTTCATATAGCCATTGGCCACTGATATGTCTTCTTTTGAGAAATGTCTATTCAGATCCTTCACCCAGTTTTGATGTAGGCATTTATTGCTATAAACTTTCCTTTTATTACTGCTTTTACTTTATCCCATAGGTTTCAGTATGTTGTGCTTTCATTTGTTTTGAGAAATTTTTAAATTTACTTCTTAATCTCTTCATTGACCCACTGGTTATTAAGGACCATATTGTTTAATTTTCATTTGTTTGTATAGCTTCCAATGTTCCTTGTTATAGATTTCTAGTTTTACTTCATTGTGGTCAGAGAAAAACTTGGTATGATTTCAATTTTTTTGAATTTTTTGAGACTTTTATTGTGGCCTAACACATGGTCTATCCTTGAGAATGACCCATGAATTGAGGAGAAGAATGTGAATTCTGCAGCTGTTGGATAAATGTTCTGTAAATATCTATTAGGTCCATTTGGTCTATAGCGCAGATTAAGTCCAATGTTTCATTGTTATTTTTCTGTCTAAATGATATGTCCAATGCTGAAACTGGAGTTTTGAAGTCTCCAATGAATATTGTATCGAAGTCTATCTCTCTCTTTTTCTCTGATAATATTTGCTTTATATATCTGGCTGCTTCAGTGTTGGGTGCATATATATTTAGAACTGTTATATCCTTTTGCTGAATTGACCCTTTATCACTATATAAAGACATTTTTTGTGTGTGTCTTTCTACAGTTTTTGTCTTGAAATCTATTTTATATGACATAAATATAGCTACCTCTGCTCTTTTTGGTTTCCTTTTATATGGAGCATCTTTTTCCATCCTTTTATTTTCAGTCTATGTGTGTCTTTATAGATGAAGTATGTTTCTTGCAGACAACATATAGTTGGCTCTTGTTTTTTTTATCCCTTCTGCCACTCTATGTCTCTTATTGAAGAGTTTAGTCCATTCACAGTGTTATTATTGATAGTTAAGGACATACTACTGCCATGTTGTTATTTGATTTCTGGTTTTTTTTGTGGTCCACTCTTTATTTCTTATTTTCTTGCTGTGTTCCTTTCTTAGAAGTTATTTTCCCTAGTAGTTTTAATTTCTTGCTTTTTATTTTTTTGTGTATAGGTTGTAGGTTTTTTGATTTGATGTTACCATGAACCTTGAGAAAAAAATTTATAACCAATTATTTTAAACATATGACAAATCTACTTACAAAGACACAAATGAATAAACACAAGCAAAGAGAGATCTAACAGAAATTCTACCATTTAACTGCAACCCCCTCACTTCATTAACATTTTGTTGTTTCCATCCATATCTTTTTATGCTTCCTATCTCTAAAAAAGGTGTTATTTTTGATCGGTTTGTCTTTTACTCTTCCTACTCTAGGTGTAAGTGGTTTATACCCCACAGTTACAGCAATTGTGTATTCTGTATTTGTGTGCTTAGTGTTATCAGTGAGTTGTCTACCTACAGGAGATTTCTTATTCTTTATTAATGTACTTTTCTTTCAGATTGAAGAACTCCTCTTAGCATTTCTTGTAGGACAGGTCTGGTGTTGATGAAATCTCTCAGCTTTTGTTTGTCTGGGAAAGTCTGTATTTCTCTTTCGTGTTTAAAGGATATTTTTGCAGGATATAATACTCTAGTTTTAAGGTTTTTTTCCTTCAGCATTTTGAATATGTTATCCCGCTCTCTCCTGGCCTGTAAAATTTCCACTGTGAAGTCTGCTGCCAGACATATTGGAGCCCCTTTATATGTTATTTTTTCTTGCTTCCCTTAGAACCCTTTTTTTGCCTGTGACCTTTGGGAGCCTGATTGTTAAATGCCTTCAGGTAGTCTTGTTTGGGTTAAATCTGCGTGGTGTTCTATGACTTTCTTGTACATGAATATTGGTATCTTTCTCTAGGTTTGAAAAGTTCTCTGTTATTATTGCTTTAAATAAACTCTCTACACCAATCTCTCTTAAAGAGGCGGTACCCTCTTTAAGCCCAATAACACTTAGATTTGCTCTTTTGAGGCAATTTTCTAGATCTTGTAGGCATGCTTCCTTCTTATTTATTTTTTCTTTTGTGTATTTATAAACAGTCTGTCTTCAAGCTCACTAATTCTTTCTGCTGCTCGGTCAATTCTGCTGTTGAGACACTCTGATGCATTTCTCAGTTTGTCAATTCTTAAGCTCTAGGATTTTTTTTTTCTTTTTTTTTTTTTTGTTATTTCAATCTCTTTGTTAAATTCTCTGATGGGCTTCTGAATTACTTCTCTGTGTTGTCTTGAAGTTCATTCAACTTCTTCAGAACAGCAATTTTCAATTCTTTGTCTGAAAGTTCACCTGTCTCCATCACTCCAAGATTAGTCACTGGTATTTCATTTAGTTTGTTTGGTAAGGTCATGTCTTCCTGGATGTTCTTGATGCTTGTGGATGTTCATTGATGTCTGGGCATTGAAGAGTTAGGTATTTATTTTAATCTTCACAGTCTGGGCTTCTTTGAACCTGTCCTTCTTGAGAAGGCTTTCCAGATATTCAAAGGGAATTGAGTGTTGTGGTCTAAGTCTCTGGTCACTGTAGCTGTATCAACACTGGGGGTGCCCCAAGCCCTGTAATGCAGTGACTCTTCCAGACTCCTGGTTGTATTGCCATGGTGGACTTGGATAAGATACAAGAGAATTTCCTGGATTACCAGGCAATGTCTGTCACTCTCTTCCCTATCTGTGCTGGGCTACTAGAGTTGGGAGAGGAGTGATGACATGGGCACTCCCTCATGGCCACCAGCGCCAGGTCACACCTGAAGCCGGCCCATTGTCTCCCAAAGCCAGTGGTGACTATTGCCTGGTTAACTCTGATGTTTATTCAAAGCCCAAGGACTCTTTAGTCAGAGGTGGTGAATCCCGCCAGCATTAGATCTTTCCCTTCATGGCAGCTCGTTTCCTTCTGGCCCAGTGTGGGTCCAGAAATGCCATCTAGAAACAAAGGCCTGGTCTCAGGGGCCTCAGTAGTCTTCTTGGTACTTTATTTTACTGCGGCTGAGCTGTATCAAGTTGCAAAACAAAGTCCTCTGAGCTCTTCCCTTTATTTTCCTCAAGTGGAAGAAGATTCTCCCTAAGCCGTGCTGCCTGTACTTGGGGGAGGGGTGAAACAGGCACTAGCTTGGCCACAGGTGTTGGTGTCTTACTTGTTCATGTGCACCCAAGTCCACTGGCTCTGAGCCAGCACAACCACAGGAATTGTCCAAGGACTGCAGCCCTTGTGCCCTGACTGTCTTATGAATTTAGTCCAGGCCCCAGGCTGCTCTGTCTGTCCCTGTTGGGACTAGTGGGAAATAGGGCTCCAGGGTGGAGGATTTCTCTCTGGACTGGCTTGCCAAAATGCTCCCTCCAAGGGCACTGGCAGAATTCTGCACTGTGCTATGTTCCACTGTGCCAGGGCAGCCCTGAGTTTCAATTTTAAGCCCCACAATCACTTCCTGGTTCCCTCTACCAGGAACATAGATTCTCTCTCCCCTGGTAAACTACTGTGGCACTGCCAGGGAATGGGAGAGGGGTGGCATAGGTAATGCAAGGTTGTCTTTTCTGCCCTCTTCAGTGCCTCTTTCCTTGATATAATGTTAGTATGATCACTCACCTGGCTTTTGTTTCTTCTGAAGGTGCTTGCTTCCATGAATAGCTGTTAAATTAGGTGTTCGTGTGAAGGGACGATCACTGGAGGTTTCTATTCAGCTATGTTGCTCTGCCCGCCTCACCACAAAAATGAAGAATTTTCAATCCATTTTCCATGTTTTCTTAAGTTGGCCAAAATGTATTGATTGATTTAAATTTTCTTATTTTCCTTTGTGTTAATATATTGTACCATTTCCCTGTGAATAAATACTTTATTTCTTCTAATAGAAGCTTACTTTACTCAGCAGTAAAATCATATTATTCAGCATGTGAAGAAAAACCAGAAAAAAACCCTCATCTTACTTCTGGAAACAAGATAGGAAAATAAATCTTAAAAAAAAATAAATTGCATTTCAATGAAAATTTATTTAAATGATGAGCTTGACAGTTATTAATCATTTTTGCAAAGATAAAAGTCTGATTTTTGAGTATCTGTATAGTCTTATGTAATATGTCAGATTACAGTAGTATATTTTTTTGAATATTTATAATAATCGCACTAAACAATTAGCAAAAGTGTCCTGTCTTTCATTTTATCTTAATAAAAAGAATAAAAACAAACATGCTTCAAAATGCAAGAATAATTTTTAAGGAAAGTATCAAAAGATATAAAGTAGAAAGATAAAGTATGGTAAAAATGGGGATATAGTATCGAGAAAAAAATAGATGCAAAGAACAGTGATAATAGAACCAGAGAAAAAACAGGTTGTGATTTCAATGTAGCCCAAGGGGACAATGCAATTTGGAGAGGTCTAAATAGTTCACAATTACTATTTGTATATAGTTGTGATACAAGGAGAGGGCCCTTTTGTTTTTCTTAACAATGTCTGGTTATTTTAGAGAGTGTGTTTATGTTTGAATGCATGTATATATGTTTGTGCATGTGTGGATTTTTACATCCCAAAGACATTACAAGTATATGTTGATATTCAAATTACAGAAAAGATTACCTGTGGAAACGTTATATAGGAGAGCAATTTCTCATAATTTTCTTTAATTGGATTTAAGTAAATTAAGTTTAAGTTTCAATCTAACATCTCTATTATGAACTTCAGGCAAACTTTAGCATTTTCAGATTTCAAAAATTTTCATTGGAATGACAAACAAAACTGCATTTTCATGGTTTCACATAAAATACCATGAAGATTTTCATTGTGTCTGTGTGTTGTTTTTTTTCTGTCTTGGCTAAAAATGTAACATATTGGAAACATCCCAAGAAAAAATATCCTGGGGAGTTTCCAGTCCAACTTATATACCAAAGTTTGGATAAGATTTGGGGAAGCATACAGACTTTATTTTGATTTATATCTAGGTTTACTCACAACCCATCACACAAGCCTATACACAAAGGAGTCCTTTTTAACAAATCTTATCTAATTTATGAACTAATGATTCAATGCTTGCTGGTTTTCCTTTTTCCTGCAGAAAAGTAAAAACAGATTTCTGCCAACAAACATTTAGCAGCCACCTCATCCTTGATTTTGACACCCCTTTTTTTCCCCCATTCCATCCACTCCCAAATTCCCCTTCAGTTTTACTGATGTTGGCTACAGAAGTGGTTACGGTATCTGTGAAGTTGTTATTAAGATTATTTTAATAAACTTCAAATGTGATCTGTCATTATCAATTAAATATCAAAATATTTTGTTAAAATGATGTACAAATAGTTTTGTTTAGTACGTATGTTCAACTATTTAAGATATTGTATCATCAAAACCAAAATTCAAGGTATCTTTAATTATCTGGTTTAAGATTTGATCCTCTTATAAACATGTATCTTGCTTGGGTCAAGCTCTTGAAGACCAAATGGTAAATAATGTTAGTTCCAAACTGCTTATTTCTGAGTTTAGGGTAATAAAAGAACTTTATGCCAAACCTAGTAGCAAGTCAGGATTTCTGAAAATAGTGCTTTAACTCTTAAATGTAAATACACTTAAAATAAATTTCCTTTAAAGACATTCCATATCTTTCTAATTACCCACTCCATAATTTCAATATTGGGCCTCATTAACCTAAGGATATAAAACATGCAAAGTTCATTAAAACATGGGGTTAACTGTCTCTTTTATACAGATGTGTCTACCTCCCAGTCATTGGGGTACAATTTTATGTAAGGTGAAGATAAAACAGAAAGTTTTATGCCTTTGTTGATTCACTAGCTTCAGAAGATGGGGCTAAAGGGTTATTTTATATTTTTGACTCATCAACTCTAAAATATATCATGCAATGGAAAAAAATATAAAAATTAATGCCTCACATCATTAATATTATATTAAATTTATGACATATTAATAGTATAAATTAAGCTATCAGTAGGATAGGATTAGAGAGATTGAAGAAAATATTTCTGAGTATATCTGATATAGGATGTAGGTATAGATATATCTATATTCTATATCTATAGATATAGAATATAGATATATCTATATTCTATATCTATAGATATAGAATATAGATATTTGCCAATTAGGTGTGAATAATCAAGAATTTAACAAATATTAAATGGTAATTACTTTTATGAGATTAGGCATGATTTATAGAATTCTATGACATAAAATTATTTCCAAAATTGGTCATCCAATCCCTCTATTAGATCTTAAATATCGCCATCAAATTGGTACTAACTGATCAACACTAGGTTGATCACATGGCAGAAATACTCTCTAGGGATTAGGGGGATGGGGGGGCAAATCCACAACTAAAGGACACGGGGAGCACTAAACGGAAGGAAGGGCATGCCTTTAACCCGCACTTGGGTGAGGCAAAGACATAAAGTGTAACTATAATGTTTGTGCCCTCACAATACCCTGGAATAAAAAAAATATATATATCCTCCTAAAAATATCCCTCTGGCCAAGGTAAAGAACATTCTTTCTAAAATTTTATTGTGGTAAAATTGCTAGTGATCTAGAAGGGAAATAAAGGATACTACCGGGAATATTTTCTTAATTTATTCCTCATCCTCTGGACTAGTTTAGGGCATTAGCTAGTAGTCACTTGAAGTTTTTTATAGTACACCTTTCAAAGGACAAGTTGCATTACAGAATTTCCCTGGGAAATATGAATAGTTTGAGGTGTCAAAAATGTTACAGGAGGTGTTATCAAAAAGGCTTCAGGTAGGCTGAGGGCCTTAAAACCATAAATCCCATGAGGAGATCAAACTAAATAAAAGTTATTCTTAGAAAAAGGTACATCTGAGTGAGTGCAAAATTTGGCAAGTTTAGGGATAGGGCATGGAAGGGTAAAGGAAAATTTAAATTAAACTAAATTAAATTAAATGGAAGATGTCTCAAAAAAAAAAAAAGTTCTACCAATATTACAATTTTGCCTAGGCTAAAATTGAGAAATATGCAAGTTAATTGGAGAATATTTGGGAGCCAGTTAATCCAAACACTAAAAATCTTGCATGAAAAAATTATTATATTTTACCATTTTTCAAGATTTGCCAGGCAATTTTTAATTTGGTTCTCAACAAATAGTAAATATTTCTTATTAGCTATCACTGATCAGAGCTAGACCTAATGTCTGATGCCTATGTTTTACAACTTATGCAGGATGGAAATACACACACACAATAAATTAAATGATATTTCATGGTCGGAAAGAATGATATAGACAGTAAATTCAATAAGAGGTCAGAAAAATGAGAGTTCAATATGGGTTGCATGAATTCAGAGGTGGATGAGGACTGTGTGGTTCAGAAATGATGACAAAAGCAGTCTCTGAATTGGGGCATCATGAAGAAAGTTTGGGAGGGGCAAGATTGTGTAGAACAAAGAAACACTGTTAGAAGTTTTCTGGTAAGTGTCCAGCATCATAAATATCATGTTTTAGAAAGATTAATTGGAAGAGATTAGCAAAAGGAGAGACCGCCTTTGAGACTGCTTTCATACTCAGGCACTGACTTACATTTCTCATTTGATCATCACTTTTCCCTCAGCATAGAACTCTTTCTGCCGGCTGATACTCTCTAGTCCTCCTTGCATTCTAGTCTCATTTCCCCTCCGATGTTTACGCCACGTGCTTATGGTGCACGAGAAAGAATAAGATGAAAACAATCTTTGACCGAAATCCTGTTTCAATTCCTTAATGATAATTTAATGTCCCTAAACCTCATCTCTAAATGGGATGTCAACACATACTTTTGAAGATTAAGGGTGATGAAATCACTGAACTGGAACTTCATAAAATGAAATAAACTTGAGGTTGAGTAATTAATGTCTTTCTCTGTATCTCCAATATCTAACATCATGACTAGATCTTAGTACACAAGTCAAAAATATTTTTCAAGTGTTTATACATCTTAATATTTTTCAATTTTTTAAAATCAAAAATACAGAAAACTTACCAGGTTTAATTTTGTAGGATAACC
The DNA here is from genome assembly GCA_004363605.1 of Indri indri. Classification (NCBI taxonomy): domain Eukaryota; kingdom Metazoa; phylum Chordata; class Mammalia; order Primates; family Indriidae; genus Indri; species Indri indri. The sequence continues at coordinate 146,368 of RJWJ010000536.1, forward strand.
ATACGGACCTGGTTAATCATAATCATGTTAGATAAATGTAAAATCTTGGATTCAAAGAAATTTCAAAGCTAAAATCAATAAAATTTGATAAATAATTAGAGATGAAGGAGGATGTTGTATCAAAATAGATCCAACAAATAACAAAAAAATAATAGTGGGTAAGACCAATATTTATCTAATGTTTCTTCTTGCTCAAGCAAGAGAAATCCAGAAATAGCATTCCAAGTCTGATATGGCATCATTTCTCAAAGTGTTAGAGATCCGCCATCTTCCTTCCTTTTGCTCTTCCATTCCTGGCTAATGGACATCATTTTCAAAGTCAAAAATATAGCTGATGGAATTCTGGTCATTGTTTTTGTGATGACCGGAAGGATTGTAGGGAGGGTAAAAACGGGTCCATACCAGTTGTTAAAGGGACAGTCGAGAATGTTCCACCCAAAACCTTTTGCTTATACAATATTGGATTCACTAGATATAAGGAAGGTTGAAAGGTACTCATTTTAACTACCTGAAATATAAATCAGAAGTCTATTACTGAGAAAGATAGCTCAGTATTTTGGACAGGAAACTAAAAATCTCTTCCTTACCAATTGAATTGAAGAATAGTATTTGGGAGAAGTAGAAATATTTGGAGAAAGAATTATCGTATGTTAAAATTCATTGACTTTAAAGATGATTGGATGACTAAATGATGAATTAGAATTATGGCACAATTTCTATATTTTTGATGAAAAAGAAATGATGCTGATCTATGTACCAAGGAAATAACAAAGCAAATTAGTAGCATCTAATTAATGAAAGTAGGTTTGTCTTTAAAATAGACTTCCAAGCTAAATTTTGATCTGCATTTCAATAATATACACAAAAATCATATAACTAGATATTTTAAACATTATGTTTTAATATATATGTACATATATATGTTTGTGTATCTGCTTGCCATCAATAATCAATATTAATTTTTTTAAAAATTTTAGAATTCTCTCAAAAATTGTCTATATGACACTTAACATTGATCAATTCTATTAAAAAAAATCAAAAACTTTCATTACAACACCTAGTGCTTATTTTGAAGAATACAATTTTGAAAACACCAAGATATTTTACTAAGATGCTTCACTCAAGTATTTTTGCAATATAGGAGAAAACTGAACATTCGTATTATATATTTTGTAAGTATTTTCTCCTATTCTGTGGATTGCCTTTTCACTGGTGATTGTGTCCTTTGGTGTAAAAAAATTTTTTTGTTGATGTAGTTGAATTTATCTATTTTTTTCTTTTGTTGCCTGTGTTTTGGGTATCATAGCCAAGAAATCATTTCCGAAGCTAAGGTCATGAAGATTTTCTCCTGTGTTTTCTTCTAGTTTTCTTCTAAGAGTTTAATTGTTTTAGCTCTTACGTTTGAGTATTTTATCCATTTTGTGTGAATTTTTGGACATGGCATAAGGTAAAGGTTTAACTTCATTCTCTTGCATGTGGATATACATTTTCCCAACACACCATTTGTTAAAAATACTGCCTTTTCCCCACTGAATGGTGTTGGCACCCTTGCTGAAAATCACTTGAGGGTTTATATGTGAGATTTTATTTCTGGGCTCTGTATTCTCTTCATTTGTATGTACGTCTTTACGTCAGTATACACTGTTTCGATTATAGTAGCTTTGCAGTAAGTTTTGATATCAGGAAGTGAGAGAATTCCAACTTGTTTTTTTTTCTTTTTTCAAGATTGTTTTGGCTCTTCACGGTTTTCAGGATTTCAAATGAATTTGGAGATAGATTTTTCTATCTCTGTAAAAAAAAAAATCATTGGAATTTTGATAGAGTTTGCATTGAGTCTGACAAAGTATCATTCCTCCATTCTGTGGGTTGTCTCTTCATTTTGTTAATTGTTTCCTTTGCTGTGCAGAAGATTTTCAGTTTAATAAAATCCCATTTGTTTATTTTTGCTTTTGTTACCTGTGCTTTTGGGTTCATATCTAAAAAATCATTGCATAGACTAATGCGATGGAGCTTTTCTCCTAGTAGATTTACTTTTAGGTCCTAAACATTTAACTTTTTAATCCATTTAAAATTGATTTTTATGTATGGTGTGAGATAAGGATCTAATTTCACTATTCTGCATGTAGATACTCAATGTTCTCAATACCATTTATTGAAGAGACTGTCCTTTCTCCATTGTAACTCATGCAATTTATATACTAATTTTTTTGTCAATATTTATTTATATTAATTCCAATTTATTACTCTTATAAACTGAGTACTTTGTGTTAAGCCCTGTTCTAAGTAGTTGTAATGGCTTGAATGTCAGATTGTGAATTTATTTGCAAATAGGCTCTTTGCAGATGTAATTTAGTTAAGGATTCTGAGATGAGCTCATTCCGGATTTAGAGTCTGCCCTAAATTCAGTGGGTTTCTGATTCTTATAACAAGCGGAGACGCTACAGAGAGACACAGAGAAAGCCATGTCATGATGGAGGCCAACATTGGTGTGATGCATCTACATGCCCAGGGACACCCAGTATTCCTGGCAATGACCAGATATTGAACATTATGGAACAGACACTCCCTCAGAGCCTCCAGAGGAAACCAACTGTCCACTCCTTAATTTTGGACTTCTGTTCTCCAGAATTGTGAAAGAATACATTTCTGTTGGTTTTCGTGACAAAGTTTATTTTAATTTGTTATACCAGCCCCCCAAAACTAATACATTGTTTAATGAGTTAATTCATTTGTTTCTCATAACTACGACATGAATTAGTTTCTACTATCACCCAATTTTATAGAGGAGGAAAATGAGGTTACAAGATACTAGTTTATACAGCTGGAGGTGGAGACAGATGATAACATACAAGTTATTGGAAACATGCCACATTGCCTCCTTATCTGGGCTAATTTAGTAATTATTGGCATTCATATGTATATAGCTAGCTTGACTTGCTAGTATCGACCATCAGAACGGTTTCTAAATCTTTAATTTCTACTTTGTCCATATTAGAAAAAGATTACTAACCATATTTCCATACTTCAAAAGTATTTGTATAAGCTTTTATATAAGAAATTTTTTTTACCACTATGATTTAAAACTTGTCACCATGATTTAGTAGGAGTTTACTACAGCACATTTTGATTATATATATTTAATCACTGCTTTTTAAAGAGCACTGAAAGAATTTGAAAAACTAAAGCAACTGCTAAAAATCCTTTAGGCAAGAAGTATCAGAGGAGTGAAAGCTGGTTTTCATTGTTCAAATAATCATTCTACAATACTTCAACATTTCACAGTGGCATGTTACATGTGTCATTTTATTTATGTGATGGGAAAGTACAAGGCAGTATGACTTATTCAGTAAATCCAGATTGTGGTAGAGCAATAATCAAGAACAAAATATTTATTACAATGTGTACTTCTGTCCAATAAAAATTAGTAAACTTTTTCTAACACATCTAAATTCAACTAACTCTAATTCTAAACTCATCTAAGTTTCCTCAAATCTTATTTCAGTAATAACATTTATATAAAAATGAATCACTTGTTAATACCTTAGATTGCCTATTCATGTATGAGTTTCTTTTGTATTTACTTTTTGTCTTTTGAATTTTCTATTTCAGAAATTCTTTTTCCATAATTCTAGGTTTTACAATCTTCAGGACTTTTAAACATTTGATTGAATATTTACTATATGCTATTTTAGTATTTACGGTAATGCAAATTTTATCTTGTACCTTGTCACTGTTTGCCGAAAGCAACTTTGTCTAACACAGTGGTTCTTTAAATTTAGAAATCACCTCATATACTTTTATGTATCCTTCTACTTGCCCTCATTAATTAATCTTTAATCACTCTCAAAAACGGCCCATTATGCCCCCAAAGCACAGTATTTAATAGGTGCTATGTAAAAATAGCATTTCTATAAGTTTTCCTTGTTCTCTCTCCTCTTTCAGCTCCCTACATACATTTGTAATATAGGAAAATGGAGTTAGAGATGTGTACCTTTATGTACTTATACTATATATCAAACAATTCTCCAACGGTATTTTATTGAGTATCCTGTATATACAAGTCATTATGCTACACGCAATGGGGTAAATATAAATTGAAACATTATTAATACTATTCACCAAAGACAAGTAAACTGCAGTTAAATTATTAGCAAATAGCTTTAAAATATTATTTTTTGGTTTTCTGAAATTATAAGCATATTAGATAATATCTTTATATATGTATATATAGATAGTCGGTAAAGCTCATCTACAAATATACTTTGTTCTCAAGACTATTTTTCATGAGAATGCTTCTAAAAGCTAGTGAATCATGAAAATTATATTGGTAAAGATAAACAAATTTGTAAAATAATGATACTGCTAATAAAAGCATTCTCTAGGTTTCTGGAAAATGCTATTTTAAATGATGTTAGTAATTATGGAGACATTGCATTGGTAACCATGGTCGGTCATCGGGACACTAAGGATGAACTGAGCTTGAAAGAATAGACAGCAAAAGTTAACAAGAAGGCCCTGAATACCACATTGAGAGTTTTATTTTATTTTGAGAGTCAATTGGAAGTTATTTGTGTATCTTCGGAATGGGAATCATGAAACAACATTATATTTGACAAGACATTTCTTTCTGGAAGCATCACCAGAGTTTGGAGGCAAGAATTCCATCATTTGAAAAAAAAAAAATTCCAGTAGTTTGGCTACAAGTAGTGATGGCTTGAGATGAAGCTCTAATTGTAATAACAGAGCAAAGGAAAATTCCAAGAAATAGTATGAGGAGGAGCAGGATTTGGTAATTACTCAAACACAGGGGACAGAGAATACAGATACAGAAGAGACTTCAAAATAAATACAGACTGTTCTGTGACAAAACAAGAGTGATCAACTATCTTCCTAATCACAATGTTTATGAAAGACCACATTGCAGAGTTGACTACACAAACCAAAAATATAATTCTCCATATACAAAAGAGATTTAATTTCTAAACAGCATCATCCACTGTCCTGCATGATTTTAGTGAAGCAGAAGACACAATATTTTCCTAAAATTTTCAAGTGATCTCATTTTGCTACTCTGTTACTTTGTGCCAACAATAGTCAGTGGAGTGAATGGCCGTTCACACCCAGAGAAAGGTCACTGATGAATTAGTGTCAGCCTGGGGAGACATAACAAGGGATGTTTTGAAGGGGTCACCTTTGCATCCAGGGATGCTTAAGTGTTTCTTCAATGACCTGGAAAATGAAGTAGAGAATAGGCTCATCAAATTTGTAGATGAGTTCAATCTTCTGAAGAGAATAAAGATAGGGCTGCTCATGGAAGATAGATTCATCATTCAAAATGAATTTGGCAAATTGGAAAGGCAGCGAGAAATGAAGGGAACAAAGTTCATAAAGGTCAAATTCAAGTTAGTATAACAAAGTCAAAGATCCAAAATCAGAGGACACACAACAATATCTCTATACTAATGAGGGAAAAGGTGATATAGAATAGGATTCGAAATATTCTTTTTAGCAATGCCATGCCAAAAAGATTGGGGAATGATACCTATACACAAGAACTAAATTCACCACGTTTTATAACTTTCTGTGGATTTAAATCCAGGGGGCCCAAAACCTCATACAAGATTTTCTATTTAGCAGTTCAGCAATATAGTGAGATATTTACTAGATGGAATTCTCTGTGTTTCTTTATCCTGATTTATGTAGCATTAAAATGTAGTTTTTTAAATGTAGTTAATAAGTCTAAATAAATCTAGTTTAAAAAATTAGTCTCAAGCAGTTAGATAATAACCTATGCTCACACAAAAACATTTCATGTTTTTTTGAATATGAAAATTTTTCTTAATTGCATTGTTTCCATATTAAATCATTCAACATACATTCAAGAAATAATAGCTAAGTAACAACCACGCATGGCACTCTGTTAGGTATCGGTATTCAGTGGTAAATAAACTATAGAATCTCTGACTTCATGGAGCTGGGGTCCTGGGGCAGGAGCCAGCACGCTTTCTACAAAGGGCCAGGTAGTAAATGTCTTGGGCTTTCCTCAACCATGTGGTCTCTGCTGCAATGAGTCAATTCTGCTATTGCAGCATAAAAGCAGACATATACAATCCATAAACAAACAGGGGTGGCTGTATTCCCATAAAACATTGTTTATAAAAACGGCAGTGGAGCAAATTTGGCCCACTGGCCTTAGTTTGCCAACCCCCATTCTAGTGGATAAGATAGGCATTAAAAAAGTAAAAACTTGATATAAATACAAATAGAGTGTCATGGGGGCAAATACCGAGAGGTGGGCAAGGAGAATATTTTAGAATGGGTGGTTTGGAAAGGTTTTACTGAAGAGGTGACATTTCACATGAGAGATGAAGAATGATTCTTGGTTGGCCAACCCATGTGGAGGGAATGATGAGTCCAATGGCTCTGGGGCAGAAGAGCATTTGTGCAGACGATGTTCTAGAAAAAGTCCAGGCAGCAACAGACATGAGAGAGCCTACTGTGCACTGGGAACTAAGTAAAGGGAATGAGATAATAATGGAGAAAAAGTCACTACCATCCAGAGTGCTATATTCCAACAGAATGAGGCAGTTTTGAAAATAATTACAAGCACATAAATGAGGCAGGGAATTTCAGATAGTGAAAAGTGCTGCAAAGAAAATAAAACAAGTTGATGGGATAGTCTGATTTGGAGGTAAGGGATCAGTGAGCATGGGGGCATTTGACCTGAATGCAAAGAGGAAGACAGCCTTGAAAACACCTGAAGGAAGAGAATTCTAGCCTGAGGAAAGAGCGAATGCCAAGTATCAGAGATGGAAATAAACCTAGTAGGATGGAGGCCCAGAATAATGGCTGAGGTGGTTAGAGCATCACATGGATGGGGGTGACATTAACTGTGAGGGACAAGATTGAAGGAGGAGCAGAACTAGGAGGAAATGTTATTCGTTCTGTTTCGGTTGTGTTAAGTTTGCTTTGTTTTCTTAGGCATCTAAACCAAGTTTGTCAATATGGAGTTGCATAAATGAGTCCGTGGCTTAAAGCTAAGAAAAAGGCTGGGGCTGGAAGGATAAATGTGGGAGAAGGTGTTAACATACAGAAAGTCAACGTGCTTGGGTATCATCGGTTATGGGGACTCTGGCATAAGAAATCAGAAAGGAAAGCAGGCTCACACTATGCAGGGCCTTGCGTGCTGGGTTAAGCAGGTTGTATTTTATCCCAAATGTACTAAGAAGACATTGTATGATTTTTGAATAGGGAAGTGACGTTATTCATTTTACAGTTGCTTCTCTTTATTTGTGGATTTTGTATTTACGTATTTGTCTACCCGTAACCCCCAAATCAATACTGGCATTTTTATGGTCATTTGCAGACATACACAGAGTAGTGAAAATTTTAGTCTGCAGATGCACATGTTCCCTGCTAAGATCAAACGCGTTAACTCTCTGCCTTCTTGTTTCAGCTCTCATACTATATAATAAGTTTCCTTTTTGTGGCCGATTTAGTGCCACATTTTCTTCATTCTTATGATTTTTATTGCTGTTTAAAATGGCCTCCAAGCATAGTGCTGAAGTACTGTCTAGTGTTCCTAGGCACAAGAAGGCTGTGATGTGCCCTTAAGGGACAGATACGTGTGATAGATAAGCTTTGCACAAGCATGACTTACAGTGCTGTTGGTCCTGAGGTCAATGCTAATGAATCAACAGTATATATTAAATAAGGTGTCTTTAACAGAAATATACTTCAAACAAGATTATGTATTGATTGGTTGATGAAAATTTTGTGACCAGAAGTTTGTAGGACCCTAATCTTTTTTCTCCCCTAGGGTCAATGATGCCTTATTCACTAATTCAGTGCTTGCAGTGACTTCCTAGAACATCACTACCTAGAATAACAAGGGTTGACTGAATGTCTCAAAAAGGCTACATTGAATTACATAATGAAACAGTTGGGTTTATTATAAGGAAGCTTTTCCTGTAGTTGTATAAAACGTTGGCAGGACTTCTTTAGGGAACAAAAAGGAAAGCAATTCGTTTTTCAAATGGCTATGTTTAAAAAAAAAAAACAAACAAAACTGTAATTGAGAAACTTTAGCCCACAGATTATGTATAGCTGTTGGTTTATTTTATCTGCCATTAGATAAAATGTAAAGTGAAGTTTCACTTGGCTTTTTCTGCTCTGGCCTTGAAATCAACAAATACAATTATGTGCATATGTAAGATTAAAGCCAAGTACTTAGCACGGTGCATGACTAATAATCGACGCTCCAGTAAGTGTTAGTTGCTGTTGCTGCTGCTGTTTCCAGTGCCCTGTAGGAATGCCCTGTGTCTACCCTGAGATGGTGTTCCCCCAAGGGACAAAGGTGGCAACATCAGCAGATTAACCAGGTTATGTTCCTTAGCAGTAGGTGTAACTGAAGATGGTCTCTGCTCCTACCTGTTGTTTCAGCCAACAAGCCCATATTGTTGGTGGCCCCTGTTTAGTACAATGTATTATATGCTCATGCTACCAAGAGATATTTTGTAAATAAAAATATAAAATATAGAGTTAGTGGTGGAGCAACTGCCACTCAGACTTGGAATCAGTTAGTCAGGGAGCAAAGGGATTAGGGCGTATTCTGGGCCAATATGTTTCATTGATCAATTGATTGAGTGAATTTCTGTTGACCCTTGGTCAAACTTTTTTTTTTAAATTTCAGAATATTATGGGGGTACAAATGTTTTGGTTATATAAATTGATTTTGCACCTTTTGAGTCAAGTATGTCCATCCCCCCAATAGTGTGCATCGTACTTGTTAAGTGTGAATTTACCCATCCCCTCCGACCCCCTCCCACCTGCTCGATTTCCAATAAATGTTATTTCCATATGTGCACATAAGTGTTAATCGATTAGTTCCAATTTAATGATGAATACATGTGGTGTTTGTTTTTCCATTCTTGTGATACTTCACTTAGAAGGATGGTCTCTAGTTCCATCTAGGTTAAATACAAGGGGTATTAGTTCATCATTTTTTTTAATGGCTGAGTAGTACTCCATGGTATATATATATATATCACATTTTATTAATCCACTCATGTATTGATGGGCACTTGGGTTGTTTCCACATCTTTGCAATAGTGAATTGTGCTGCCAGGTGTCTCTTTTATAGAATGTCTTTTATTCTTTTGGGTAGATACCCAGTAGTGGGATTGCTGGATCAAACTGTAGTGTTTTAAATAGGAACTGAGTAGGTGGCGGATGGCTGTCATAGGGTCAAAAAGCAGTGTTGGAGCTAAAAGCTAGGAGGAGCTGAAAGTTGTCGGTGTTGTCAGAGTGGGGTGTAGGAGTAATGGAACAAGAGGAGCATATTTACCACGACAGCCTGGGAGAAAGGGAGGTGATAGGCAGGCTGCAGAATGGCAGGTTTGGGGAAAGTTAGCAAATCACAAAATGTAAAAAGAATTTTTTTTAAATGGGAAACACACAGAGTTATAGAGATACAATGAAAACAGAAAAGACAAACACATGTAGGTATAAAATGCTGATTTCATTCTCGACTTTCTTTCTTCAATTCTCTCCCTTCCCTGCCATCCCCTACTTTACCTTCATGAACGCCGTTATTTCAGAAACCTATTCTTCAAAGCTTAAGCTCACGGTTACCTCTTCCATCCTCCTTGCACCAAGCATCTTGTCCCTTTGCTCAGCTGACAGGCTCTTCCTCCTCAGTGTTTTACTTTTGCCCAGGCCCTCCTGCTCACACTCTTGCCTGAACTACGTCAGCCACACTTACTTCTTCGCCTTGGCGCTGATCTCTCCGAACTCCCACCCCATACACATTTTTAAAAGGCAAATGAAAGAGTTATTTCATTTTTTAATTTTTTGTTTATTTTTCTCTTTCAGTCTCTATATTTATCTGTTGAATTGTGTTAATCTCTCTCTCTGCTGTCATTCTATAATTCACTTTCAGTAAAAAACTCTCCTCTGTTCTCATCTATCTTAGTTTTCTCTGTTTTCCTCTGCTTTTTTTCCTTTCCTGTCTCTTTCCTTGTTTCAATTATTTATAACAAAATATGATTTTAATATTTTTCTTTTTGCTTTTCTTCTGCATTTTAAGTGAATTTCTTGCTTTTTTTTTTTTTTTAAAAAAAACCAGGTTATTGTAGATTTTCTTCTTTGCTAAGCAAAGACTTATTCTAGTGTGATCTGACTCCTGCCCACCTTTCTTGCTGCATCTGAGGCCGCTCTGCCCTAATCCACGGTCAATGCAGAGACTTGTTTCGATCCTCCCTAGAAGCAGCTCTTACCAGTTTCAAGGGCTATCCATTCACAATTTCTTCCTCTTTGAATATGTTCCCCTACACTTCATTACTTTTAGTAATTTCTCAGCTTAAAGGCACTGGACTGAGACCACCACGTGCTTGTACCCTGTCGGAGATGAGGAGCTGTGGAGGCATAAAGCAGGGCAGTGACGTGCTCTGAATGACATTTAAACCGCATTACCCTGGCAGCGAGCTGGGTTGACACTCCACTGAAGTGGGGCAAGAGTGGTATCTAAAGGGACACCTCTCTTGCCCACTCTATTGTTATGCCATTTTTTTTCTCTCAGGGCATCCTTTTCTCTTTCACAAGCATTTGTTAAAATGTACCATTATGTATTCAATTTTATGTTTATTTATTTAGCATCCTCTCCCTCATCCGTTGGAATATATATTCCACAAGGGCCAGGACAAAGTCTCTTTGTTGACAATGGCTCTTGCCAACAGGTGCTGAGCCTAACCAGATGCCTGGGCACATAATAGGTACTGAATAAATAATTGTTGAAAATATAGAACGACCCTAGGATGCATTATCTATACCTTATAAATTATATGAGAAGTTAAATAGTTTGCCCACATAAAATGGGATACTAGAAATTGGGGTTTTTCCCCCCAATTTTAAAGGCAGATTCTTTTAATAAATGCAGTATTCTGTTAATATTTTATATTTTGTCTTGAAAAATATGAACCAATACTTGAGTTACAAATTAACAGAAGAAATTAAAATTTAAGTAACTCCTTTTTATTTTCATTTTGACTGGAAAGATTCACACGGCATGTAGTACTTTAAGACTGTATTTCCTAGTGTAATTTGAAGAGTGTTACTCCATGATATGGACTACATATATAACGGATATTGAATTTAAAAAAGTAATCTTCCCTCTTCCTTCAACAGTGATGGAATATGTTTCAAAAACCAATTGTGGTTTTTGTTGATGGCAGCACAAAGATCTCTAGGGATTTGAATCTTTATAGTATATCTTAGACTTTGTGTTGTAGAATAGAATCACATTTCCAGGAGGTTACCTAATATTATAAAAGGCTCTTGCTAAATCTCAAGTGATCTGTAGTAACATTTTACTGCTGTTGCTATAGCTTTCTGCATGTAAGTGTATACAAGCTGTCTAAAAGTCTTCAAAAGTGAACTTTGATGGACAATACATCATTAGTATATGTTTCCCATTAGAATAAAAAAATAGTTAATGTATTTTGCCAATGATCCTCAAAATTCAAACTGAGATTTTATTTTCTCTATTTTGAAAATGAAACATTATTGCAAACTGAGCTAAATGAATCTAAGAGTTTGTGTTTAATTAAAAGTAAATTTTAAATACAAAACCTTTTGGTGATATGTTTATCTGTCTAAAACAAGCAAAACGTCAATGAAGTATTCTTTTAAATAGAAAAAATGAGGAGGAGATTTGATAAGAGGAATTCCATGAAATACACTCTTAGAATATGGAACCTCATAAAAATGATATAGTCTGATCTAGAATATTCATGTGTTCCTACATTTCATATATGTGCTTATAAGGAGAAAAATAGTTAATATGAATGACAGAAAGAAATGCTTTCTAGTAACATCAAAGATTTTTTATTCAGTCTTGAAACTACCAAAAATACTGGCTGACCTCAAACTAAAAAATTAGCTTATGCAATGCCGTCTGCTTTGTGAGCAATGCAGTAGTGCAGTTTGACCATGACATTTCTCTAATTTAGAACATGTATGTTATTAGTCAGATCCAAGTTCCAGGGAAATAATAATGCAGTGTTGAAGGATTGTTTATAATTTCTGGTCTCTCTCTTTCTATCTCCTGCTATACATATTAGAAATTGCAAATAAAATCCAAAAAATATAAATTCTCTTTAGCAAACCTTATTTTCTCCCTACAACATGCTGAACCTCTATATCAGCTAGACAATTTTGGCAATTCGACTAATTATCAAATGAGCTAACAATTAAACTAATCCAGATGTTTATCATTTAACGGCAATACATGCAGCTAGATAATTCCATTTTAAATTGAATTTATATTTTCTCTGAACATCACTTCTAAGTTTACTTTAAAGTTTATGAAATGGTTATTTGAGAATATTGGAGTTTACCTATTTTCTCTATTAAAAAGTTAGTTAGAACAAATGAATTATACAGTAGGATTACACCTAGAAATATATTGTCCAAAGAAATTCCTTGAAACGTCATTGTAGCCTTAAAGGGCCTCTACCTGTTGCTTATAAGGTTTCCACCAATTAAATATTCTCTATCAGTGCTGTGGGCACACCAGCAATTTTATAGCTTCTGATATCCAGGACCTGCTACCTGCTTCTGTCAATTTCTTCTGTATGTCTTGCCACTTAGGAAGAAAAATCTACTTTATGAAAAATACTTTTTCTACCCTTGGGAGGCCCAGAGAAAGAAGTAAGAGGTTGGGATGTTCTGTAGCATATTGTTTGTGGCAGTATCCAACAAGCAGCATTTTGTATGTCTGCATATGGTGTAAGTCTTGTTTTAATTCAGCCCTTGGGACATCAATCCAATAATACTGCCAAAATACACTCCTCTAAGTCCAGTGATAATAGAGTCTGAAGACAGAACATTTCCAAGCTTTTCAGCTTATAGGTGGCTTAATTTTTCTCCATATTTTATACATATGCATATTAAAATATATGTAAATAGCATTTGTGTTTTATTTTATGCTTAAGCCTGAACTCTGATGTGGTAAGTGTCTGTTTATAGTGATAGCACTATGTCTTTACTATTTTGGTATATTTTTCCTTTGTTTACAGTGCAACCAAATACACATGACATCTGTTAGATGTTTGAACTTTTTAAACACAGGTACACATTTCTTTTTTGTAACTCAGATGCTTCTTATACACAATGAAATATAGAATGTCCAAACACATTGTAATTTCCCATCAGAACTGTTGCTTTCTCTGGATCCAATTCAGGGGTTTTTGGCCCAAGCATAGAAAGGTGTTCGCTGATTTTACAAGCCCAGTCTGACATATGTTTTTTTCTTTTTTTCAGAACTCTAGAATGGAGTAAAGAAAATTGTTCATATTTAGGTCAAACCAATACCCTGGGGAAGAGCAAATGTGTTCACTAAGTCTTTATTACATTTGATGCTCTTGGCTCTATATCAAGGCTTTATTTTGTGTTTTTCTAGATCGTGGCATTACTTGTTGCAACAGGTATACTACATGTTTGTCTTTATTCTTCTATCTTGAATGATTGTGAACAGAGGAGCAGCCTACATCAACATAGCTCTCATTAAAATGCAAACTATGTACAAGTTTTTTTTTTTTTTTTCACTTTCCTGTAATCAAAAGGAAGTGACAGCAAAACAACTATAAATGGCTTTGTGGAATTTTTTTCAATAATGTCTTTAGTTTATCTCTGGGGTTAAAAGAGGTAAATAATCACTTAAAATCATATTGCCCCTACTTGTCACTTCTTATTAAAAGCTTAAAGAAACTAGATGAAAGAAATTTGTTTTTAGTCATAACACATTTAACTTCTCAGCCCAAATCTAATACTATCAAAATAATTTAATTCAAATATATTGGATGTAATTTTATTACAAGCTTACCAGAAGTCATTCACACAACTAAACATAGATCAAATAACAGTATTTAAACATAGCCATATCTGTAGACTGAGTAACGGCAAATTCAATATTCTTTGCCTCAAGAACAATTTCAGTCTAAAAATAGGTTAGCGAGGCACTCCCCACTAATGTCAGTAATTCGTTTCTGAAAATCAGAAGTTCTGTGTGAAAATGATTACTTGAAGTCCATTTCATATCATTTCAATGGGAGAAATTATAATGTATTGCACATCAATCTCTAATCTTCAACCGGTTCTTTAAAATGACTATGTATAAGTAACAGTATTATGTTAAAATGTGAAGTGTTTTAAAACATTCATTTCTGGTTAACAAAAGAATGACATGTGGTGTTAAAAAAAAAGCAGTAAATGCAGTACACTGTGCTATTTGTGCTCCTTACCATAAGCATTCATTCATGGTATGGCATGTCAAATGCAATATAGTAAACAAACATTTTTAGAAAAAATGCAGTTATATAAGATGTAATGAAATTATAAAAAATATACAATTAAAAAAGAAAATGAGGTGATTGCTCTAGTTACCTCTTATTGCCTAATGAGCGGCTTGAAACAGCATTATTATTATTATCACTTACAATCCTGTGGATTGACTGGATTCATCTGAGTAGTTGTAGCATAGGGTTTCTAATGCGATTGTAGTTATGGAATCTGGCATTGTGGTTGCCTAAAGGTGCCACTAGACCGGATGTCCAAGGTTGTTCATACCCATAGTTGGCAGTACTGGCTGTTGGCCAGGAGCTGGAGATGTCTAGTGGAGCACCTACAGATGGTCTGCTCATACAGTGATGGCTAACTTCATATATGAAACATTTCAAAACAAGCATTCCAAAAGGCACAGCCAGATGCTATAAAGCTTCTTATTCAGCCTCAGAAGTCCCAGATCATTATTTCTGTTCCATTCTCTTAGAGACAAACGAATTACTAAGACCAGCTAAGATTCAAGGAGAAGGGGATCAGATTCTTTCCCTAGGCATCAGGTGCAGGAAGCACATACAGAAAGCAAAATAATTTATAGTGAACATTTGAAGATTGTCTACCACAGAAGTTGGCAAACTATAACTTCCAGACAAAACCCGTCTTGCCACCTGTGTTTTAAAATACAGCTTTTTTCCAATAGTACCATACTTATTCCTGTATATATTGTTTATGGCTGTGTTTTCCATACAAGGGCAGAATTGAGTAACTGAGACAGAGAACATATGTCCCACAAAGTTTAAGGTACTACTTACTGTCAGACAAAGGTTGAACCCCTCTTCAGCAACAATTTCCTGGAATAAACTGTTACTTAGCTGAGGTGGAGACTTGCAACTTTGAAAACAAAGTTCAGAAACAAGCTGGGAAGAAGTAGAGCAGTAATTGTCACTGGGTGTGGAAGATGATGGTGGGGATGAGTCAGGTGAAAGGGGACAATTTTAGGTAAACTATAAGATTTTTCCATTATTTCGGTGTTTCTGTTGCCATTCCCGAACAAAAAGTCATGAAACATTTTTAATGGATTTAGCAGAGTCTTTTGGATTTTAAAATCAATGCAAAATGGAACTTGGCCCACACTCCTATATTTTGTGTTTAGAATTCTTTGAATGGTGTTACAGGACACATCAGACCACATTAAAAGATAGGCTACTTATCATACATTCCAGGACCATGCTTATTGTTGCATAATACACACTTCTTTAGGCTGATGGTGTCTAGTGTTTTGATTGACTGGTTTCTCAGGTTTTCAACACTGTGGTCTTCTTCAGACTTCTATTGCCATTTCTTTGAGTGAAATCTAAAAGCTCTTTAAAGTCTCTTTCTTTGACCTTTCAAACCAGTTACCATTGCAAGAGCAGCAACAATTTTCCCTTTGGCATTGATCACCTTTCCAAATTTTTTGAAATTGGCCATAAATTGCAGGATCTGTTTCTTCATATATACTGTTGATCATTTGTAGAGGAACTCTTTTTCACGTCTCATCAATGATGTCTAAAGAAAAGCATTCCCAAAGCATTTTCAGTGAAGTTTTTCAGTTGTTATTGACACTGTAGACCACATATTGATTGTATAAGGTAAATGTACATAATAAGCCATAAAAGATGGAATATGCTGCTGGTTCACAGATTGCATCAGAGAGGACCTGTTCGGGAGAAGGAAAACCATGTGTGTGCTGTCACCATATGTTACAACACTGTGTGGATGTCCAGAGACACTGTCGACAATGCATAAAACTTTCTTCGTGAGATTTTATTTGGCTATATTTTCTCTTGTGAAACACAATGATTAGAATTGTATGGAATCCACAAAAATCTTCTCATCAACCAGTGTTGATGCTGAAACTTCAGACAGCTGGTAATTTTCTTTTGAGCATTTCTTGAGGGCATTGAGGTTTACAGAATGATCATTAGAAAGGGTTTGAACTTAATCCCAGTGGTGAAGTTGGTCTTTCTGGGAGGTTTTTTGATCAGATGGTTTCTTCTCCTACTGCAAGATAAATGCTGAGAAAGGCATGCACTTCCAAAACAACAATGATTTTTTTTGTTTATTGTGGAGATCTTTGTTTATTTTTCACATTGAACAATTGCTCAATTGTATAGCCTCCTTCGTCTATCTATCTATCTATATATACATTTTGTAAATAAAATGAGAATATGGTGTCTACCTCACTGTTGGCTACAGCAGTTTTCCTGTTGTCTTGATATTAGGGAGTATGGCTTACATATATAGCAAAATCCAGGGTTTTCTCTTTAATTAAACCATCCTTTACCACAGCCTTCACCTTTAGCTTCCCAAATGTGTTGTTCACTTTCTCCTAGATCAGCATAGTACAGTTAGTTTGGCTTAACATTTGGTTTACCTTAAGCTTTTCTAACATAGAATGATATGTATATATTTTTTCCTCTCCACATATTATTACCAAAGTGCTTTATGCCTTTTTGCTTATTTTTTTTTCACTTATTATTATAGCACATGAGGTGGTGATTAAAGAGTGCAGTATGAACATGATGGCTTTGGTGGGCCATCTATTGTTAAAATATTATTAACTTCATTTTCTCTTTTATTGTAAGTACTCTCACATTCTTTTCTAACTTTCACATGCTTTTCTTCAAAACGTTCTTGACTTTTGCCTCATTAAAATATAAGGCAAAACCAAGGACTTAAGTATGAGTAGACATTGTAGAAATGAGTTCAAGACATCGCGCAGTTGAGAGAATAATTCCATTAACTATGATCCTGTGATGACCCTCTTGGTGCTGGCAACATTTGATAATTACATTCCCTTTCTTACTGCTCGAAATACCTATAAAAACATTGACATGTGATTGTATTATTTTACAGTTGGATTTGGAATGTAATATGAGACTTTCCCCCCACATAATTTTTAAAAATCTTTAAAGTCTGGAGTTTTATATGTATACTTATATATACAAAATTCCAAATATAATATGTGCATATTATATACACATATATGTATATATATATAAAATTCCAAGCTTAAAGTTTTTATATATATCCAAACTTTTCAAAATTGCATATATACATATGTGCATATATATAAATTTTTCTTTACTAAGCATCAGATGAAAAATCTGTTACTAAGATATATTCTAAGGAATTTTGATATTAAAAACTAGGTGATATATTATCAGAAATGTGTCAGCTGATGAAAATATTGACAGGATTTACTATATATGTATACCTATATAGTTTTTGCTGACAGAGAAAATATCTATGAAAAATAAAAATAATAATTTATAGAATTAGATACAACCTTCTCCACTTTATTAGATACATTGCACTTGCTTCACTCATTAAAATGATCTTGAAAAGAGACACATAGGTTTTGTTATACATCAAAGGAAAAGCATATAACAACAACGAAAAATACCTAATTATGCCTGTAATATCAGAGATTGCAAGTCTAGTAAATCAAAATGCTTTTCTTGTTTTTGTCAATCAAGCATTTTAAGAAAAGCTGTGGTAAATACCACTAGCTACCCAATACATTTCACTTTCTTTTCTTCAATGGAATAGAATTAGAGTTAGGCATATGACCGGACTCCCTTCCCCAACCTCCTTGAAAGTAGATATGGCCACATTACTAAGGTCCTCCCATGGTACAAAAGTCGGGCCTTCTGATAAGGGCATTTGTACCTCTTCTACTCTGACTTTCCCATTTGGCTGACTGGAGGTGGCAGGTGACAATATCCTAGAAAAAGGCAGAGCTGGAAATTTCTTGTTTCATCACATGAAAGAGAGCTGCTTGCCGACCAGGAATGTCTATTTTGGATCATTACATGAACAGTAAATAAATTTATGCTGTGTATATGTCATAAAACATTTTGAGGTCTGATTGTTATTGCAGTTCAGTCTATGCTATTATAAAAGCGATCTAATACATTGAAATCTTTGTGCAAACATTTATAAATGTTTTGCTTTTTCATTGAAAAAGTAAGAATTTAAAAATTCAGTCATTTAAAGAATTAAGAATGAAGATTCTAATTTTGTTTATAACCTCCAAATATGCCAACTGCTTTGATAATTTTATTTTTTCCGCTTACCTGAGAATCTTAAGCATAAAGTATGGTGGCTAAATTTCATCATTACCTTTTGTTTTATACTTCCTTTGTGTTTTCGTGCTTATAGTTTCTCCCACAGAAACTATGAAACTCTTCAGGGCTATATCATATATGTTTTATAAATAGTCTATTCCACCTGGTATATGCTAGGCACATGGTAGGTTTATAACAGATCCCATAAATTAAATTGAGAACATTGCTCTTTCCTACTGTTATTCCCTCTCAGTCTTTGTCCATAAGGTTATGTTATAGAAAAAGACAATGACGTTTATCTCAGGCATTATAGTAAAAATACACAACTTGTGTATTTTTTTTTTTTTTTTACCTTGGAAATGAAGATGCTAATATTTTTTTAAAAAAACTCTTACGACACTAGTGTATCTTGGGAGTTGTTTTGAGATCTTTCAGATTATCTTTTTCCTTCGGCAGTTAAAGCAAAAGGTACAAAAATACTAAGTGTGATTCTCAATCATCACACTCTGTGTTATTTAAAATTATTTCAAAATGGCTAATCATCATAGAATTGAAACAAAATAAATTGTGAACATTATATCGCTACAAAAATTATTAATTTCTGACATTCTCAGCACAATATCTTAAAAATAAGCTGCCATGAGAATATTATAGTTACAAATAAATTGAATAGGTATCAATGATTTCTATTTAGACAATAGATTTCATTCTAAATATAAATAGTATAAATAGGCAAGCACAGGCTTTAAATGGTTATATAATGGAATGAAATACGCATCTGTAAATAAGCCAAACTACATCATTGAAAATAGTGATATATTTCTATATCACTATACATATTTCTATATATTTCTAAATATTGATATATATTTCTATATATCATGAAAGTACAATATTTTTAATGTGTTACTTTATTTTTTATAAAGTACTTCACCACTGCTAATAATAATTATTACCTGGACAAAACAGGATCCATATTTGTTATCACCTTTTATGTGGTTAAACCACTAATAGAAACAACACATATTGAAAAATAAACAGAATAATATGTGCTTTTTCCCCAAAGTGCTGATTTCATTAGTGATTTACATCATCTTTTTTTTTTCTTTTTACTTGTTTTAAGGCTACAATTAGAAGCATGTTTATGTAAACAAACATTGCCTAGCGTATTGTGTAACTATAAATAAACAGTAATTCTTAGAAGTTCTTTCCCTACATCGCCACACACTGCATTTGATTATTAATAATATTAATCACTTCTATGAGCATGTCATTTGTAGCATACTATTTTGCTGAGTTATTTTGAATGTTAATTTTGTCAGACTGTTGAGTCAAATGGCAGAACATGCATAGTGATGTTTTAAAAAAAATCAACAAAATTAAAAAACAAACAGACAAGAAACAACTAGACAATTTGCCAAACATTCAGATACCAAGATTCTTTCCAACAATCTATCTCCCTCTTTTCCTTGAAAAAATATTCAAGAGTAGGGACATTAGTCTTTTATTAAAACTTCAAAATATTAAGGGGGAGTACAAATGTTTTTCACAATTGCAAAGATGTGGAATCAAGCCAAGTGTCTATCAGTTCATGAGTGGATCAATAAAATGTGGTGTATGTATACCATAGAAAACTACTCAGTCATGAAAAGATGAATTAATGCCTTTTGTGACATTAGTCTTTTTGAAGCACTTCTCACCACTTTTGGTTATGCTAGCAATTTTTGTTAAAGTAAATGAAAAATCTAATACAGTCGATAGCAACAATCTCAGATCTTCTGACCTTGGATTCCTCTCTCGATTCACTTAATTAAAGCCAATAAGGCTACAGTACTGAACAGAACTATCTTTTGGGGAAGTTTGCGTGGAATTTCAGATGGTAATCCCTCATGCACCTATAGGTGGTGCAAAGAATGCCTATGTTACCAGAGAACCAGGAAATAAAATGTCCTTGTCATTTATTCTACCAATACAACATTCATCTTTCCCGTTTCTCCCCATAAGTCATGAATAATGTGTACTTTAAGTGATATGCTATACATATTATTTCACTACCATTTATGTTTTGCTACTATTCAATTTCTACGTTCATATGAAAATTTTCTGGTATAATGATTGACACCATTGCCCTATGTTTAGAGCTTTCATTGTACAGATTCTTTCTTATTCACAGGGAAATTTATATTGCCCTCAGGTTTACCCCAACACAACCTGCAAGTATATGTTTGGGATGCGGAAGAAGGTAATAAATTACCAACTTAAATTTACTCAGTTGAAAAAGAATTACACACAATGAGGGCAAAAAAAAATTATGTTGATTGATGTGACAATGTATTTACTTTTTGTTTTCTACAAAGTAGTCTGCTATAAAAGCAGATTAGGCAGATTAGGATTCCTTTATATTTGAGGTATTGCCTTACATTAGAGCTATTAAAATCCCAGGAATTAATTTTCAAAGTTTTATATTAGCTCTGGAAATGAAACATCATCCTTTTTTAATGATAACAAAATGAAAGCTTTGTATCCTACTTTGTACCCTTAAGACTTTACGGTCTGTAGAAATTAAGATGTGGAAATTCGCTGTAAGTGATTGAAGTCACTGAGTTGCCACTTTCATACTGATGGCTGAAAATAGGGCAGGCGACCTCTTCTCTAAGGATTGCCTCCCTTCCATGTTTAATGTGTTTCAATTCTCCAAACTTATTTCATCCTTTTCTAAGCATAAAAACTTATAAGCTAAGTATGAGCAAGTTTGAGAAAGGAAATCTAAATAGAAAAAAATTTAAATGTCTTTAAAAAAAAGTAATTGTACGCTTAATTCAATGCATAGCTAGCAGCTATTAATATGATTATTTAATAGATTTTTAAATATTCTTCTTACCCTTTCAAGCACTAAGAACATCCCCAAACGAGTCACCCTATTTGTATGTATGTAGGCTGTTTACAAAGCATAATGTTTCCAACACTGGCAAAATATGTATTTCTGTTCAACCCAGAATTTTTACATGTTAAGAATGAATATAAATGAACTAAGTAAGTGAAGTAAGTGATCAAGGTTTAAAGGATTAGCTATAAGGACTTCATCACAGTATTATTTATGATAGAAAAAAGTTGACAATACCCTACATATGAATAATGGTTAAATAATCAATAAAGTACTATTTGGTCACTAAAATGATAGTGTACATGTTTATTTCTATGGAAAGATGTTCATGCAGTAACAAGAAAATTTAACATTATAAAATAATGTGTGGAATATGATCTTTCTTTTTAAGAAATACACATCCATATAAGAATTTCTGGTAAAATATGCAACCCGTTAATTAAAAAAGTAATGATCAGACATCTAATACTAAAGATAAAACCTCTGGTTTAAAACTTAATTGTAAGATTATGAGATATTGCATATTTGCTTCACCTTTTTTCACATTTTTTTGTTGTTGCAGGGTGCTTGATAATTAAATGCGAACTACTTTAACTTCTATTTGGTGTTAAGGTTGAATTAAAAAAAAAATATATATGGGTTCATGAGCTACAGCCTTTCTCATGTCACTAATGGAAAAGATTGCATGAGGCCAACAGAAAGACTGCAGATAAACGTGGATTTAAGTAAGCAATTCTTGGCATGCGAAGAGCCACAAATAAAATCAGAAACTCAGCAAAGAGGTCATGTAGAGCACTGATAACTTCAGAATAAACATCTACTTATATGGGCTGTTTTACTGCACTTTCGATTTGTTCATTTATTAGAAAACTTATTATCGATATATATATATATTTATATCTTTCATATATATGTATATACATAAACTATGAGAAGAATTGTGAAACTAAATTTAACTCAAAGAATATCTCTTACGTCTTTCTCAGTTTTGCTTCATTAATCATAATTTCCTTATTAAATATAGGTAGTTGTGGCTGGAGTTGCCTTGAATTTTGTTATGTCCGTCAAACTGAGTTTAGGAGGAAAATGGTTTGCAAGTTTGAAAAAAGTGGAAATAAAACTTTAAAGATTCTCTTCTTCATGCATTCTGTGTTAGTCTCCGGATGGCACAGCAGAACTTGTGCCAAACTCTGCACACCTGCTCTGGAGGTATATCCAGTCTACAGTGCATGAACACAGAACTTCAGGCACTATTAGAGCTTAAACATATAAACTTTGGAAGCTCAATGAATCATTTTAGCCCATGTAGGAATGTTAGTAACTGAAATCTAAGTAAAAAAAATAAGGTGGTCTAAAATACTAAAATCACATGAAAAGTTGTTTCTACTCTAAACATTCTTTTGGCCTTTTGTACATCAAATACAGTTCATAACCACTCCCTATACACTTGTACGTTAAAAAAATAACTGAGGATATCAGGACTGGAAACTATAATTGAGGTCAACATATATGAGAGGTAGGCACGGGTTGCACTTTTCATTTGAGAAGTCATTTTTTCAAAGCAATGAATTAAGTATTTCCTTGAGAGTAAGAAATGCAGAGAGAGCATGAAAAATCACGGTGTAGGCAAAGAATTGGCAATTTTGATGGGCAACCACCTTATCTGTAAATACGAAGCGTGACTTAAAGAAATGAGTAAAATTTGTATGTGAGCCAGGTAGATATAGTTTTCATTTTATTTTATCCTCACACCTGTATAAAATATTGTTCTAGTTCAAGGCACTGGTGTGAATATTCAAGCCCTGCTCAAACCACCTGAGAATGATGAGATTAATAATACATGTCAAATAAGAAAAGCAAATATGAATCCAGGTGTGAATGTTGTGTGCTCTGTTTCTGGTTTTAGCTCAATTTTTTTTTTCTTTTTCTCTGTCAATTAAATTTTTTTTGCGGGAAGCAATCTTCTATTCCATTGGTGAGATGAGTTTCTAATTTTTTGCTACAATCAAAATAGCACTATTAAGAAACCTGGTTTACTTTTTTGTTTTGTTTTCTTTCCTTTTTTCTTGATAAATTATTATCAAAACAAACAAACAAACAAACAAACAAACAAACACATGTTTAATGTGCTGCCCTGACCTGAGATCGGATTTGTCTTTAGAGGAGGGATTTTGCTCTGCCCAGTGTTTATGACCAAAGCATATATTTGCTTCCTTCGTCACTGCTGTGGGGTTATCACATGCAACTGGGTTAAACAAATGGAAAATACATTCCTATCACACACCCAACTCTGAATCCAGATGAAAACCAAAATAATTGGACCATAAATGTCATCATTAGCTTGATTTTATATATATGCACATATATTAAATGTGTGTTTGGTATGTACATGTTTGGCAATGAGTCAAAAAATAATCCACTAGCATCTTTAATAACTCTTATTTAAGCAAAATATGGCATGAAGAAGTAATGTGATCCAGAACTCTGAGTAATCCCAGCCACGGTTCACCAGGATTTTCAGTAGTTACTGAAGCCTATGAATGTTTCTAGCTTTTCTTTAAGTCCCTCTGAAAACAGGTTTGTCCTTGAGGTGTCAGATTAACACTCCACTCAGAAGACAAATTGTTCATGGGCACACTGGACATATGAGAGCCATTAGATAGTGTGCTCTGCATTCTTGAAAAATGAAAAATTCTAGGCAACATTACATTTTATAAATGCAAGATGTTTATTATTACAATACCGGCAATAAATGTTTAGAAACTGGAGAGGGTTCACAATGGTTCTGACTAGGAACATATGCCTATCGAGTTCATTGGAAGCGGAGCCATTGATTTCTGGCATTAAACAAAAGGTCTGGAAGCTATTATGCATTTAGGCTTCTATGAGTATTTAATTATATCATAGGAGAACACAATTTCTGTTGTGTGCATAGTGATGAATGTCTCCATTTATTCATGTTACTATGCATGATAGATGAGTTTAAACCAGATGCTGTAACTTTCTTGCAATTTGACCAAATTATTTAAATCACATTCTGTAGAAATTCAGAAGATACCCTCATGAACATCATTAAGGAAAACTGGCTCATGGAATCTGTTTACAGATTTCTCTAAGGGCAATATACAAATTGAAACACACACACACACACACAGACACACACACACAACTGTGTATAAACATTTCCGTCCCTCAGTGTAAACTGGTAAATACTATTATATTGCTTTTACCCTTATGCACTTTCCCAGGTCTGTAACATTTCTACCTTTCAATGATGCTTGCTTGGATATGTAATTACTACTGTTTATTTTATATTTGCCACTGCACACTCAAACATCATCCAATGATGTAATCCAAAGCCTATTGTCTGGCAGCTTTCTTTCTATGTGTCTGCAGTTAAGGTATGGCCCCTGGCCCTCTACTACTGTTAGATTAAAGTGATTTTACATTTAAAGTAAAATATCTTTTTAAGAAACCCATTCCTTTTTTGAGTAAGAATTTATACGGAAACTAACACTTTACCCAGTACCTAGAAAAATAAATTACTTGTATATAATAAGGATACAATAAATATATATCAAATGAATGAATGAATGAACTTATGAAAGGCTCCATAAAAAAGAAAAAAAAATAGTTATAAGGCAGTACAAAGTTCAAGAGCAAAATGAAATTCTGTTTACAATAAAGGTAACTTAGCTTAAAATTCCAGAATTGACTCTATACAAATGCCTATTCTAAGTTTTTAAGAAACGGAGAACATTTTAAAAGTTTCCTATATGTTGGAATTTAAAAAATCTTCCTTACTTCTTTCTCTATGGCTCTTTGATTTGGCTCTATTAGGGACCTGTGGTTAATGAATCTCAGTATATCACAGTTGTCATGAGTTCAAAGCCTTTTCATTTGGTACAGCAAGTTTGGAAACTCAGTTTTCAGATTACCAGGAAGTATTATTGACTCATGATTACCAAATCCATGGAAGCCTGACTTATTCAAAAATTGCTACTTTTTAAATTGACTAATGTGAGAATTTAATGACAAGTTAGTTATTCAATATTTCTAATTTTTAATCATATTCTTTAATAGATTTGGTAAATTGCTTACTTTTAAACAAAATCAAGAATATCAAGAAACACTTAAGATATAATTTGAATGTTGGCTACCATAATGAATACAAATAAATTAATTAAAAGATTGAAGTAGACATAATTGTTCAGATACACCCAACCGTAAATCAAAGACCTTTCAGTGAATTTATTATATGTATACAGAGAAGCTGCTGAGGATTAGATTAAATCAAACACCAATGACAACAATAAGGAATATTTTTTTTAAGTGTTCACATTTCGTATGAGCAGACACCAAGTGTCACAAATGTCACTTTCTATTTGGGATAATTATATTGATAATTCAGAGAATAGTTTTTAGTAGGATAAAACCCATGAAATGTGAAGCAACATATCATTCCAAAATGTCTTCTTTCTAAATCAACATTTAAAAAACTATCAAAAGATAGCTTAGCTTTAAATAGAATAAAAACAGCAAATATATGATCTTAAGAGATATTTTATGTTTGCAACAGTGTAATTATCAGACATCATCACAATAATAAAGTGAGTACCTGTTGACAGCAAAAATCAATGATTCTCTCGCCTATGTAGTATTTTGCACTATCACTATCATCTGTCTCCAATAATCCATTTACAAAGAATGGTCCTATTTTTCTTGTTACTCACCTTTTACAATATTTTATTATCTGTAAACTTTAATTATAATTATGCTGATTCTTTTTCATGCTGGTTGTCATCTAATTGCATTGTAGAAGAGGGTAGTTAGATCTTTGAATATGGGGAAAACAGGAAAGAGAAAGAAAATAAATCAATATTGTACTAATTATACAAGTCTGAATTTTAGCTTGGTGGCCTGATGACAGCTTGGAAGGACATCTTAAGTTGCTGTAGGTTTCTCAATCAGTGAAGAACAGACCCTATTTGATCTAATTGTCTCATTTGTATTTCCATGCTCATAATCTAGATTAAAAGAGTAAGGCATTAGTTTAGATCAATGGTTCTCTACCTGGTATATACTTTGGAATATCCTGGAACAGTAAAAATGACAGAGATGGATCCTATATCCAGAGATTCTGCTATAATTGGTGTGGGGGGTGATTCTTCTCTGTAGCCAAGGTTGAGAACTGCATATATATTTGTTCTTCTGAATACATTTCTCTAAAACTCAAACAAGAGAAGCATAGAAGGAAGAAAGGACGACTTTCACTAGATCTATCAACCAATTTTCTGTAGATAAAGCCTAAATTGTGTTTTAAGATTTTATCTTAAAACATGTCTTGAATATGTCAAGATAAACTATGACATATTCCTTCACACATGCATTCTTCACTTAAACATTCGTTGAGGCATTGTTGACAGGCACCGTACGAGGCACTAAAATATACAAAAATGAGAGTTTCCTTACTCTCAAAGACCTGTGTAGAGAGTACTGAAGGCAACACATAAACGAGGTATCTACACATTGAAGAGAACAATAATGGAGATATTAACCAATACAAGGAACTCATGAGGAAAGGCAGATGATATCACAGATGATAAAGCAGTTCAAGTACTTCCGTGAGAAATCTGGAAGTTAGGACTTCAATACATTGACACTCTGTGGAGTTCTCAGCAAGGGGAAATTGACAGCATGTGGAAAGAAAGAGGTTTGAAATACCCTGGTGATTTCAGGGTTATGCAATTATGTGTGTGTATGCACACTCGCTTGTGTTTGTGTGTCTGGAATCTCCTCGAAGTTTCCAAGGAAATTCGGATCACCTACTGCACTTGCTTCCTAAAGCCTTATTATTGTGATGTTCTTATATAGCAACCTGAAAGTATGAAAAATAAGTGAACATATAAATAAATAAAACACTACTGTTCCCTATGTAGTTTTTTCCTCCATAATCTATCTTTTATTTTTTCATCTTTTTTAAATCGATAGATAAAATTACATTCGCTTAGCACATACAACATGTTTTGAAGTGTATATACAGGTGAGGTAATACATTTGTTAATTAGCTAGATTTAACCATTTCTATGTAGTTTTAAGTAAAATATTTGTCCTATGAACTATTTTATTGGCCTGTTAGTTGAACATGGCAGGAACCATTTTGGGGATTCATAATTCCATTTAAGTTCATACTTTACTCAAACTTCTGGATCATTACTACCCACGAGGTAATACTAGTCATTATTCTCTAGGCATTATGCTGTACCAACACATTCCTTATTTTTTTTGTGGCTTTTGACACGTGATCTATTTTTTACATTTGCAGTTCCTTATTCCTGACTTCATGATAGATAATATCTTGGTAGACTAAAATCAATGCACTCTGAAGTCAGATTTAGCAAGAACAATAAATGTCCTTATTTTCAAAATAAGCATAATTGTATAATTTAGAAAATTACAAACTAAATGGTAAATATAAAGTATCTAGCAATATGAGTACTATAAATTAGATACCCTCATTAGGTAGGCTAACAGTAAAACCTCTTCTAGAAAGCAATCATCACCTGTCCTCCCCAGCCTCTGAATGGGTATAGTTTTACTATGGTGTACACATATTATTACTTATCACTAAGAACCTGGTTAAAAAAAAAAAAGTGAGTCTGAATCATTTTAAATGGAAAAGCACTTAGTAAAACTGGAATGCCTAATAAAATAGAATCTTTAAAGCTATATCAGCATAAAAAATATAATTTTTGTGTTTTTATTCTTGTTTTTTTTCCTGTTCTGATGTTTTACGTTAAAATTAAAATTCTGAATCTATTATAACAAAATCAATGAACAATTTGCATGTGCAAGTCAGAGGCAATTGAGAGAACTCAGAAAAGTTAAATAAGATTAACAAAAAAATAGGATATCTTTAAAAAATTTCAATGCTGAGAATCTATACTGACAGTCAAAATATGGGAAAAATCAGTGTTCAGAAAAATTTCCCATGTGGGTGACATGAAGAGTGTGAAAAGAAGGTATTTTGATAGTGTTGTAAGCATAAACCCACGTGAGAGAAAATGAAAGAAACATAAAGACAAGAGAGAATAACAACCTAGGTAATTACTATCAGGTTAAAAACCAGATGATGAATCATCCAAATACAACACAATTATTCATTAAAACTATTAAATGATCTAATTCCCTTACTATATTTTACAACTATTTTTTCCCTTGATACATTTTTCCTGCTATGAATGACAGATTAAAGACATTGAGGAAAAATAAGTCAAAATCAAACAAAGTAACCCTCTTGCTTGTTTAGTAATCATTCCTTCTGTGGTATTCCAGGAATTGAGATAACGCATTTTACAGCTACCTATTATTGACAGTGCCTCAGGCAAGAGGAGTACTTTCTTTTTAAGTGCTTGTGGTAGAAGAAAATCAAGTATGGTTTTCAACAGACTTCTTAATATTACCGGTTGTGCATCTACTAGGACCGGAAACAAAACATGGAATTAATAGCTCCATTATTTTAATCTAAATGCCCTCTTAGGAATTTTGTCATTTTATTATTTGTCCATGATAAAATGAAGTCTTGGAATGTTTTAATAGCTGTGACACTTTTTCTCTGATTAGACAAATATGCTTAAGGGTTTTTTTGTTTTGTTTTGTTTTTATTCTACTATTTGTATGATTTAAACATATGTGACTAAAACATTATGAGAATATAAAATAGTATTTGTTATAGGAGTCATATTAGTAGTAGTAGGAGGAGGAGGAGAAGGAGACATAATAGCAGAAGTAACGTTTGTTATTTGTTTGCAACATTCTAGATTCTGTTCTATCTCCTGTATGTGTATCATCTAATCCTATGCGTAAATAACCACTTTAAAGATAAAGCAATGGAAGCTTGAAAAAAATACATAATTTACCCAATGACACCTAGCAAGTGTCAAAGACGGTTTGGATATTAATACTGTTACTTATTAAGATTTATAAACTAACTTTTACTCTTATTAAGCCTATAATTTAGTTAGGGGAATTATTCACTCCATTGGAAAAAAACAGTGTCCTCTTGAAAACCATTTTTTGAATATTTTTTTCTATTCCTTTTAATGTATGATCCATATATCTTGGCCCTCAATTAGACTATGACTATAAAATACAGCCATCTTTCCTCTGTTTGCCTATGATATTGTTTCTAGTACTCCACTCAAGGGGAGTTTAGCTCTGCTTTTCTGTCAACCAAAATATCGGCGTTGACTTCTTTTGACACTTCCAGATGGAGCTGGAACTCAGAAGGGCTCCCTTGATAATGGAGCTTTCTCAAGCTAATGCATCACATGCTGCCTACCCCAGAATGGGCTGCCCTTGCACAGTGCTACACTACACTGTTGCTTCTATTGTGGAATGCTGTGATTGCCTTGCCAGGTCCATGGGGAAAGACCATAGTATCCTGTGGGAGTGGGATTTTCCTTGGGAAGAGACTATTTACAGCCAGGAATACTGTGTGGCATCTGAATTAAGGTGAGTAGGATATACTCTGTTTGGATCCAGTAGGAGGCTGGACCTACACTCTGAGGTTTGGAGAATCCTAGAGCTCTTCCAGTAATAGGGGTGAGCCACCACAATTAGTTGGAAACAAATAACCCAGGAGTGGTGATAAGAGTGGTAATACTAAGATTCAGTATATAATTAGAGCTAGCAATACAATAAACCAATTGTGCTTCAGACTGTTTACCAAAGAGATTACTGGGTCTCCCTTCCACAAAGCGTGGGGTGTTGCCTAATTGACCCTACAGGGATTATCTGATTCTGGTAAAGGTATGACTTTTGATTGAAAAATAGCCTAAAACTCTCACCTTTAATATATAACACTCTCCACCTCCAGCCAGGTAGTTTTAGGTAATAGGTGATAGTGGGACAGAAACAGAAGCAAAGTCTTGACAAATGCTGGATCAAAGGCATAAGTAAGTGGTCCCAGCAGAAGAACATAGTAGTATCACTCTATTTTTGAATGCAGAGTAAGCAGTGAAAGCTCAACCATCTCACTGATGGTTGAAGTTCATCATTTAACGGGAGCATAAAAACACGTATGTTATAAAGATAGACTTTCCCCCGAGAAACAGAAATGCATGCATCACATCATTTGGAACCAAATATTAGAAATCCACTTTTGAAAATTCAGTGTTTTCTGAATAAAAATATTAGCTGGGGGCCTATATTAGTTTCATGTAGGTGCTGTAACAAATTACCACAAACTGACTGGTTTAAAAGGACAGAAATGTATTCTCTCAGAGTTCTGGAGGCCAGAAGTCTGAAAACAGTGTCACTGGGCCAAAAATAAGGTGTTAACAGATTTGCATTCCCTCCAGAGGCTCTAGAGGAAAATCTATTTCTTGTCTCTTCCAGGTTCTGGTGGCTGTCAGCATTCCTTGGCTTGTGGCCATATACTCCAACCTCCGTCTCCTTCTTCACATAGCTGTCTCCTTTCTTTGCGTGCCTCACTTTTATAAAGATACATTTAATTGCATTTAGGGTCCACCCAGATAATCCAGATTAATCTCCTCATCTCCAGATTCTTAACACATGCAAAGACCCTTTTTCCAAATAATAAAACATTTACAGGTATTAGGGATTAGGACCTGGTATCTGGGGAATATTATTTAGCCTACTACAGAACCTATTTTTTATTATTTTAAATTGGAAATATGATAATGGGCTACATGTTAAACCAGAACTCTCATTCAATATCTTATGACTAAAACACAGTAAAACATTTTTGTGTAAGAAATATACTGCAATGCAAAAATAAAAAATACATACCTAGAATGTTATTTCCTGATCCCTAAATGATGAAGTTAAAAACCAGTTGCTTTATATTCTATTACTTGGCCACTCTTGGTCCCAGCAATGTTCCCTTTATTGACAGTCAGAATATTCCTCAAGACATTTACATGAGATTCTGAGTTCTACTAATTGTATTTGGAATATAACTCAAGTCTTTCCACGGGTATCTTTTATATTGTTGTTGTCTACCGTATTTTACTGAGGGTTATAAAAACAATTTTTTCCAATGTTATTTTCGGGCTAAAATGTTAAATGAGAGATAAATGTTTGTTTATTAAATGAAGCATTCTATTGGGAAAATATTAACTAGGAATATGTTCTTTGAGGCATGCTTATAATGAGGATATTATACTCTTAGAGTTGACTATAAATGAGTCATAATGATCATATGATAAATGGGTCAAAGGAGAGGAACCACTTCTCCTTAGAGAGAAAGAAGATTCCGAAATCCACAGATGACAGTTGTGACCAAATTGTATGTTTTACATCCACCAAAAAGTATTTGCCAGTCTTTAAATCATTTTAAAAAAAGAATAAAAGACCACCATTGGCAGAGTCCATTGTAACACTGATATGCCTTCCACTTGAAGGCTTCCAAAATAACTAATTGTTCTTAGGTTCTCAAGTATTTTTTGTTGTTTCTTTGTTTGTTTTGGTTGTATAGGGGTGTGTGTGTGTGTGTGTGTGTGTGTGTGTGTGTGTGTGTGTGTGTGTGTTGCATTTTTTTTTATTGATTTGATTTGATTTTTTACTCTAAGACTCCAACAATTTTGAGTTTTGAATTCTGGAAGATACATTCTCCAAAGTATATCTAGTATTTATTCAATTTACTTCATTTCTGCTAGTACCACTCTGGTTTAACCTATCATGTTTTGCCTAAAAAGAAGGTATAATAGTCTTCTCATCAGTCTCCCTAATCCCACTCTTGCTCCTCTGAAATCCACTTCCCACACACAATAACCATTTAAAAACATAGATCAGATCATATAAATTTACTGATTTTGGCCGGGCACAGTGGCTCATGCCTGTAATCCTAGCTCTCTGGGAGGCTGAGGCGGGAGGATCACTGGAGATCAGGAGTTCGAGACCAGCCTGAGCAAGAGCGAGACCCCGTCTCTACTAAAAATGGAAAGCAATTAGCCAGACAACTAAAAATATACAGAAAAAATTAGCCAGGCATGGTGGAGCATGCCTGTAGTCCCAGCTACCCAGGAGGCTGAGGCAGGAGGATCTCTTGTGCCCAGGAGTTTGAAGTTGCTGTGAGCTAGGCTGACGCCACGGCACTCTAGCCCGGGCAACAGAGCAAGACTCTGTCTCAAAAAAGAAAAAGAAAAAAAAAAAAAAATTACTGATTTTAAAACCTCTAATTTTGAGATAAAATCCAAAATTTTACTGTGATGCTAGGTGATGTGCCCCCAGCTCACCCCATCTCTTAACACTCATTCCCCCTCTCGCTAGCTATACTCACCTTCTTTCTGTTCCTTACGTATGCTGAGCTTTCAGAGCCTGCTGTGTCCTCAGCTGGAATGTAATTAATTCCCCAGAAGGCACATTGCTATGTCTTCACATCATGCAAGGCCCAACTGACCTTGAGACAGCCTTGTCATGTTGGTCTAATCTAAAGCAGCCTCACAACCCCAGTTACTTTCAAATGCCTTGATCTGCTTTATTTTTAAAAGACTCATTATCCTCAGAAATTATTTTATTTGTTCACTTGGTTATAGTTATCACCACAGAAACATGTACTGCTCCACTCATAGGGATGAGAATAGTTTCACTTGTAATTTTGCTTTTTAGAAGAGCATTCGCTCTATTTTAATTTTAAACACTAACTCATTAGTGTGTTTACACTGTTAGTTAAAGGCATTTCTTAAGGCCAAAACATAGGTATCCAGGGCCACACTGCAGGTAGAAATGTGGTTTCTCTAGAATGTCAAATCCTAAGGTGTGTCAGCATTGAGAGTCTGATGCAATTGCTCCAAGGACTCTCTAGCCCCCTTTTCAACTGCTACATTGAAAATGGGTTTCAGAATGTCCAAATATTCATCTTTTAGTTTTGGAGTCTGTTGGGTGGGGCCTAGGATGTCTCAGGAGGATGTCATGACAATTCACTTTGGTTTATACCATGTGCAATACAAACAGCAAACAAATCATTTTCTTTGTGCCGTGATAATTGAATGCTGAGAAGTAATGCATGGGCTCTACTGGATACTAACTCCACTCTTCATAAATAACGAATCCCTGCCTGGTATAGAAGACTTGCTACGGTGTTCCCCTGACCCCTTGTTTTAGTCCGTTCATGCTACTAGAACAAAATATCCTAGATTGGGTAGCTTATAAACAACAGAAATTTATTTCTTAGTGTTCTGGAGGCTGCAAAGTTCAAGATCAAAGAGCCAGAAGATCCAGTGTCTGGTGAGGGCCCATTTCCTTGTTCATTGATGGCACCTTGTTACTGAGTCCTCACATGGATGTATAAGGGGCAAACAAGCTGAGGTCACTAATCCCCTTCCTGAAGACATCACCTTCATGATCTAGTCATCTCTCAGAGGCCCCACCTCCTAATAACATCATCATGGGGGTTAAGATTTCAACATATGACTTTAGTAGGGACCCAAACATTTATACCGTAGCCCCCTGAAAGCCCTGGACTTTGAGTAAACTGTATGGAAATAGTTGCAATGTGTAATAAAATTGCAATAATTGTACATAGTGCCTATTATAATTTAAGTATTCTTTGGATTTTGTTATCAGCATTACTAGTGCATTTTTTACATCATAAAATAAATAGATTGAGTAGTCTGAAGTGGATGAGACAAAACAGAAGTCAATAAGCTCCATTAGATAAGGGAAAACAGGAAATTTTTAAACAAGCAAAACAAAAATATAAGCAAAAGCAAAAGAAGATGGTGTAAAACACATTATAAGTGGCATTTATTTTTACTATATTTTGTGTCAGGAACATTTGTGTCAGCAATCTAGATTCCCTTAAATTGTCCAGGCTGTTAAAGTTACCTTGTCCTTTTGATATAAATTTAACAATCAGATTGAAACATCATTCCACATACAGAAGATTTGCAGCACCTGTGAATATGTCCTGGGTTTTATAAGGGGCTTGAACTTTGTGTCTGGTCATCTGTGATTTCTATTTATTGTTTCTCACCAACTGTCTACCTCCCTCAAAACTTTCTACCTGTGGTTGTTTCTGTCTTTCCTCTGATGTCACCCAAACTAGAGCACAGTCCCTCTTCTAACTGGTTGTTGAGTAGACGTCTACTGAAGATTGGGGAGTAACAGAAGGACATTCGGTATACAAGAAGCAGTACTGCAGCACCAAGCAGCAGATAGTTTAAAATGGTATGTAACAGCTCTCTTTACAAAAAAAAAATTCAGGTAGTTCTACAACTGAAAAATGTTCCCTCTTTTCACTTCTCCCAGGGCTTCAGAACCGTTTGTTCATTGAATTCACAGTATCTAGGCAGCCGTATATTTAATAGAAAATTGACTATCTTTCTAATTTTTCATTTTCAGCCAGTTTGTCTAGTCTAGGAAAATGCATGAGAGATGCTTTTTCACAACTTAAAAAGCCCATCAAGGTAATCTTCTAGTCAGTTCTTGATATACTTTTTCTAGCAGATCACATGGAGGTAGAGAGTAGAAAGAGACTTGGAAGGATGCATGGGTGTTAGTTAGGGGTTAGGTTGGTTAAGGGGTACAAACACACAGTTTGATAGAAGGAATACGTTCTCATGTTTGATAGCGGAATAGGGCGACTATAGTTAACAGCAAGATATTGTATTTTTCAAAATATCTAGAAGAGAAGATCTGAAATGTACCCAAAACATAGAAATGATAAATGAAGTGGGTTATGGATACCCTGAATACCCTGATTTGATCATTACAAATTCTACACATGTAACAAAATTTCACATGTACCCCATAAATATGTACAAATATAATGTATCAAAAATTTTAAAAAAATAAACATGAAAAGTTATTCTTTTTCTATCCTCTGTCTCTCTTTAAGCTTGGAATTATCTAATATATTTGATAGGAGCTCCTGTAAGAGCTGTGATGCTACATGAATATCCATAATACAAAGTGAGTATGCTGTTTTTTCATTATGCTAAATCAGTAGGAAAAACGTATTAGGTCAGAATTTAGTAAGCAAACCCGAGTTAACCTTCTGAATCTAGAAGCCTTGGTTATATATTGGCAGAAATCAAACAAAGAGAGCAGAGTTACTGCTCTGGACTGGTTTCTTCTTTTGCAAGTGAGATAAGACGTAGGAGAAACCTGTAGTAATTATAATCCAGAGCCAAGCTGGGCAATGAGTAAGACCAACTCAGTTCAGTTTAGCCATCATCTGAATTGATGAATATCCACTTTTGAACCAAGCTACTTGTAAAGAGCATATACTCCCTATGAAAATATTCTGGTGGTATAGAGAAGTGAATCTCAGCCTAAAAGGGTTATCCCAGAATATTTAATGAAGGAGATAAATATTAAATGAGTAGGACTCTTAAAATGTGTGGGGATGGCTTTCCAGGTGGAGGGAACCGTAGGTATCCTTGAATGCATTTCCTTTTCCGTTCTTGAGTTTCTCAGTGACAAGCTACTCAATCCTTCAGGCCTTATATTTCTCATCTCAGTCTGCTGACCTCTATCAGTATGTTAGAGAAGCTAGACACAAGTATAATATTGGGTAAAACACTTACATGTGAGTACATTAACCAATTCTGTGGTTCTCTGACTTTTCAATTTCACTTGTCAGTATAACTTCAAAAGTAATTATTATAATAATCCATTTAGAGTTACTAACTTTTGTATTTTGAATAAGAAAAAGCTTAAAATTATAACTATAGAAACAATAATGATATGACCTCCAAGTATAATCATTTCACAAAAAAAGGCATTTTAACATTTAAAAAAATGGAAAAGCTTCTTAAGCAAAGAATTATAAAATCCCTAAATGAAATAAATTTACCTTTGTAAAAAAAAGTATATCATCTTCTAGTTTTCCTTTGGACCAGACCGAAGATTTCTTCACAGACTGAAGTGCAGACAAGTAATTGGGAATACTGGAGTGGGTCTTCTCTAACTTTCCAGTGTTTTTTCTCACCATTTTTTCTCACTATGATTACCTGATAGAAACTTGTATCTTCAAGCACATAGGTTCATGTAACTTCGAAGTCTCCTTCTGGTTTCCATATGCTTATAACCTTAAACCACTACTGACTTTAAAGTGTTCAGCATAAAATCCAATTTGTGTTTTTATTCATTTACAACACATGGGGTCAGAGTGAAAAGGGGGCCAGATTATAGCTTCCCTTTTTTTGTAGCTCCTTTATTAAAATCACTTGCATCATTTTTATAAGTATCACACTTTTTTCTAAGATGTGATTCTTATAAAGGGTATTCACTTCACTTTAGAACTGTTTAGTAAGTAGTAAACTTGGGCCCTCAAGGTCTCTATAAAAAAAGTTATGACTAAACTGACCTTCATCTTAATCGCAATATCCAAACCTAATAGTTTTCCAAACATGCAGAAAGAAGCCTTAAACAGAATGAAATTCCAGTAGCATGTACTGAAGTTACAACTGCTGACAGTGAATGCGGCCAGTCCTAAAAGAACCAAGAGCTATTGTTTACCATGGTGAGAAATGAGATGAGAGAGGATTATTGCTCTTTTCAACTGAAAATATACTGTCAGTCTGCCAAAGCACCAGTACTTAAAATTATTTTTATACTTATACTTATGGAGATATTAGTACCTATTACCTATAACAGATATATCTTTTTTTTATTCTAGTTCTGATTTTAATTTAAAGGGGCAACTCAAGAAAACAACCATGAAAGAGCTGGGTAAAACATGATGGATATAAAACAAATTAGTGAACAATATTAATAAAGAAAAAATATCGAAAGAAGGAAATTACAAGAAAGGGAAGCACGGTCTCCATCTCCCAGAAAAAATCATGCCGTTCTTGGTAGTATTACACCAAGCCATGTCAAATTCCCGTCAACTATCCTCATACTTTGCAATTTACCTTGTAGTGTACAGGATAGACTATGGTAACAGATTGTGCTAGTCTGGTAAGGTAATGTGTGGGCTGAATCACTGAGTATGTCTTCATAGTAACAGTTGTATAAAATGCCTTTTTAAAAATCAGTTAGTAATGATGGCATTCTTTTCATCGTTTAAGGAAAAGATACAAAATATAGTTTCTATTTTCTACAGAAAAGCACAGGCAGAAATAAAATTCCACTTACATCACTAGTTATGCCCCACAGGAAAAAATCAATTACATGACTGAAAGTAAGTATAGCATTTAAGTAGCAACTGGTAGAAGATTGAACCTAATTTAAAGAAAATCAGAGTCTTTGAATGAAGAGTGGTTTGAGAAATTTTGTATATTTAAAATTATAGAAAAATAAATGATAAAGACCATTTTGATTCAATTAGATTATCATTATTCCTTTTAAATGGTCCTTTTATTTAATACAGAGTGTTAACATTCTTAGTTATAATAAAAATGGGGAATAATTTTAAAGATTATAATAGTGTTTTAAATTCACGTATAAGAGAAATATCACTAACTGTAGGGCAGAAAAATGGGAAAAAGGGAATGTATGTTTTATTTCTTAAATAAAATAACTTTCTGTTATTACTAAGGTAGTAAATATCCATTGAAGAAAATAAATGCAACAACAGAATTAACAATCTCCCAATTGCAAACATAACTAGTATATTGACTTCCAGATCTTTCACTATGTATAAATACTTATATTTTATTCTTTTTCTGATCTTACTGTACATACTCTTTTATGATCTGCTTTTTAACCAATATTTGTCTACATTTCCCTGTTTCTGTAATTTTTAACTCTTTAACACACAGATTACATTTAAATTATCTTCATTGACCCCCAAATGTTCAAATCAGTAGCTAATTCCAAACAAAGCATTGCTTCTGGTTTTAATGTCTCTTACGCTTTTTTTCTCTTTACTAGATGTTTGTTAAACCTCTTAATTCAGCATGTTTTTCTATTTTACCTTTTTAAAAACTTTTTATCACTGACAATTTCTACAATTTATAAAATAGGAGAATAGGATGACTTTGTTTACTCATCAGCTAGCTTCACAAGTGTTAACTCAAGCCAATCCTTTATTCCCAAAGACATACTTCCTCTTTGCACAAAATAAAACTGAGTTGTGTGAAGTAAATTCTAGGCTTACTATTATCATTTCATCCATAAAAATGCAAGTACATCTCTATAAAATAGGTGTTCTTATAAAAAACATAATATAAATACTAAGCATATATAAACATGTATAAATGTATTTTTAATATATGTATGTATACATGTATCCTTATATGTATACACAGGCTACATATTTCCTATATGTGTGGCTGTATGTGTATTTGCATATGTCAGACTAACAGTATCAATATAATGACTAACTATATTTTTAAAATTGTTTTTGTCCTTATGCTATGTGCATGGGGCTATACAGTCAAATTTTTGTGTTTTGAAGGCATTTGGAATAATTTTACTCTTTTTGATTTTACCGTCAATTCAATGCATAGTTTAATTTGCTTCAATTTGCTGTCAGGTTTTAGGAATTACTATTTTTCCCATTTTATATAAATTCTGTTTTACAATCAGGCAAAACATTTACATGGAATAAAATGTAATAAAATAGGTATAGGAAAAAAACCTATAAAACAAAGTAAATTCAGAGCAGTCCTGTTCTTATTTCTGTTCCCCC
The DNA here is from genome assembly GCA_004363605.1 of Indri indri. Taxonomy (NCBI): domain Eukaryota; kingdom Metazoa; phylum Chordata; class Mammalia; order Primates; family Indriidae; genus Indri; species Indri indri. The sequence goes on from RJWJ010000536.1 coordinate 185,309, forward strand.
AATCCTCTTTTCTCCCATTCCCATAGGTATCTGTATGCTTTCTAAATTAAAAATTACTTTCCAGCTCATAACATAGCTATACATATGTATATATCAAAATAGTCAATACATGTTTATATTTTAATAGTTTGCTATGTATGCTTAACATGTTGCATGTATTGTCCCCTTCATAGATAAACAATACCATATTACACCTACTTTTCTTGAACTTTCTCGATCATCAAAGAGAACTTCAGTAGTTTACAGAGATATTTCTTTTGCCATTATAGTAGTACTTAAAATTCTATTGTTACTTTACTGTGTTTATTCAACTAATTTCAGTCCAATATTGGTGTACATTTGTTTTTGTTTTTTTTTCCCAGTCTTTGCAATTTAGATATTGTAGCATAAATAGCCTGTACATATCATTCTCTTGTTCTTATTTTTGTCAGTGTATCTGTGGATATGTTCTTTGAAGTGGGATTGCTGAGTCACAGGGCAAATACACAGACCTTGCAGGTCATTACTATATTTCTCTCCAAAGTGGTTTTTAACATTTTACATTTCCATCATCAATGTATGAGTGTTTTATTCATCTTCACCCACAGAGGATGTTGTCAAACTTCTGGATTTTAGCCAATCCAATATATGAGAAATTGGGTCTCAGGGTAGTCTTAAAGTTGTTTTTTTTAATAAACAAAGCAGAGCATTTTTTTCATATTTTAAAGGCATTTATATTTTTATTCTCTTTGAGCTGTTTGTATATTTTGCCCCATTTTCTATAGTGTTGGGGCTTTTCTTTATTTTTAGAAGACATTAATATATTTAGTGTCTACCCATTTGCTGTTGTATACATAAAATTTTTTCCAATTTTTATTTGTTTTATGTACATTTTATGTACTTTTCTCACATTTCAAAAATTTTATTTAGACAAATTTATCAATATTTTCTATTATTTTATCTATAAATTGAGACATATTTTTGACAATTTTCTCTATTCCATATGTATAGTGAAATTAACCTATTTTTTTCCTAGCACTTGTATAACTTTTTTAAGTCTAGATTTCTAATTCAATTAGAATTTATCTTGGCATAACATGTGAGGACTGGATTCAAATTTATTTTTTTCTTACATGGCTATCTCATTATAAAATCTCATGTATTAAAAATAGTATCTACTCCTTACTGATTTGAGAATCCATCTTTATTTTGTACCAAATTTTTATTTGCAATATGGGCTATTTCTGCAATTTTTATTACAAAGTATCATTTTTAATGATACGGAGTTGTTGAAGTTAATCATACAGAAGAATATCCTGCCTTTTGATTTTGTCTGATTGCTTCTTTTTGATGTATTTTACCTTATTCCTCCTTTTGCTGTATTTTCAGTAAACTGAAAATTAAATTTAAAAGCTTTATAGATTCAAAAGAAATATTTTTGACTAGAATAATAATTGGTGAAATTATTTTTTTTACAGTAAATGAAAGCAATCATAGTTTATTGAAATTATATTTTCATAGTACACCACAGAAGTTCTATAATATATGGTTGATGCACAATTAATGGCACTAAAATTAATCACTACATTAGGTATCAGATGATATCTCTGTTGTACATTTTTCCTTGAAATATTTTTAATAATTAAATTTAGAATTCATTGTCTTTAAAATAGATTGAAATATTTTATAAAAAAATACACAGACTAGAAGACAAAACAATTGAATATATGTTATGATAGCTATGATTATAGGTATTTAATTTTCTTTTAAAATTATCTTTGATTGTGCATTTTCGTCTAGTTTTACTTTTAAAAACATACCTATATCATTATTAAGGAAAGGGTATAAGCTATCTGACCCAAATCTTCATCTTATCAGAAGACATTTTGATGGCATGAGTATCATTTAAACACTTTTCCTTTTTATATGTTTCCTTATTCTAGGAAAGCAAAGAAAATGGAAGAGAAGAACCACATTCAATAAAAAGATGTACACAATTTTTTAAAGTGATGATTATAAACTAAATTTCAAAAATTTTTTGTGTTCGGTTTTATTAGAATTATTATATTATACCGTGAATATATTATAACAATATTAATAACAATAGTACAATTAATAACAATAATACTCAAATAATTTTTAAACAAATTTTTTTCATTTGAAATAATTTTAAACAATTTTTTTTCATTTTTTAATGAAGTACATTAATTTTTTCTCTATTTTATGCATGCATGAGTTAATATAACTTGCTTCCAGAATCATCCAAGATTCAGTGTTAATTTTATTTTTTTCATTTTCATAAATGTGAGCATTTTTCATGTTTCAAATAAATAAATAGATGGGAATAAAAGGAATTCTAGCATAGATGTATCACTCATTTATCCAAACTCCTTCTGAGCTGTATGCCAAAATTATATTGTAATCTTTTACTAAAAGTTACTTTTAACAATTCGTTACCTAACAACTCAATTAGGTCCTTCTTCTATTTCATTGAAAGCAAACACTGGAAACCACTTGAATTGTAAAAGCGTTTGTTATCCAGTCATCAAAGTTATGCACCTCTTCAACTTTTGAGAAGCCTAAAAATTGACTTTACCATGACCTATCAAATGTCTTAGTTTTCATACAAGTGTTGAAGGATACTTCTCAGGCAACAATTTATTTCATTGTTTGTCTGTTTGGTACCTTGGAGATTTTTACACAAAACATCAAATGCGCTATAGCAAGATTCAGGGTGTGTAAGAGTAAGCGGGAGAGGGTTATGACAGTGAGATGGTCTGAAAAGGCAACTAGTACATCTATATCGCAAGTGTGTTCTCAGGCAAATACAATTTAGCAAAGAATATCTATGAAAGTGAGGATCATAGTTGGAAAGTGACTCTTTTAAGACTCTCCATGCCTGCCTCTCTTCTGGTATATATGTTTTCCAGGGGGTACGTGTCTCTTGCTTGGAAGAACACTGCCATTACTCGTAACAAAGCCATATACAGTGCCTCTCAAAACGAAAGGGATGTTGAATTTAGAGATGCTGAAAAGTTTTAAGAAACGAATTCAACAACCAACAGTTTGAAATTTTCTATACCATTGTTCTTTTTGATTTTCTGGAAGCCTATATGGTCTTTTTCCTTCGAAGACTCTAAAAATCACTCAACTGGAATCCGTTGCTTCTTAGATGAACATAGTTTGATCCAAATAGCAGGCTCTTCACACAAAGATTCTCAAATTTAAAGGGTCAGTATCTTCGCTGAAACCCGGCATTGAGCTTATTACAGTAATAGCAGGTAGACCTCATAAAGTGCCAAATGTATGTAATGAACATTAATAAATATTGGTTTTAGTATTGATACAGTAGGTATTTATGTCCCAATATACTGTTAATGCCTTAACATAATTCTTAAAATATTAGGTTATGCTATGCATACTTACACCCAGTTATGTGTTATGTTTAATATCCTATTATCATATACATTAGTGCCTAAGGAAAGTACACAAACAATTCCACCTAATTTTTGGTATGCTGTTTGGCAAGAGGAATTGCGGCCTCCTCTGTGAACAATTAGTATTATTACCAACTTAGATTACTTAAAATAAAAGGCAACCAGGAAAGCATGGTAGTAAAGTGACATACACGTGTCAAAGTACTTACAATCTTGTGGTATTAGATGCGATGTGGTAAATCAGGCCAAGATGAATGGAAAATTGCATGGATACTAAGTATAAGAATGTGTTTTATTAAATCCTAAAACTTAATATTTTGATTTAAGGTTTAGACACAATCCAAATATTTGAAATTTGGGGTTATTAGTAAATGTGAATTCTTTTTTTTATTTTTTATTTTCCCTTGAAAACTGAGTTAAACGATTTATCATAGGGATTCAAGGGGCCATTTGTACATTTAACAGCTCTATTTAATCAGAAACACTCAGACTGTTTCCCTGAAAATTTATATGGATGTAAATATTAATGGAAAATGTGCCTGGCAAGGTAAACTTGGAACTTGCCAAACCCCAGACATTTTGGAAATGCTTGAAGATGTTATAATGAACAAAACATACTACCAGTTCACTGAACCTTGGAGTTATGTGTCAGGAACGTAGACAAAATACCAAACATGTTGTCATGCTTTCACTTATCCAAAGCCATTCTTTTGCATTTGAATTTAGACTGAAGACTTCTCCCATTTTTAGTTCGGTTCTGAGATGAATTAGTATGATTAAACCAATGGCAAATTCCAATAAAACTTTTCATCGGTTGCTAATAAACATCCCTGAAGGAGAATTGTGCATGTATTTTCTGAAGACTTTCTTCAAAAGGACACAGGAGCACTTAATGAGTCATCTAAAATTTATAATGGGGGATGAATTTCCTACCAGTGATAATTGGAGGTTTTTACATTAAAAAGAAATTAGTGAGAACACATGCCATATGCTTTTTTGTAGGAACTTTCAGAGCCTTATTATTGTGTCCCTTATAATAGACACAGAGCAGTACAAGTCCCTACTTTCATATTGTACCCTTGCTGTTCTTCATGTCAAATGTGAACAAAATGAGTTCCTATTCTACCTGACCCAAGATTATTTTCTTCTTCGATTTATTACCTGAAGCCTACTTCTACGTTGTTGTTCTTTTAGATGAATTAAGTTTAGATGCATATTTTATGTACTACACCACATCCAGTATAGCTTATGTGTATATGAAAAATTTTACTTCTAACATGAGAACAATCCATACTCCATTGTACATTATATAATACATAAAGTTGGTTAAGAGAGAGAGGGATTATAGAATGTAGGAAAACTACTGGGGGTATGTTCTGTTTCTAGTTTGCTTACTGCCTCTAAACTGAGCTAATAAAAACTGTTTCTTTGGTTTCGTTCTGAGGAATTACTAAAAGAATTCTGACATTCAGGTGAGAGGGCAAAAGGAACCAAGAGGCATGTAAAACCAGCAGCATGCATTGCATTTTGATTTAGAAACATCCAAAAGGCCCAGCTGCAAGTGGAAAAATCACTGGAACGCCAAGAGTGCAAATGTTTTAAGAAGACAAGAATTCTAATTAGCCTGAATGGGAAACTCAGCATGAGGCTAAATAGCCGGTTTGATGTTTAGAGTCATTATACTGGACTGTGTCAGTAGGATTACACAATACTATTGTGATAACACAAATGTTAAATAAATCACCCATTCAGAATTTTCTAAACAACACTTTACAGTTTTTGAAGTGATTTTTAGAAAATATTATAGTATTTTCCTTTGTTGGATTCCCTAATGAATTTAGCAGTCTTTACTCTTAGCAGGAAATCTGGACTGATCATCTGAGGCCTGTTTTCTTTACACATTGTGGAGTACAGGTTTACTTTTAGACACCTAATAAATCATGATCTAACATCTAAGAAAGAGACTTATTGCCACATTACTAAATCAAGGGAAGAAAAAAAATAGTGCAAATGGTTGGACTATCTTGCTACTCTTTGCCCTATAGGACAGTAATAAACCAACAAGCAATATTCTCTAGTAGTGATATGCTAGACTCTATCAATGATACGTTAGTGCCCCAGTCTGATTATGTAGGGTTAGTAATGGTTTAGTGTTTGAAAACGTTAAGCTTTGCCTTGTTTGTGGCTCACCAAGGAATATGACCATACGTGATGTTTTTCTATTTCAAGCAATGTCCCCATTGCTGGATAGATTGCTGTTGACAGCTTTCGACCAGAGGGAGTCATTAGATTTTGCTGGCTAGCAAACAATTACAGCTTTGATATGAGCTACAGGTAAAGATTAAAAGGAATACCAATGCAGAAAAATATGCTAGCTCTGTGTGGTCTCTAGTCCCTTCTTGTGCAAATGAAAAATTATTTAGATGTAAAAACTTACAAAAGACAAGCAAAAAGAAAAAAATTCCAAACTTTTCAGGATTCTAACAGATTAAGATGAAAACTGAAAGAGCTCTTTAAGAAAAACAGTGGAAACTTCATACCACTAAAAACAATTAAAAGGATTCATTACAAAATAGCATACCTTTCGACTGATGCTATTGGTGAGGGAGGTTTGAAAATAATATCTGTATCTGGAAATGTGTTCTTTTATTCCTAGCAATGTAGTCTTAGGATAGCAGTTGTATCTTACAAACAGTAATACAAAAAACACATTAAACTGGCCAGGAATGTGGGTCAATAATGCTCTAAAACAATAAGATAACTAAAATTGTTTGTATTATTTGGGCATTGCTGAACAAAAGCTAAATCAAGAGTTGGTGGTTTGAAAACATTGCTTGGAATAGAAAGAGAGACATGAACTATGGCAAATTTAGGACTCCATGGATTCTGAAATTATAAGAAAAATCAAACTTAAATATTTATATAGCTAAAGTATATCTTCTTTTGGCAGAAAAGAATCTTACATACATTCTGAAGTTAATCTTAGAAAGATAAAAATGCTGACTTATCTGTGTGCAGTGTTCTATGTACTGAGATTTTCATGACTTAGAAGTAAATAAATAGTAACCCATGAGTTAAATTTAAAAATAAAAAGGTTTTGATTTCCTAAGACAACTGAAACCTTATATTCTTTTATTGTGGTAAAGAGAAATCTATTACTCTTTATAAAAAGTTCATGAAAATAGATTTGATAATTTGCCAAATTACCAATATACTGTTTATTCTATTTTTTGTTTTTCCATAACAAGTACAAATTAGAATTATGTTTTCCTCTGATTATTTTTGTCAATAAGAGGTAAAATTGATGTATTAAACATAATACATTTAGTTTGATTCTAGTATGATAGCTAAAAATATACAGTTTTATAATTTTATATTATTTACAAAGGTATACATCTTCTACAAAGGCAAACTTACCTTTCTTTGGAACAAATACATATACTAAATATTTTCTCCCACACTATCTAAGATTTCTGAAACAGCTTTATGCTGTTTTAATGTGTTTGGCACCCACTCCAGTTAAGACCAATAATATATATTTAGGTCATTAAATATGAAATGTCTGATTTCAAATAAAAAGTCTAGTTTATGTAATCTCAAACAAGAAGCAGTACAATTAATCAAAGTATGTGCCTAAACTATCGATGCAATTTTGCCATCTTAATGGTAGTTTGTTTATGCCAGCAGCGAAGAAGCCTGGAGAGAGAGTGGCCATGAAATTGTGAAAGGCATTTTCCACAGCTTGTTGAGAATTGAATATGTTTCCTTCAAACAGTGGTCCAAAGCCTGGAAGAAGTGATAGTCAGTTGGTACAAGGTCTAGAGAATATGGTGGATAACAGAGTTTCCAAGACCAGCTTGTGTAGTTTGAGCAGCATTGTTTGTGGGACATGTTGAGCATTGTCTTGCAAGAGGATTGGCCTCTCTCTATTGACCAATCTCGACTGCTTAATCACAAGCATCCTTATCATTTCATCCAAGTGGCTGCATAGACATCTGCTGTAATCGATTGACCAGGTTTCATGAAGCTGTAGTGGATGATATCAGCTCTGGGCCACCAAACAGTCACCATTAGCTTTTTTGGATGAATATTCAGTTTTGGAATGTATTTCGGCACTTCATCTTTATTGAACCATTGTCCTGAATGCTTGCGATTGTCAAAGAATCTATTTTTCATCACACATAACAATACAGTGTAGAAATGGTTCACCTTTATGTCGTGACAGAAAACAAAGGCAAGCTTCTATACGATTTCTCTTCCGACGTTCGTTTAATGCACACGGAACCCATCTGTCCAGCTTCTTTACCTTGTCCGTTTGTTTCAAATGGTCCGATATTGGTGGAATGGTAACATCAAACCTTGCTGCTAATTCCCCACACACAGATTGAGATGGATTCACTTCCACTATGGCTTTTAGCTTGTCATTATCCACCTTGGTCTCAGGTTGCCCACATGGCTCATTTTCAAGATTAAAATCACCAGAATGGAACTTCTCAAACCATTGACATAATGTGCATTCACTAGCCACATCCTTCCTAAACACTTCTTTGATATTTCAAGCTATCTGTGCTGCACTGATTCCACGATGGAACTCATATTCAAAAATAACACGAATTTTCAACTTACTCATGGTTTCACAAAAATTGCTCTAAAAAAATCTTTGAAAGATAATCACAAGGCAAAACATGCGTTTGAAGGACTGAGGATGTACCTTCACAATAAAAATAAAACAAGAAGTATCAAAGTGAAACGTCAGAGATATCTATTGTCAAACTTAGTACTTAAGGAAGTCAGACATTTCATACTTAATAACCTAATATTTTTATTTTTATTAGAAATAAAAATATACGATTATAGTACAATTGCTATGATGGCACCTAAAATAGCTTTTCCTGGATTCCCTGGATCCAAAGTCACTATACAATAATCTGCATAGGTGAGAAGATATAAGTTCCTTTATAGTAATATGGAGCCAGATAATAATCACTTGCTAGTCCAGTTTTAGATGATTGCCTCAACTGACACTGTTTTTCCAAATTGTAGGTTTATGGAAGTTGTGGCTATCTAGCAGGTAGAACTATAAGGAGATACTTGCATCTTAATAAGGATATGTATGGGCTTTTTTTCAAAATACTCTATTTTTCTACTTTGTTTCTATTTCCACCTCTGTTAAAAAAGAATAACAATAGTTAGCACATGGGTTATTGCGAGGCTCATAAATTGCTTTGTGCAGTGTCTGACACATGATAAATGCTCAAGAAGTTAGCTAATTTTACAATTGTTATTGTTTTTACTTACTTTTAGGGCACAGAGTCTTTGTCACAACATTGAAGGAGCAAATTCTTTTAAAATCAATCGATCCTCAGTGGAAATCTTATGAAAAACATGTCTTAAAGTATCATGATATTTTTCTCCTTTGTTACTATCTAATTGCAAGTCTTTCTCTTTTCTCTCTCTCTCTCTCTCTGTGTGTGTGTGTGTGTGTATAACCTTTAAAAATTTCAAAGGTGTACCATGTAGATGTGTTATTATGAGTAACAAATCATCAATATTCTCCAAAAGAATCAATAACAATTTACAATAGCTTATAGGCTATCTAGTCATTAAGATGCACATTTTTAGAATTTTGATAAGTAGATTAAAAAAGTACAAGAAGAACCAAAATGACACGAAACTCAAGACAAGAAAGGACTCAACTATTGTAAGAGAATGATTGACTTTGAAAAATAAGAGGATTATGAAAAGTAAAAAGTAACCATTTCCATTTTAAAGAATGCTGAGAGGAAGTAAGCAATATATTATATTGTACTGATAAAAACATGTTGATCGTTTCTTGGTTTTGTATCTGTTTGGTGCCATTAAAAAAATCCCTCTACTTTGGTGTCTAAATTTTTGATTCAATTTATTCTTCCACCTCCTGCTCTAACCGTTTCCTTCTCAGCTCTCTCTTTCTCTGGTCCTAGCAACTTTACTTCAAACTACTTCTTAAACTGGTCCACTTAGTACCATCATTTCTTTCCTGAACAATAGCAGCAACCTTCAATTGAGTGCCTCCTAGACTCTTCTTTCTCCCTTTAACCTAGTCTTCTCATAATATAATGAAACAGCAAAATGTCAGCCTGCTTTCAACATTTCCCTGCTTAAAATCATTTGATTGGTTTACTATTGTTCTTAAGTAAAATGAATATTCATTGCCATGGTCACTTTCTCTCAGGCCTTCACCATCTTTCACTCTACACAAGCAAAATCGATTTCTTTCTATTTCTGGAAATGTCCAAATGTTCTCATTTCTCATAGCTTTAATATCTTCCCTTTTCATTGCCTGGCAGGCTCTTTTCCCACCTGCAGCTCAGAAAATAGCTATTTAAATAAAATTGCAGTTTAAAAGTTTGGGTCTTAGAGAGGACTGTCCTTACTAAACAATGTAAGTTATAGCCTTTCTGTTACTCTGCCTTACAGACCAACAGCTGTACTGTACTATAGTCAATTTTTTTTCTTAGCACTTATTTATTTTTTCCTTTTTCCTAAGAAATTATTTAAACAAACACACACAAGAAATAAAGAAATACAAAACAGTGTACCTGCCACTGAGATTTAATGAATCTTAAATATTCTTCCCAATTTTCTTAAGTATGTTGCAGTAGAAAAGGATATTGCAAGTATCAGCTCTCCTGGATGTTGTATTTGTCTTTGCCTCTCCTAGCAATATATGGAGCTACTCCATTCTCCTAATCCTTGTTAACATTGGCCAGTCTGATGAGTCGTAAATGAAGTTTCTTAGTTTTAATTTGCTTTTTACTGATTGCTAGTTTCTTAGGCAACCTTCTACTGCTCAAATTTCCTTATTCTTCTTTTGTGACTTGCCTTCATAACATTCATCTATTTTCTTGTTTCCTGTCCCAACCCCCATTAGCATCTGGGAGACTTTTGTATGTTCTGCATCTTATCATTTGTTTGTATTATATGTTACAAATATTTTCACCTGGTGTGTGTATGTGTGTGTGTTTGCGTGGTGTGTGTTGTTTTAAATTCAATTTACTTTTTTTTTTGCTTTACAGTGTCTTTTTTTTACACAAGAATGTTCAATTTAGCATAATAAAATTATAATTTTTATTGTGAATTTATTTTCCTATCTTTTAAAATAATCTTTCCCTAGTCATTTTCATTTAAATTCTTATTCCTTAAAACTATATTTGATATCAAGGCTCTTTATTAATCTATATAAAGTTTGTCATTCCTGTATAATATCCATAAAATACCCCGAAAAGATTGTGCTAGGAATTACAATAGATTTGTAGAAAAATCAAGAAAATATTATTGGTGATATCAAGGTTTTCCATTAACAAATGTACTTTATTTTCCCATTTTTAATTTTTATTTATTTATTTATTTATTTTATTTCAGCATATTATGGGGGTGCAGATGTTTAGGTTACGTATGTTGCCCTTGCTCCCCCCCCAAGTCCGAGCTTCAAGTGTGTCCATCCCCCAGAAGGTGCACATTACACTCCTTGTTTGTGCATATGCCCGTCCCCTCCTCCCCTCTCCCCGCTCCCCCATATTTAATTTTTTAATGTAATGCAATAAAAATTTATAGTGTTCTGTATAAAAGCCTAGCACAGCTTTAGATATATTTGGTCCTTATAGGTTCAGTTTTGTTTCCATTCAGGTGGGAAAGCACCTAGAAATTAAGGGGAATAGAAGAACCTTGTCTCTTTTGATAATACCCCATTTTCTAATCTAGCTTCCCTGATCGCAAGTTTGTCCTGTCTGCTGTGGAAGATGTCTCTTTCTTCATATTTCTATGTTTTTGATTTCTACCCACTGTATAATCGTGCTAGTCCTTTTTTACAGGGATTATTTTTGACTAAGGACAGCTCTCCTCCCTCCAGTGGCGTATTTCCCCATATTTGAGTAATTCAGTTTAGACCAAAGTTTGGAATATGTCAGTTGTTGGGCCAGAAACATCTTGTAGCTAGTTTGGGGGACCAACACAATGGTTATATACCTTTGAACCAGGTATCAAATATTTAAATTATGAAGATTCTATATTAAAAGGGATATTTTTTACTTCCCTTGATAAATTAAGAAATTTAGAAACTCAGGCTTTATATTTCTACATGGAAACAATTAACAGATACTGGCAAGTGAAGAATGCAATCTTCAGTTTGTCATAGAATTCCACTATCTGTTGGTATATCCTGCCTGTTTTATATCTTTTTGCTACCCGCCACTCTGCGAAGGCATTTGAATTCTCGTTCATTGGTTAGAGAAATGCTTCCTAATGTCATCAGCTAGTTAATCAAGACCCCAGAAAGCCTATCACTGTAAAGGACTCTTCAAGTCCAACCCATTTTGAAATCTACCCACCAGCCAAAGTCGTAATTTGTCTGCTTATTTTTCTTATTTCCGAATGGCATTTCCCAAAAGCTAGAGGTATATTCACTACCTTCGCCATTGTTGCTATGTCCATGTAGCACTGTACGTTTATTTTTTATTTAAGTCGTGAGTCAGTTAAGGCTCTTTAGGTGTTTTGAAAGGAAGAAAACTGACGGAGTCAAAATTGAGGCTTACACAATGAAAAGAATTGAAGAAGTGAAAGTCAGGAAGACTATTTTTAAGAAATCTGGAAGCTCAGAAGGTCGGGAGGATGGTGGAACCATTGGACAGATTGCCTATAGCAGGGGAATTCTCAGAAAATCAAGGGAGTAATAGGGCTGAGGTGTTATTAAGGTTGCAGTAGTTTAGGGAAGACATAGGAAGGCAGTATAGGGTGGGTGGTGTTGAAATCTAGGAGAGAGTGACAGAGGGATTAAATGAGGATATTTCAGGGCTAACTCAGAGCTAAGAACTAGAGATAGGTTTAAGGAAAAGTTTTTTAATGTGGGCTTAAGACCCTTAAATTAGTGGAGAGAAAGGGATAAATGGACAGATAAAAGTGTGCACGAAACATGAGTCCCAGCACACCTTTCTGTGCATGTTGTTTCCTGTGACCAATCAATGTCATGTATCCAGTGTCTGGTGAGTGTGACCTAGATGTGAACTTCCTTTCACAACTAAGTTATTTAGTAAAACATGCTCTCACCATAATCCCCACCCATGGCACAGCGTCATACAATTAGAAGCAAACCCCTCAGCTTCCGGTTTCTCCCTGGAGAAAAATAGAGCTGGCATGTGCATCAAAAATTCCAATTTTTCCATGTACTGCCTGAGAAACTGGCTTTTGTATCACCTGTCTAGAAGGACTAACAGAATCCAGCATACACTAGACCCCTCAAGGATACAGTGAACAAAAAGGTGGTTTGACCTATGTGTGGGCACTTGTCACAACTCATCTCTCTCGTTCTGCACAGAATAAACAAACCTAAGCTCACAGCTTCTCTCTGGGGAACGAAAGAGTTCTGCCACACATCCGAGGTGCTACTCAGGAGTCTGGATTCTGTATTGCTTGTCTCAGAGTGCTGGCAGCACCCAGTATAGTCTAGAAGCCTGCTGGACACTAAGAATAAAGGAGGTTTTGCTTGTATTTCTTTTGGATTTTATAATTTCTTTTATTATTACAAAATTCCATTTTCTTTGAATAGAGATAAAAATCAATACATACAGACAGAAAATACAGACCAAAAATTTCCCTTCCAATCATTCCCAGCATCTTACTTTGGGTTCTTCTCAACAGTAACTACTTTTACTATTTTGTTTTTAGTTCTGTTTCTTTCCTCCATAAATCTAAATTATACGTTTATTCCTGTATTTTTGAATAATCAATGTTAAAGAATATCTGTTAGTTATTATAAACGGTGAAAATACATTTCACTCCCAGTACTATTCCATTCCTTAATCCTCTTTTCAGTTTTGGAAATATTTTTATTTTAAATTTTTCATAGATTACTTTTATTTATTTATTATTTAATTGACACATATTAACTATATATGTTTATGAGGTTTGAATAACCACAAAAGGAAATCTGCACAGACACTCTCCCCATGCCAGTGCAGAGTGGGTAGGTGAAAAAAACCTAAGCTTCTAGTTCTCCCTGGGGAGGGAAAGAGTCGATCTATGTATCCAACGTTCCAACTTTCTAAATGCTGTTTGAGATACTGCCTTCTATCTCTCCTATTTTATACCAGTTACAGAACCTGGTATACTCTAGATACCTAGGGGTTACTAAGAACTAAAATAGCAGTCTGGACTACCACAAAGATTTGAGAAACCAGTGGATAATCTGGCCAGTCTGATTGGTGAGTTTTCCCCTGTACAAGGCCAATCTGTGAAGACTATGGGAGGTGACAGTTTTTTCTACTGTGTAAGTACCAACAGAAAAAGTCAATAAAATGAAGAAATAGGGAAACACAATTCAAACGAAGCAACAAGATAACACTACAGAAAAAAAACCTAGTAAAACAGACAGATACAAATCATATAACAGAAAATTTGAAATAACTATCATAAAAAAAGTTTAATGAGATTAGGAGAACAGTGCATGGCCAAAGGCGAAGTACAACAGCAGATGGAAAATTTTTAAAGGAAACAAACTAAAATCTTTGGGCTGAAGTACATAATAACTGAACTAAAAATGTAATAGAATGGATTCAACAACAGACTAGAGTAAGCAAAAGAAAGGATCAGCAAACTCAAAGACATTTAAAATTGTCCAGTCAGAGGAGCAAAAAGAAAAATGAATGAAAAAGAGTAAAGAAATCTTAAGGGACTTTTGAGAAATCATCAAGCAGACCAATGTATATCATGAAAAGGTTCAAAAGGACAAAAAAGAGAAAAAGGACCAGAAATCTTACTCAAAGAAATAATGGCTAAAATTTTCCAAAATCAGGGGAAGAAAATTGATGTTCGGATGCAGAAAGCCCAAAGGATTCCAAATAAGATGAACCCAAAGAAATGCACACCAAGACACATTAAAATCAAATTGTCAAAAGTGAAAGAGAATTCTGAAAAGCAGAAAGAGAAAAGAGAGGCATCATCAAACAGGAACTTCCAGAAGACTACCAGAAGATTGTTAGCAGAAACCTTGCCTGTCAGAATGTGGAAAGATGATATATTCAAAGTGCTGAAAGAAAAAAGAAAACAACACTAACAACAAAGAATATTATACTTAGAAAATATGTCATTCAAAATTTAAAGAGAGATAAAGACTTTCCCAGGAAAACAAAAGAAGAAGAAATGCATTGCCACTATATATGTCTTAGAAGAAATGACAAAGGGAGTTCTTCAAGTTGAAGTGAAAGGATGCTAAATTATAACATGATAGCATATGGATGTATAAAACTCACTGGTAAAGGTGAATAATCCTGTACACTCAAAGGCATAAAATAACTGAACGAAATTAAACAGATACAAACAATGGAAAGATATTTCACATATATGGATTGTCAGACATAATAGTTTAAAAATGTCCATGGCAACCAAAGCAATCTACAGATTCAGTGCAATCCCCATGAAAATTCCAATGGCTGTTTCACTTAAATAGAAAAAAAAAAAGCCCTTAAAATTCATACTGAACCACAAAGGACCCCAAATAGACAAAACAATCTTGGAAAGTATAACAAAGTTGGAGGCATCACACTGCTGGATTCCAAAATGTAGTTCAAAGCTGCAGTAATTAAAACAGTATGGTAATGGCATAAAAAGACAGACATATAGATCAATGAAACAGAATAGAAAGCCCAGAAATAAACCTACACACTTATGGTCAACCGATCTTTGACAAGGATGCCAAGAATAGGGAAAGGATAGTCTCTTCAACAAACGGTATTAGGAAAACTGGATATCCAAATGTGAAAAAAATGAATTTGGACCCCTATCTTACACCATATAAAAAATCAACTGAAAATGGATAGAGGACTTAAATGTATGACTTGGTACTGTAAAACTCACTGAAGAAAACATGGGGACTATGTTTTATGACATTAGTTGTGGCAATGATTTCACAAATAAGACACCAAAAGCATGAGCAACAAAAGCAAATATAGACAAATGGGATTACATTTAACTAAAAAGCTTCTGCACAGCAAAAGAAATGAGCAACAGAGTGAAAAGGCAATCTATGAAATGGGAGAAATAGCTGCAAAATATATCTCATGAGATGAATTTCTAAAATACAGGAGGAACCCCACGTACAACTCAAAGCAAAAAAGAAAACTTTATAATCCTATTTCAAGATTGACCAAGGACTTGAATAGACATTTCTGCAAAGAAGACATCTGAATGGCCAGCAGGTGTATGAAAAGATGCTCAACATCACTAATCATCAGGGAAATGCAAATCAAAACCACAATATAAGTTATCACCCACACCTGTTAAAATGGTTATTATCAAAAATATAAATAAATAAATTACAAATGTTGACAAGGATTAGAAGAAACGGAACTCCCATGTACTGTTGGTGGAAATGTAAACTAGTACAGCTAGTATGGAAAAGAGTATGGAGGTTCCTTAAAAAAAATCAAAAATAGAACTACCGTATGATCCAGCAATCCTACTTCTGAGTATTCATTCAAAAGAATTGAAATTAGGATCTCAAAAAAAATATGTATTTCCATTTTCATTGTGACAATATTCACACCAGCCAAGGTGTGGAGACAACCTTAATGTCCACTGACAGATGAATGGAAAAAGATATATAAATATAATGGAATATTTTTCAGCCTTGTAAAAGAGGGAAATCCTGCCCTATGTGATGACATAAATGAACCTGGAGGAAACAAGTGAAATAAACCAGACAAAAAGGGACAAATATTGCATGATCTCACTTATATGCAGTATTTAAAGTGGTCAAATTCATAGAAACTGAACATAAATAATGGTTGCAGAGTATGGGTACATATACGGAAATGGGGAGTTGCTAATCAATGGGCACAAGGTTTCAGAGATGCAAGATGAGACAGTTTTATGGATCTGTTGTGAAATATTGTGCCTATATTTAACAATGTTGTATTGTATGCTTAAAAAATTGTTACGAGAGTAGATCTCATGTTAAGTGTTCTTACCACTGTAAGTAAATAAATAAGAGTGAGAAATATTTTCTTCACTGCCTTACAATGCAAGTTTCCTCTGTCTGGGGCAATACTTCATTTTGGCAGTCAGTTCAGAAGCGTGTCAGTTTCTTTCCTTTATCAATGAGTTCAGAGTACAGGCTTCACGCCTGTCTGGAGTAAGAAAGGAGCTGAAAACTGAGAATCATTGTCCACAATCTCAGCTACAAGAACACCGTTGCAGAATTTTGGAATTACCCTATTACAGGTTAAACTGAAATCATGGCTCAGGATTCCATCTCCCTCACTTCTGGATAGGGGGAAGGAGAGGAAGGAGGGAAAGGAAACCTTTTCAATCTACTTATTTTTTGGTTACATTAGATTAGATTACAGCAATAATTCAAAGACCTGTTTCATAGCTAGATAGTTTAGACAAGTTTATGTAGTATACCTGATAGTTGATTTCTAATTTACATGCATCAAACAATTGCCAAAGTGTTCTATTAATATATTCTACTACACACTTATAAGGTTCATTCATTTTTTTTTGACAAGTAATGATTAAATGCACTATATCCCAGCAATTCACTCAAGTCTGAGGTTACAAAAACATGGCAGATGTAGTGCTTGCCCACAGGGAATATTCTCATAAGGGGTATAGGCCTGTGACTAATGATAATAGTGTCATATAGACTATGATTACAGTATGATGTGGGTGGTATTGAGTTACAGAGAGGGAATATGTAAATAAGATGAGGGATTTAAGGAAATTTTCTTGAAGAGGTGAACCATTAATATTTCAGTTGTACATAATAGATGAAGAGAATAATGAGAAAGGTATAATATAAAAGTTCACAAAGTCATTGAGTAATTATAGGGACTAATGACCAATGGTGAAAAAAAAGGACTGCTGTTTTATATATCACTAAGTCATGAAGTAACTATATTTTATTTTATACAGATTAAATCTTGGTTATTAAAGAATGACCTTTTAGTTTTTGTGGCAGGACTACTAATTGTCCGTGAATACACATTCTCTTTTTCCTCAGTAAGGAAACCATAATTTTTAGTTAGGCACAGGGCCTATCATACAGCTTGCAGCTTAGACTGGGTCTGTGATCAAGTTCTAGCCCATAGGATTTAAACAGGAGCAATATTCTTACAAAACAGCAGTTTATCCTTCTCCAACCTGTCCTCTTTACAGATGGCAAAAATAGGGACATGTTGACCAGAGCTGGAGCAGTCTTCTCTGACAATGCAGTGAAAACTCCAAGCTAAAGATGGCAGAGAAAAACAGACTATCTCAGGTTTCTGACTTTTCAGAACCTCACCCCACCCGTGAATTAGCTATCTTAGGCTTTATTTTTATTTTTTTTAACTAGAGAGAGAAATAAATATGTATGTTGGTATTTTTTATTACTCAGAGCCAAACAGTCAAAATGAATACAGTTTTCTTCTTATAGCCCTCATTTAAAAAATCTTTCTTAAATAAACAATAAAAAATTTAATTTGAAAAATGGTTAACATTTATAGAACACCTTTCATGTTCTAACTCTTTACCAGTATATATGTATCTCATCTGAGTCTCTCAGTATCCTACGAAGTAGGCACTATTATTACCTCATTCAATATATTGGGAAGAAGGTTCAAGATCATAGAGTTAGTAAAGAGATGAGTCAGGGTTTGAACCAGGTAGTTTAAATCAAGTGTCTGGCTCATTCTGTTTAGGATAGTCTGCCTTCCTAACTAGGTACAAACTTGGAAAAATTAAAAAAAAAAAACAACACATTATTTTTTACTACAAATCATGAAAAACCACAAAAAAATAAATTCACTGAGTTTCCAAGATATATGTTTGTCACTAAGCATGCTAAAGGTAATATATTTCAAAAAACTATGCTATCATAAAATAATGTATTTTAGATACAGTAATCATGTTTATGAGATAAATAAAAATAGAAAGACACAAAAGTCTATTGGCACATATAAACAGAGACATAAATTTGGTAAAATACGAATTAAATAATGTTTTTTAAAATTTCTTTTTAAATGGCCAGATATTCAATTTCATATAACTCTACTATTCCTATATTTTTTTCAGCTGATATATGACTTCTCTTATTATTAAGCCAGCAAACAATGGGAGCAGGAATGTTTTCCTGAAAAAAATATAGGTAGTCATATAATTTCCAAGCTGGACTAGACCTTGGAGAAAATCTAATCTGGTCTCTTTAGTTTATCCATAAAGAACCTATTGCTCAGAGAATTAAGAAAACTATACATTATAGCAAGGTAATTACAGTTTGAGTGGGAGTTAGATTTAGTTCTTCTAATTAAAAATTTAGTAATAGTTTTACTACATCTCATGTATGAAGAGAATCTTTTACTTCCATTTTTTTTTAAATTTCAGAATATTATGGGAGTATAAACATTTTGGTTACATGAATTGCTTTTGTAGAGTTTGAGTCAAAGTTATAAGTGCATCTATCACCCAGATAGTGCGCACTATACCCGTTAGGTGTGAATTTACCCATTTGATGGAACAGTAACTAACGTGCTTAAGTGGGGCTAAGTATAGCTATACAGATTAAAGATTCCAATGTGTCTATTATTTGATGCACTTTAAAAATAATAATAATTTTTTGTACTCAGTGTATGTATCAGTCAGGCAAAGGCTCCTAATCTGGAAGTGGTCATAACGCATTTTCACACGAACTTATTCTATAGGTATGGTGATGGCTTTGAAGCTGTCTGAAAGTTACAAATGAAATAGTTGTTCATAAGACTGTCAAAAACACCCATCACACCACACAACTCGTATTGTTAACTAAGAACAATTCAGCACGGTTAGAAGTCTTTAACTAAAAAGAGTTTCACTGTAAAGTAAACGTGGCAAATGAACTCTTCTCCTTCCTTTGGAAAGGTCACCTTTAAGGTTCACTGGCAATGTAAGATGGGAAGGCCTGGCTCGTGCCCACCTGCTAAGAGTTCAACAGAGAGCTACAGTCTCATGTGCAGTCAATGCCTGGTCTTTAATGGGCAGCCCTGAATTCATCACCAGAAACTCTAATAAGATCATCAGCTATTTATTAATTTGGGTTAGTCTGGGTATCATGGAATTTCCCTAACTTAAAAACAACAACCCTCCTAAAATGTGAGAAAATTCTCAGGCAAAATAGACCAATACATTGCTTTGGGAAATCAGGTTTACCAAGCAGGTTTTATTGTGCTTTTCTCAGCATGGTGCTTAGTAGCTAAAGCCCCGCCACATGTTGCAACAATAAAGTTATTGCTTATTGACCAGACCAAGTTGACAACCAACAAATGCTGCTATGAGTTATTTCAGGCTGAATTACAATCTTCTCCTTGGTAACACATCAGTGTGTGTCTAACAAGCAGCGTTCAAAAATGTTCAGGGTAGCAATCTCATGAAAAAATATGCTCAGAAATAAAAACAACAATAAAACAAAAGGAAACAAGAAAGAAATTCTATGTGTGGAGAGAGAGCCTCCAGAAACAACTAATTATGAAAGTACACATTTTCCACAAGGGGAAAAAATCCTCTCTTTTTTGAAGACATGAATAATTCTAGACAACATCATGGTTTTTATTAAAACCTAAACTTACAAGTAACGTTGGACTATTCTTAAGGATGGATGGGCATTCATCACCCTCCTCTTTGATGAAAGGTGTTGATACATTTTTGGTGGTAGCTTAGCTACATCATTCTTTAACTCCTTCAGAAGTTTTAGATGAAGACCATTTGAACTTAGTGATTCATGGCCACTTAATTTCTCATATTTTTTCAATCAGGTCTTTGTTTTGATTTCTCTGACAGTTCTTCACCTTCCTTCTCTGTACAAAGTAACTCCGGGGTAGATGCTTCTTCATCATTCTGGAGAGAAGACCAGGCACAAAGCACCCATTCAATTCCTTTGCATTCCTTGCGATCTCTTCCTAATGCTTCATTCCGAGCATAGCCTAATAAGCCCATTCAGTCTCTAGTGGATTTTGAATTACTGATACACTTATCTCAAGGGGATTGTTTTGTTATGCATGGGGTGACTTTGATTTATTTTAAAAATCTTCCCTCAAGATCAGTATTGCAGAACTTGAACACTTCTCTTCCATCTTCTCCACACCCCAACATCTTACCTTCATCTTATGTTACTGACAGTGTTCCTGAATCTCTGATAGTGTGTGCTGAGGAAGGTTCTATGTTGTTTCTCTAGATTTAAATTACCTACTTTTTCCCTTGGGACTTTTCTAACTAATCTTTTTGTTGTTGTTTTCCTTATAGTTTCCTTTTGAAAATCTGAATATAAAAATGTGTTCCTTTGATATAATGTTCTCTAGGAAAATGTCAAAATTGATTATGTCATTGTTCCTGCTAACTTTTAATTTATCATCTCTCACTCTCAGATCAATGAATCAGAAGTGACAGAAGCTATACTAACATTCTTTAAGTACCTAAATACCATGCTTATAAAAAAATCTACTTACCCAACATTGATACAAACTTTATGACTTCCATTTTTAACAACATACAAATCACGTTATGGGTTATGCCACCTCTTTAAATGTGCCACTTATGTCAAACTAGCCAGAATAACAAGTTTCCCTATCTACAAACTCTATCCCCTGAACTGCCACTGCTGTCCCATGCTCTTAATAGCATGCCTTTGCTATAATGCAAAGCTTATGTCCTATAGTTCAATATGATAAATCAATCACAATGAAACATAGGTTTCTCATTAACACATGTCAATCACTCTTTGATAGTCTACCAACACTCATGTATAGTAACCATATTTTATCCTTCTTTATATAAATAAAACAATGTGTTTCTCTCACTTTTCTAAGCATTTCAATATAACACCTAGTGTCAGACAAAGCAAACTGAGCAGTGGTGAACCTATTCTTACTCCTTCCAGATTGAATAAATCTAACTGAATAGTTTTATGTTACCACAGATTCTCTTTTTCAAGAAACCATGGAAGAACACTAAATTCCTAGTATAATGGAAAAATATACAAATCTTTCAGCAAAATCTTAAAGTGACCTTGTAAGAAAAAAAGAAAAAATCACATACTTTGCTCTTACTAGGGAAATTTTTTTTTGAACTTGGATTTTAGAACACCTTATAATCATCTGTTTCTCTTACCTGGATCATTCAGATTGCCAGATCACTTGCAGACCTCATTATCAATATTTCTCAAGTGCCCACATTTTACAGAAATCACACCTAGCTCTGTATCCATCTGGTAATATTTTCACCTGAATCCAGATTCAGAATATCTTATTCTTGGAGGAAACTCAGCCCTCTTGCAAAATAAAGAGCGTTTAGACAAATGTTATGGTTGAATTGTGTCTTCTCCAAATTCATGGGTTGAAGTCCTAACTCTCAGAACCTCAGAATGTGGCCTTATTTGGAAACGTAATATTACAGATGTAATTAGTTGAAGTCACACTGGAGTAGGGTAGGCCCCAATCTAATATGACAGGTGTCCATATAAACAGGAGATATTTGGACAGAGAGACATACATATAGGGATAACTCTATGTGAACATTATAGTTGCAGTGCCACAAGTGAAGGAATGACTAGAAATAGGAGAGAGGATTGGAACACATCTCCCCTAGTGCCTTCAGAGGGAATATAGCCCCATTGACACCTTCATCTCAGACTTCTAGCCTCCTGAACTGTGAAACTATTAGCCTCTCAGTTTGTGACACTTTGTTTATGATCTTTCCAGCAAATTAATGCAACAAAACTTCACATAGTTTATCAGTATCAAATAGTGAATCAAGTAAATGTAATTGGTGGGCCAACAAAAAAGTAATTTGTAATATGATTTTCAAGGATTATTATTTTTAAATTGAAGTGTGAAATGTTCTATAATTGTTAGGTCACTATCAGTTTGCTCTTCAGGACCCCTACATCATTTGTACGTATTTAAGTGAATTGTGCTCTCTCATACTATTATGATCGGTTGTCTTCAGGCCTGTCTCTCCCATTAACCTGAGATCAGAGCAGGCTAGGACCATGTGCAGCTTCATCTCAGAGTCCTATAATGGTACATAACATGCAGTCCATGTTCATAAAATGTCTTTAAAGAATGATGAAACTAGATTTGCCACAGTATTTTAGAATTTTAACCAAATTATTCTATCAAGCAAGGTTTTCATTCAGAATACTTATTGGTTCCTGAATAAGACACGTGAAACAGTTCAAGATTGAAGTCTAATATCTTTCCCAACATCATAACTAGAAAGGAGATATACTGTCTTATTTAAAAGGTCCTTACAGGACCAAATATACTGATGATAAATTGGACTGAAAAGTAAGAGTGAAGAGACAGAAAACAGTCCCTGGCCCCTGAAATAGATTTCTATTTGTAGATTCTTATTTGTTGTCTGTTTCTCAGAACCTAGTATTAAGAGAAGGTATAAAAATATTGCCATGTGTTAACCTCTATTATAGGCCCAGATCATCCTGCCTTGCCAGGGGTGGAAGTGTGCAAGCTAAAACACATCTTAATGTGAACCAGACTTGGTGGGGGCTTCAGCACTACATCCTGCCAGGTATTCAAGCTTTCCAGATACTCTGTAGTCTTTTGATGATCTGCCTATAAATTCTTTCAGTCTATGAGACTGAGCCCAGTGTTTCTCCTCCTCCTTCTCCCTCTGACCTCCGCTGTGTCTCATCTGCATTGTACAGTCTGACACAAGCTACCATGGTTTAGTCTCGCTTTCATTTTGCTGCATCTGTTTCCCCATATAACCCAGATCACTGTGTTTCTAAGCAAAGCCTGGTAATTTGACTCCTGTTCCTGATAGATAATACAGTTTTATTTTTCTGACTCTGGGTCTTAACCCACTAGCAACTATCCAAGACGTAGTAGTTCACCAACAGTGTGGAAGCACAGATTCCCAATCTCTGTTCCCAGATGTTTGTGAAGAGGCTCTGCATTTGTTCCTAGAAGATGTGTTCCCCAGATAACTCTGCTACTATTGGCAGATTCCTATCTATCAACCAAATGGAAAGAAATAAAGCATTTGCAGAAACATTTCTCAATCACATTAATTTATAACATATTGGATATATTCAAACAGTAGAGCTGAATACATTTGCTTTGTTCAGAAACTATTTCTTGTAGGTTCTTAGGGATTTTCAGCAATTTCCCATGAGATTTAAGTTATTTAGAAAACTTTGTAGGTTTTTCCCCCACTGTTGTTATTTCCGTCATCTAAAAATATTTCGTATAAATACAATAGAGATTGAAAAATATTTGATATAACTACAAGGGAGATTGAAAATTGAAGGAATCCAGATTAAATGCAGCTTACAATTGTGTTTTGTTAGGCTGACAAAATATTTTTAAAATGTATTTATTGTCAAGATTTAAAGGCAGTATATTTCGATCTCGCCTCCCTCCACCTAAGATGAAAACAAAAATCCCAAATTTCTAGCTGATTTTGAAACAAACAAAAGATCTGGCAACATTATGTTTACATTTCCACGTGGCTGGAACTGAGCTGTGATATGGTCTAGTCTCTTTGCCACAGTCCTTGCCACACCTTTTTATTCCTACCAGGCTTATTTCACCCTTGAGAGAGTTTTTGGCTCCTATATGAATTTAAATAACCTGTAAGGGGCCTGATATTTTGATATTTCTTCAAATGATTCTATGCCCTATATTCTACATCCTACTAAAAAAAAATCTTTTCAATGGCAGAGTTGACTTACTGTCAGGTATAACTTCCACATAGAATGACTTGCTCAGTACAGTTACATACATCCGAAGTTTTAGCCTTTCCTAAAGTGCAGAACTTTGACCCTGTGGATATAGGCTTTTTGTTCAATAAGGAAAGCCATCAATTACATTATGTTGTTTGGTACCAAAAATGCTTTGATCTTTTAAAAGGGTATTTATTACAAAGGAAAGCAGGGTGAGAATCCTCTGACAGACATGAGGCCACAAGGCTTTATATGAAAACCTCAGGCATCTGTGACTTACTGGCATGAAACCACTGGTATAAAATGTTTCAGATCTAATCTACTTCACCTTTCTGGATTTGATTTCTGGCTTTTCCACTTACTAGCTATGTATTTGCGGACAAATCTCAAACTCAGTGGACCTCAATTCCTTAATTTGTCACATTATCTCTACAGTTTCAAGTATGATTTCTAAAAGATTCACTACATTCCTTAAAAAATTTTAGTAAGACTCCATGGGACATTAGAAAGTCTAATTCTAATTAGCACATTAGAAATTCATGACCACAACACAAACGTTTTACAGTAAAACATTTCTGCAAAATAATCTAAAATTGCTGAATCCATTGCTGTTTTATGGGTGGAATATTGAGTTATTTTGTAAAAACTTCCTGTGTTTATCAGAATTTTTTAAACTTCAGTTGGAATTTCACCCTAGAATCTATTCCAGTTACCTAAGGTTTTAAATGTATTAAATCACAGTACAGCTCTCTGACATCTCCCCACTTTCTGTCTTATCTTGAAAATAGGCTCCCCCTCTCCCTTAGGTAATGGAAGTCTGAAAGTAGGAGTCGTCTCCATCAAGATGGGCAAAATGCCCTTCTTCCTGTGGCTGACTGCACTATATCTTCCCAATATGGTAAACCAGAAATCTTAAAGTTAGTCTAGCGTCCTCTCCCACCCAGATCATGCAGTAATGTAATTTGTACATTACTCATACTCACCTCCTGCCCAACCTGCTACAGTTTCCTAATGAACTCTCTGTCCAAGCCTTGTCCCCTTAAAACTCTGCCACAGTGTCTTCAAAGTGGTCTTTTTGCACTGTGTGTTTCTTTCTTTTCCATAAAACCCTTACCCTCTTTATCATAGCAGTGTGAAGACAGTATATCACTGTGGTTAAATGCACAGTACGGGGAAGGTGGCAAACCATGGTTTATATTGTTGCTCTACAATTGATAGCTATGTAGTCACAGGAAATAGCTGAGTATGTCTGAAAGGCAGCTATTTAAAATATTACTTTGGGGAAAAGTTCATATACTTTTTAGATGTCACCACAGAAGGCAAAATGAGGACCTGCTGATGAATGTGCTAGGGATATATGTTTTCACTGCAATACACTGAAGAATCCTCACTGAAGCAATCTCAAAATGGAATTTAATGGTTTATGAAACACAATTTTCTGTCCCTAAATGTATTCTAGTAGAGGAAATATGACCACAGTTTAAAAAAGACATACGGAGGGGAGGAGCCAAGATAGTGGACTAGAAAAGCCGCCAGTCAGAGTGTCTCTGCAAAAAAGACACATTTTAGAAGAAAGAGAAAAAAATAAGCTAGCAGAGAAACATAGATCGGGTGAGGGTTGGAAGGAAGGGTGCCTGAACCTACAGGAGACTCCACTGGAAGACGTTGCGGAGGAGAACTAGAAGGAGAAAGGTCCCGAGAGGCTTGGAAACCAGCAATAAGGGTAGGTGGAGCAGATAACTTTCCCCTCCCTTGCATCTCGGACTGGTGGTGGGCTCCTGAGCGGTTGGAGAGACCTGCCGACACCAGCCCAGAGACGGCTGCTGCCAGTGAGCAGCGGCCTCTTGCGGACATGGGGCCGGGTTCCCAGCCCCCTCGGGGCACCTCCCTGGGCGCAGACCCGAGCCTATCCACAGATGCCATATTGCTCCATTCTCACCTTCCCCCTCCCTACCCATGGGTGCCCAGAGAGACAATTTAGCCATCACACGGAGGTATCTCCAAGGAATGAGACCTTTCCATTTGGGACCCTACAGCAGACTGAGGGGTACTCAGACTGCGAGTTCCCTACCCGCCAGTGCTCCCAGGTGCTACTTGCCTGGGGACTCCAGGAGAGTGAGGCAAATCCCAAGGTGGAGTGAAATTGATCCAGCTTGGGCGCCTTGTAGGTGATTCAAGACTAGCACCCCTCCCCCCTGGCAGGTCAGGGATTGATCTCCAGGGTCCAGGGTACAGGCCTGCAGACCAGAACCCATACACCCAGGTCAGGATCACACTGCCCGGGGGCACAGAAGAGAGATCTGTGAAAGAGCCTACTGAGGAGTGTGTGCCTTCAGGGGCAGATCAGCGTGCCTGAGCAGCAACCCTCCTCCCAAAAGAGGGCAGTGCATCCAATTCAGGCTACGATCCTGAGTAGGGAATCTCCCGACTGACGTCACAGACAGGGGAGATCCATCAGCCTGAGGTCCCGCTTGCTGGCAGAGGCCTGGGAGAGGCCATGGAGAGGGGGAGAGTGGAGGGGAGCCAGACCTGCTCCAGGGTGCGGGTCTTGGACAACCCCACCCCCCAAGCCCAGACTTTCAGCTGAGTGGAGCCATTTCAGCCCCTCCTGGCAGCTTTGCACAGAAACAAACAGCAGACCTTTGACCCCTGCTAACAGCAGTTGTGGAGCCTGAGGGCAGGCTTACCCAACCCAGCCCCATCCAGACTCACTCCCAGTCCTGCCCCCATTGAGGTGGAGAATAAGGACACACCTGGAAATCCCAGGGCCCCACCCACCACCCGAGGCACAAGAGGGCCTCTCTAGAGGAATGAGAGCTAGCTACAGGACCCAAAAACAGCACTGCAGCTCGCTCCTCCCTGCAAGTGCCACCTACTGACAGGGAGGTCACCCTGCATACTCTTTTACTGCATCTACTGATTCATCATAAAGGGTGTGGTCGAATCTCACTCACAAACACCACCTACTGGCTCAGAGACTAAACAGCACGTGCCATTATCCAAATGAAAATCTAAAGGCAAGAAGGAACAACTGATCCAGATGGGAAAGAACCAGTGAAAGAACTCTGAAAGTATGAAGACTCAAACAGAAAGCACACCCCCAAAGAGGAACAACAGCTCCCTAGCAATGGACATTAACCAAACTCAGAACAATAAAATGACAGAAGAAGAATTTCAAAAATGGATTGTAAGAAAACTCAATGATACGCAAGAAAAAACAGATAACCAACACAAAGAAACCACAAAAAAAATGCAGGACTTGGAAGAAAAATTCACTAAAGAAATTGAAATATTAAAGAAAAATCAAACTGATCTCCTGGAAATAAAGGACTTATACAGAGAACTACAAAATACCGTGGAAAGCCTCAAGAACAGGGTGGATCAAACAGAAGAAAGAATCTCAGAGATTGAAGACAACTCCTTTCAATTAAATAAGTCAGTCACATAAATCGAACAGAAAATTAAGAGAAAAGAAATAAGCCTACAAGAAATGTGGGATTATGTGACAAAACCAAACCTGATGGTGATAGGGGTTCTGGAAGGTGAAGAAGAGCTGGATAAGCTATTTGAAGAATTAATAGGGGAGAATAGTCTGGGCCTTGCTAAAAATCTAGATATACAAGTACAAGAAGCTCAACAGACCCCAGGGAGATTCAATGCAAATAGGAACACAACACGTTACGCAGTCATCAGATTGACCAAAATAGCCACTAAAGAGGCCCTTCTAGGAGCTGTAAGGTGAAAGAAACAAGTAACATACAAAGGAAAGTCCATCAGAATAACTCCAGATTTCTCAACTGAAACCCTACAAGCAAGAAGAGACTGGGGCCCCATTCTCACTCTTCTGAAACAGAATAATGCCCAGCCTAGAATCTTGTACCCAACTAAATTAAGTTTCATATATGAAGGAGAAATAAAGACATTCTCAAATAAGCAAAGACTGAGGGAATTCACCAAGACAAGACCAGCTCTCCAAGAAGTACTCAAAACAGAATTACACAAGGATCAGCACAAGAAACACTCTCAAATGTGAAACCACTCAAAAGTTAAAGATCAAAGGCTAGATTCCACAATGGCTCAAGAGGGAAAACAAAGCAACAAAATGCAACCCAACAGAATGAACAGTAATTCACCCCACTTATCGGTTCTCTCAATAAATGTGAATGGTTTGAACTCCCCTCTCAAGAGACATAGACTGGCCGAATGGATAAAAAAAAAAAAACATGCCAAGCATCTGCTGTCTCCAGGAAATGCATCTAACCTGCAAGGACGCATTTAGACTCAAAGTAAAGGGGTGGAAATCAATATTTCAAGCAAATGGAAGACAAAAGAAGGCTGGTGTGGCAGTTTTGATCTCAGACAGTTTGGTTTTTAAATCAACAAAAGTAATGAAAGACCAAGGGGGTCACTATATAATGGAGAAGGGTACAGCTCAACAAGAAGACATAACAATTCTAAATATGTATGCACCCAACTTAGGTGCACCCAGATTCATAAAGCAAACTCTACTTGATCTAAGCTAATTGATAGACAGCAACGCCATAATAGTCGGAGACTTCAACACCCCACTGACAGCACAGGACAGATCCTCCAAACAGAAAATTAACAAAGAAATAATGGACTTAAACAGAACTCTAGAACAAATGGGCTTGACTGACAGGATATTATACCCAAAAACCACTGAATACACGTTCTTCTCATCAGCTTATGGGACATTCTCTAAGATTGACCATATTCTAGGACACAAAGCATGTCTCAAAAAATTTTAAAAAAATAGAAATCATACCATGCATCTTCTCAGATCACAGTGGAATAAAGACAGAAATCAACCCCAACAGAAACTCTCATCTCTACACAAAGTCATGGAAATTAAACAACTGTCTGCTGAACAATTCCTTCATAAATGAGGAAGTAAAGATGGAAATCAAAAGATTCTTTGAACTAAATGACAAAGGTGACACAAGTTACCAAAATCTATGGGACACAGCCAAAGCAGTCCTGAGAAGAAAGTTTATTTCCATAAATGCCTATATCCAAAAGTCAAAAAGATCACAAATAGACAACCTAATGAATTGACTCAAAGAACTAGAAAAAGAAAAACAGACCAACCCCAAACCAAGCAGAAGAAGGGAAATTAATAAGATCAAATGAGAAATAAATGAAATTGACAACAGGGAAACTATACGGAAGATTAATAAAACAAAAAGTTGGTTCTTTGAAAAAATAAACAAAATTGACACACCTTCGGCTAAACTAATGAAAAATGGAAAAGAAAAATTCCAGTTAAGCTCCATCGAGAACAAAAAAGGAGAAGTTACAACTAATGCTGTGGAGATTCAAGATATAATTTATGAATATTACAAAAACCTTTATGCGCACAAACTGGAAAATGTGGAGGAAATGGACAAATTTTTAGAAACACACAGCCTCCCTAGGCTCAGCCAGGAAGAAATAGAATTCCTGAACAGACCAATATCAAGGACCAAAATTGAAACAGCATTAAAAAACATCCCAAAAAAGAAAAGTTCCGGACCAGATGGTTTCACACCCGAATTTTACCACACCTACAAAGAAGAACTGGTGGCCATCCTGCAGAAATTATTCCACAGCATCGAGAAGGATGGATTCCTACCCAACACATTTTATGAAGCCAACATAACCCTGATACCAAAACCAGGAAAGGACACAACGAAAAAGGAAAACTACAGACCAATATCCCTTATGAATACAGATGCAAAAATTCTCAACAAAATTCTAGCTAACCGAATCCAGGCGCTTATTAAGAAAATAATAAGCCAGGCTTGGTGGCTCACGCCTGTAATCCTAGCACTCTGGGAGGCCAAGGCAGAGAGGATCGCTCAGGAGTTCAAGACCAGCCTGAGCAAGAGTGAGACCCCATCTCTACTAAAAATAGAAAGAAATTAGGTGGACAACTACAAATATATAGAAAAAATTAGCCGGGCATGGTGGCGCATGCATATAGTCCCAGCTAATCGGGAGGCTGAGGCAGGAGGATCGCTTGAGCCCAGGAGTTTGAGGTTGCTGTGAGCTAGGCTGACGCCACAGCACTCTAGCCCGGGAAACAGAGTGAGACTCTGTCTCAAAAAAAAAAAAAAAAATAATAATAATCCATCATGACCAAGTGGGCTTCATCCCAGAGACACAGGGATGGTTCAACATACACAAATCTATAAACGTAATTCACCACATAAACAGAAGCAAAAACAAAAACCATATGATTCTCTCAATAGACGCAGAAAAAGCATTTGACAAAATTCAGCACCCTTTTATGATAAGAACGCTTAACAAAATAGGCATAGATGGGGCTTACCTAAAAATGATACAAGCCATTTATGACAAACCCACAGCCAACATCATACTGAATGGGGAAAAATTGAAAGCATTCCCACTTAGAACTGGAACCAGACAAGGTCGCCCACTATCTCCACTTCTATTCAACATAGTGCTAGAAGTTCTGGCCCCAGCAATCAGGCAAGAGAGTGGAATTAAAAGCATATGAATGGGAACAGAAGAGATCAAA
>RJWJ010000537.1:0-117804 GCA_004363605.1 Indri indri
CTCTCCGGTGCGGGTAAACAAGCCAGTGCGCATGCTCGTTGCTGACTCATTGCCTTGCGTAGCCCAACCTATATAAGCCTGCACCCTTCCGCTTTCGGCGTCTTCCGCATAATGTAAGTTGTAAGGAGCCTCAATAAAGCACGCTCAGAAGAACTCCGGTTGCCGCGTCGTCCTTGCTGGCGAGGGGGCGCGACAATCACAGATGGGTAAATTGCATTTATGGGGCATTAAGTTCACATCCTAAATCTAATACCCCCAAGAGGTTGGGGTATTTTGCTTTCCCCAGTTCACTCTGCTAACTGGAGCCTGGTCACCCTAAAATTAGCTTGAGAGAAGATTTATGACATCTCTCCCAGAGTGAAAAGCTCTGGTTCTATGCATTGGCTTACATCAAAGCTGAGTAAAAGTCCACAAATTCTGTATGTCAACTTGTGCTGGGTTTGCTGGGCCCATGCAGAAGTCTGTTTAAGTATGTCAGGAAGCACCTTATTGAGATGTCCTAGTGACCACATTTCTAGAGATCATGTGGGAATGAGCCATTATTCTAGATTCCCTGTGGGTTGAAATATTCTGAATTTTGTGCTGCCTTATCATTATAATTGGCTTATCTATGGCTTATCATTATAATCGTGCCTGCCTTATTTCTGAAAGTTTCGTGCCCACCAGGTCTCTACTACTCACAGGTCCCATTATTCCCACCAAGATTATGGAACCCAATTCCCCGGCCACATTTTCTTTGTCCCACAATGAACAGCAGCCACAGGGCCCTTCACAGATCCAGGAGACCTCCTGACCTTGCTGGTTGGTGAGGGAAGCCTCCCACAGGCCCTCCTGCTCCTTGGGGTATCTTTAGGGGTAGCTGAGCAGTTTGCACTTAATAGATCAATTTCAGTGTTGGCATTTTGTTAAGCCTTCAGACGCGCTCCTCCATAGCATGCCGGGTAATGTCTGTAATTTTTACCTCAAGGGTGTTATCTTAGTCTCTTTGGGTTGCTATAACAAAATAGCATAAATGGGGTAGCTTATAAAAACCAGAAATTTATTTCTCATCGTTACTGAGGCTGGGAAGTCCAAGATCAAAGTGCCAGCAGATTCAGGGGCTGGTGAGAGCCAGATTCTTGGTTCATAGTTGGTACCTTCTCACTGTATCCACATGGCGGAAGGGGCTCACTATCTCTCTGGGGTCTCTTTTATAGGGCCACTAATCCCATCCATGAGGTCCCTACCATCATGACCTAATCACCTCCTAAAAGTCCTACCTCCTGATAGCATTACCTCGGTGATTAGGTTTCAACCATAATTTTTTAAGGCGGGGGAGACATAAACATTCAGATCTAATAGATCATTGTTGACCCAGGCTTCAATTAGCCAATGTAGGAGACTGTTAGTATCGTTCCTGGGCACCTCACATTGAGTTCCGAGTCCCAGGTGAGTGCACCCATGCACACATGTTGGAGCTGATCAAATCTTGTATTTCATCTTCCTTGGTCTGACACCCTTAGACTCCCTCCTCCACACATCTGTCAGGTTGCTGCAAGACAGACTGGTGAAGTCTCGTTAGTCTGTGCGTACGCTCTTTCTTCTTGAAGCACAGCTTACTCCTCCCCACCGGGTCTCAGATGGGACATACTTTTGGTTATAAGCCTGGAAGCAGTGAGACGTGGGTCCTGGAGTGTGTTCACGTTGGCTCCTGCCACAGCTCTCTCAGGGGGAGATGACAGGTTTTGGTGGAGAGAAAGTCTGGCTCACTGAGATGGTGAGGGGAGGGCTCCCACCAACGTGTATTATCTCCACTTCGCAGAGATAAGGCAAGTCCCCGGGGCAGTCTGGCTGTGGTGTCCCGGAGCCACTTAGCACATCTCATCCTGCCTTCCTAAGCAGCCAGGGAAGGAGCCTGTGCCAGCTTGTAGCTGCGGATTTCTCCGTTTTATTCGTTTACATCTGTGGAGCTGAGCAGGCTCTGAAGGGCAGAGCCGGGGGAGGGGAGAGGGATGGAGACTCCGTTGCTGGCTGTCCACGGGGAGTAGCCAGAATCCCCGTGTGCACGTGCACGCACACAGTTATATGCAGACGCGCATACTGTATCCGTCAGCTTTTGCTGCATAACAAATGACCCCAAACGTAGAGGCCGTTATGGACTGATTTGTGCCATCCTCAAATTCATATGTCAAAGCCCAAACCCTCGGCATCTCACAATGTCACTTTATTTGGAATGGGGCCTTAAAAGAGGTGATTAAGTTAGAATGAGGCTGTTAGACTGAGCTCTAATCCAATCTGACTGGTGTCCTTATTATTAATAGAGGAGAAAATTTAAGCACACAAAGAGACGCCAGGGATGTATGAACAGAAAGCAAACCATGGGAGGACACAGGGAGAAGGTGTGCAAGCCAAGTGGAGAGGCCTCAGGAGAAGGCAAACCTGGTGACACCTTGATCTTGGACTTCAGCCCCCAGAAAGAAAATAAATCTCTGCTGTTTGAGCCACCCAGCATGTGGCACTTTGTGATGGCAGTCCCAGCAGACCAGTATAGAGGCTGTAGAAAACAGCCGTGTTTTACTTAATTAGCAGTGAGCTGGAGCCCCGGGCTGGGTTCAGCTGAGCAGTTTTTGTAGTCTTGGCTGGGCCCACCCATGCGTCTGTGGTGAGCTGCAACCTTTTGGCTAAAGATGAGATAAATGTTGGTTCTAAGCACAATCAGGAAAAATTACCAAGTCTCAGTTTACCACAAAAAAAAAAAAAAGAAAGAAAAGAAAGGAAACAGACCAGACGTAAACTCCGATAAATGTAATTTTGTTCTTCAGCCACCTGCAAAGACGCTGCGAGGACGGACTCGTTCGTTCCAGGTTGTGTTAGCGCGTCAAGCGTCGTGTGCCACTTGGGGGCACTATCGCCCCGCAGAAGGAAGGACAAACCTGCTCCAACGGAATCCTTTCCCTCAAGAGGGGAAACAGAAGATTCTGGAGAGAGGCTCCGAAACCGAGGGGCTAGGGGGAGGGGACGTGCCTCTAAGCCAGGCTGGGGACCCCAGCTCCGGAGACCCGGGAGGTGCAGTGTCGCCCTCGCGCGCCGCCCTCCCCGGGAGAAATCCTTGCCAGGCAGGATCCACGGAGCACGAGGATCACATTTGAAATGCACGTTTTCCTGAACGCAGTTACGCGCGCGCGGAAAGGGGTGTGATTCTGCAGAGAGCACCGCGCCCTGCGCTTCCGCGGCGACCCTCGGCGCGTCCACGCGACGTGGGCGGTGATGAGGATGGTTAGCGCTAGTGCGGAGGCTTAGCAGGTGCTCAGGGCACAGGTGGAGAAAGATCGCTCACGCGGACGTTAGGATAGGAGGAAGAGGTTGCTTTACTTTTCCCTGGGGCGGTGGAAAAAGGAAGAATGTGCTGGCCCCGAAAACCAGCTGCGGGGGCTTTTTCGATGCGGCCGTGACAATGGCAGGTGTCGCGGAGAAGCTGCTGCACCCGCGCCTTCCTTTCTGCTTGGGCAGGTGGCTGGCAAACACGGCCAGGATGTCCGAGTCCGGCCCCTGGTTTCCTGCCTGTCCTTGGAGACGGGATCGTCACAGGAGATGTGACTCTGCCCCCAGAGGTGGTCGAGGCTGTAACTCATTTTCCTGCTGTTTCCCAGGAACTCCGTAACCGCAGATTCTCAGACACCAATATTAAAAGAGCGAGATTTACGTCTCTTTTCTGTCCACGCAGCTCTTTCCAGAAGTTGTGCAAAACAGAACTCCCGCAGGATGCCTGTCAGTGAGAGAAGTCACAGGGTTGACCTTTAAGTGTTACCGGGGAAAGTGTGGGGTTCGGCATTTTCCTGTTATTTTTGCGAGGCCGCCCCTTTCAGGCAGGACCCAGGTTCAAATCCTGCCTCCACCGCCGCCTGGCTGAGTGTCCTGGGGCAAGTTGCTCAGCCTCCCTGGGTGTCATCTGTGAAAAGGGTATGATTGGCGAATCCAGGAGAAAAATTGGGATGTCCTAAGTACCTGCTCCACCTGCGGTATCGCTGTAGTAGAAAAAACGGCAGTTTTAATTTATTTATTTTATTTTAGTGAAATAGGTAAACAAGTGGGCACATCGTGTCTCGCTGGTCAGCTTTGATGGAAACAGCCGCAGGCGGCGCCAGGACGAGGCGGGGGCACCAAAGGGCTCAGGGACGAAGGTAAACCACAGTTTAATGCAAGGTTTTAACAAATGAAAGACGAAAATTTTAAATAAAAACAAGATTAGGATTAGTGATTTTTTTCCTGTATTGCAGGCTCCAATTTGCCTCAGCATGGCACGGCACACCACCAGTGTATGTTGATTTTAGGATTAGAAGAAGTGAGCATACTCCTCTGGCGTCATCGGAATTGCTGATGGGAAGCTTCCATCACAGGGAAGTCACTAGAAATTTCTTGTGTGTTGATCTTTCTGCAAACCTTTAGGGGAGAGGGGAAGTTTCCCCCTCCCCCACAATATTATAAGATAAGATGGTGTATATAATATTTATGATAATATACTATATATAATATTTAAGATGTGTATATAATGTATACACAATAAATATTATAGTATATATTATATATAATATGTACATTATACAATATATAATTATGAAGATATATAACATATTTTATGTATAATAATATATAATATTAATACACCATGCATAATTACTATATTTAAAGCCCCAGGAACCTTTGTCTGGCTTTACTAAAATCTCAGTATCTCAAGAGCGAGTCTGAAAATCGGGGACACCGGGCCTGGAGGGAGGAGCGTGGCTGAGCCAGAGCTGCCCAGCGGTGACCCTCAGCCTCAGCGCTGCTTCCGTTTCCCTCCTGGCACCTCCCCAGGCCCCGTGCAGGGTGGGGCTCCCGTCTCAAGCTCTCCCGGCTCCCGCGTGTGCATTCACGGTCCTGACTGAAGATTTGACTGAACAGCAAATGTAGCTGGCTAGCGAATGGCTTAACGTGTCTTCACACGTTTGAAATGTCAGCTCCACGGGGGCCGGGGCGGGGTGGGAGACTGTCGTCTCATTCACAACCGTCCAGCCGTGGCGGCTGCTTGTGGGTGTGTGGAATGAGTGAATGAATGAATGAGTGAATGAGTGAATGAAATCACCTTCGGACCCACTAGATTCGTGCCAGGGCCAGGGCGAATCCCCAAACACAGTAGGATGCACTGCACAGTTTTCAATATTTTCCGAGTCCCACAGTGTATATATTTTCATATTGTGACCCCCATACACTTATGTAACTGAAATGAAAATTTTATGAGACATTACACTTAGCAATGCACACTGATATTTTAAAAATTACATTCCAATCATTTAAATTTTATTTCATTAAAATATGCTGATTATGATAAACGGAGATTAATTACATTAATCCCTACTGTGTGCCATCCATGGATTTAAGGCTACTTTACAGCCAGCTGAAAAACACTGGCTTTGTTTTTTTAGGTTAAGAGTGTGGACAAAGAAACTAGACTGCGAGGCTGTGGCTCTCGGTTAAGTCACTAACAGCTGTGTGACTTTAGCGCTTGTGGCTTAGTTTTTCCTGCGTGTGAGATGGGGATGATACTGGGAATGGCATTCACCTCTAGGACTGTTGAAAGTTTAAAGTACCAAGAA
Organism: Indri indri; assembly: GCA_004363605.1. NCBI lineage: Eukaryota > Metazoa > Chordata > Mammalia > Primates > Indriidae > Indri > Indri indri. Next base: position 5,613 of record RJWJ010000537.1, read on the forward strand.
TGGTGCCTGACACAGGGCAAGTGCCATGTATATATATTTCATCATATATAAGCACCACGTTTTGTTTATACGTTCATCCTTTGATGGACACTTGGTTTGCTTCCACTTTTGAGTATTACGAGTAGTGCTGCTCTGAACCTGGGTGTACAGATATGTCTTCATGACCTTGCTTTCAATGTTTTGGGGTCTGTATCCCGAAGTGGCATTGCTGGGTTACATGAGTATTCTATTTTTGATTTTTTTCAAGACCTGTCCTACTGTATTCCACAGCCCCTGCATGTCACATTCAAAAGCACAGTGCAGAAGTGTTACAACTCCTTCAAATTGTGCCAACACTTGTTATTTTCTGTTTGATGGATAGTTGTTGTGTTAATGGGTATGTGGTGGTTCCTTTTCAAAAGAGAAACTAATATTTCTTTCACTCTTCAATAATGATACTTACTTAGTAATGATGTGTGTGTGTGTGTGTGTGTGTGTGTGTGTGTGTTGGGCACTGCTCAATGTCTCAAACCCTGGAATCAAGACAGGACAACGCCACCCTCACTTCCTCATCCTGGTTGATTTCCATGTGGTCGTTGCTTTTCTTCACAGTAACTACTGACAACCCAGCATCACAAAGATGTGATGTCAGCAAAGGGAATGTAGAGAGATCTCATGTTGAATTTGTGAGCTGCTGAAGCAGCTAGTTCATGTGAAGTCGGACGTTGAAAATTGCTGTGTTTCCTTCATGTAACAGTATCTGGGATACCTGGATACACGGTTGCAGCTGTGAGGATGGAAGAGCAAGAATCGAAGTAGGTGTTCATTGGAGGGGAGAGAATGGAGGAGCTGGTCTGGTTGCCAAGCAACGCTCAGTGTCTTGGTCTGGTTGCTAAGCAACGCTCAGTGTCTTTGGAGACCAATCATCCTGGAATTAGAGAGAAAAGGCAGTGGGGGAGGGGCTGTTCTGCTTCAGACAAATGTAGCTGCAGAGACTGAGGAAAGTGAATTGGAAGCTCTGTGGTTTCTTTAACTGACGTCCTCTCATTTGCATGTTCTGATGGTCTCCATTACATTAATACTTTCACATGTATTATTCGTATATCTCTTGGGCCAGTAGGTCCCAAAATATAGTTCAAGGACTCCTGGGGAAATCAAAATCTTTTCCAAAGTTCTGCAATTTCAAAATATTTTTCTAAGAATATTAAGGTTTTATTTGCCTTTTCCCTTTCATTTTCTCTGTAGTATGATGTTGAAAGCATTCGAATTAAGAGGCAAATTGGAGAATCTACCTGCCCTCTGCTAAGGAGGACATTAAAAGGATTTGTAAAAGTGTATTATAAAATGATGTCACCTTATACCTAATTTTTTATTTGAAAAATGTTATTATTGTTCATAAATTGTGAATTATGTTACCGTATCATAGGATTGTTACTGTTTTTGTAAGTTTTAAATTTAAAATATTCTCAGCTAAAGTTTATAATGTGGTGAATATACATAGAGGTAAATCACACAAAGAAGAAATCTTCAGGAGCCTTCAATAATTTTGGAAAGTATAAAGAGTTCTGAATTCTAAAAGTTGGAGAATTGCTGTCAGAGGTTAAAGTGCCAGGTATAATTTGGCTGGGTTGAAATATTTCCAATACACAATTCCAAATTGCTATGAAACTATAAAGTTGTTTTGGTCATTCCAAATTTGATGGAAAGTGTAACCCAGGTTGGCCCAATGCTTATTGATTTACAACCTGCCTATCCTGATAAATTTAGTGAAGGAATTTCTGTGGAAAATACGCTTGGGAACCATTATCTCTTCCAGAGATTTCCCTTGATAAAGGATAAGTTTAGAATTCTTAGCAGAGAAGTTTAAATGTAGATTCTTGAGTTTACGAACTCCAGCCCCAACATTCATTATGGGGGTAATGATGGGCGAGACCCCTCCCCTTCTGAGCCTTGGGTGTGGGTAGTACGTTTACCCAATGCCCAGTACATTGTAAAAACCAATGATGGGCTGGGTTTTTTTTTTTTTGCCTTTCTAAAATAAATATAAAAATACAGTTTTGATTTAATCATATAAGAAAATGAGGGTTAGAAAGAAAAGAGTAAGCTGCTTTCTGAAATTTTCCTCAAGCGCAGTATCCACATTTGTTAGAACAATTCCCTCCTCCGTACGGTCACGGCAGGTGTGCTAGTTCTCTTGTTCCCCGTGTTCAAAGTGACATAACTGTCCGCTTACTTGCTTCTTCCCCCAGGCTATGAACTCTTTCAGAATTTGGGCTGTGACTTACAATCTGCATCACTTTACTTTGCACTAATAAAGCAGGTAAATATTTGCCTGGTTAAGCCTTGATGTGGGAGGGAGTCAGCACAGCTCACCTTGGTGTGACCTGTCCGTGGTGCTGAAGGGACCTTTGCATCTGTGAACTCACAGCCAGGTGAGGGAGGTTGTTGATGCTAATTAATTTATGTAATGGTGATCTCAAAGTATATCGGTGGAATAAATGGAAGCTAACCTTCTTTGTTTTATAAACAAGAAGAGAAAGCCCCCATTTGGTCATTGCCCATATCTTCGCATAAAGACTGGCTAGGCATTTATGGCATCGCCCCATCACTTAGCATGTGCCGTGTGTTAGCAACAGCGGTGGAGTCAGAGGGAACAGAGCAGGGATGACGCACATATGAGCCCTGCATTAAAATACCTACGATCTATGAAGATTCTGAAGGTACTAAGCTGACTATTATAACGTTTCTGTTCTTGTTTCTCCCACGGTCTAGAGCAGTGTCCGAACATAAAAACTGTGGATTGCTCAATAAATATGCTTTCCGGAGACCCTGAAAAATAATCAGACTATATTGAAGGTTGGATAAGAAGAAGCAAAGAGGTAGAAATAGGGGAGAAAGAGAGCTAAAAGAGAGAGAGTGTAATATGGAGGAAGGAGGGAGAGAGTCACAGGCCAGGAGAAGAGGACATTTAAGCAGACGGAGATTCTAGGAGAGAAAAGCACAGAGGCAAACAGTTTTGCTCCAGCCATAATGGCCTTTCTCTTTTTCTGGAATGTATAAGTTCAGCGCGTTTACCTGAGTGGTCCCTTTCACGCGTCTGGGTCTTTGTGTGGCTCCTTCCTGTTTCATTCAGGGCTCTGATCAGATGTCACCACCTTGGGGAGCCCTCCTTGACTGCTCCCAGAGCACCTGCTTGGGTCCGATCCTGAGGCTGATGCTCCTGTTTCCTGCTCTCTCTCCACTGGAATGAAAACTTTTTGCACTAGTAGAAAGATGGGACCTAAAGTTGCAGTTTTCTGTTGTTCCTCTTTTGTCAGTGTGGATTCAATAGGTCAAAAGGACAAAAAATAACAACTGTATCTTATTTCCTACTGAATATATCAAAAATATACTTTCCCTGTTGCTACTTTTATTTGGCAAACAGGATTCAAGGGGCAACGGGAACAAGAGAGTTGGAGGATTAAGGATAGAAAACCTGGCGTGCAGTAGGCATTCATTGGACGGGGGAGTAAATGGAAGAGCTGGTCCTCGGTCCAGGCCGTGTTCCTCCACACCCTTGGAGCTGAGTCGCCATGAAATGAGAGAGGGGCTGTCCCTCCCCAGCCATGCCCAGCTGGTAGATATTCATAGACGTAAGTCATACAAAGAAAAATGCCATCAGGTCCTCCACGCTGTTGAAAAGTATAAAGGTATAGCGGAAATAAAAAGTTTGGGAATGACTGCCTTAGATATTGGTAGGTATAGTTTTGTGGGCTGAAGGATACCCACATTTGTTTTTTCAGATAGACTGTGCCAAATTGCTAAGATACTGTCCGGTTGTTTTTCTGGCCCTAAATTCTCGTGGGAATATAATCTGTGACTGTCCGACTCTTGAGGATTTCCTGGGCTGCCTCCTCTGGGAAACCCAGGAAAGGGATTTTTATGAAATGTATACTTGGGCTCTGGTTACTTAAACTTCCAGAGATCTCCCCTCATAAAGGATGAGTACAGAATTCTCGAAAGAGAAGGCTGGAGGTGCATTCTCCATTATACACACCCGAGCCCCAAACTCCATTACATGGGTGACCGGGGACCAGACGCCTGCCCCTACGGAGCCTCTTTTTCATCCCTTGTAGATGGGGGCTGGATGTGGGTAAGAGTTTGACACAATGCTCAATACACTGTAAGCTATCACTAATGGTAGCTGGGTGTTTTTGCATTTCTGTCATAAATACGAAATACAATTTTAATGTGACAGTATGAGCAAATGGGAGGTAGAATAGTCACCTTCTTTGCAAAATGTTTGCTAACTGCTGTGCACACAATTGTTGAAGCAATTCTCTCCTCAACATTGTCACAATAGGTGCTCTGGTTCTCTTGTTCCCCATCTCTCATGGCGATAAAATTCACTGTTTGTTTGTTTCCTCCACCAAGTCATGAACTCCGAGAGTTTGGGCTGCTAAATTAAGTGTAGCTTTGTGTGGCAGAAAGGAAAACTTCTCTTTTGCCCCATGAAGTTTTGCTGAAAGATCAAATCACAATAAGGCAGGTTACTAAGAGAAAGAGGTTACAAATTTATTTGCTGTGCACCCAGGGAGAATCACAGAGTGATTACTCAGTTTCCCAGTGAGGTCTACAGGTTTATACACCCTCATTGTAGAGGGAGGAGGATGAGGATTGTAGGTGATTCTGTTTAGGGGCAATAAATGGGTGCTTGGGAGGATGAATGGATGGTGGGAAACGGATTGACTTGTAAATGATTCTCTTTGGAAATTAAATTAACCTGAGAGACAGGGATTATGTTTGAAACAGATTGGGCCAGGTCCGTTGCATTCTTGATCGTCTTTCCTTCAAGATACTGAGATAACAAATGAGTCAGTTGTACTGTTTGATGAGTTCGTCTGGTCACGCAAACAGAGGCAAAGCCCCTTCCAAGGCCTATCGATTTCTAAGGACCTTTAATTCAAAATATTCTTTACAACAAGGAGTCATATTTTGGGGTGAAATTTCCTAAGCTCCTTCACTGCATCGTATGGTAAGTCCTTTTGTAATGTTTTCAGGAGCTATCATACTGTTTTTCAAAGGCACGCATTACGTCACATTGCCAACAACAGCGCGGAAGTGGTCCGGTTTCTCCAAATCCTTCCAATACTTGTTACATTCTTTTTTACGGATTGCTGTGTGATTGGGTGTGTGGTTGTTTCTTTTTTCTTTTCAAAAGATAAAATAGGCTGGGTGCTCGTGCCTGTAATCTGTTAGGTCCGGAGCCGAGAGAGAGAGAGAGAGAGAGAGAGAGAGAGAGAGAGAGAGAGAGAGAGACAGACAGACAGACAGAGACAGACAAAGGCTCACGTGTAGCAAAAATGCTGTTTATTTTGAGGATCTGGGTGCAGACGGGTGGAGGCCAAAAAAGGTGTCCACCCCAAGGGAGGGGAAAGCCTTGGGTTTTATAGAGGGCTTCTCTGGCGGGGAGTGAGTATTTGTGCCAGAACAGCCACTGTAATAACATTTTTTTAAGCAACCAATCTCTGGGACCCCTGCATTGGCCTCATCCTGTAGAGATAAGGGAGGGGGGTAGCTTCATCCTTATTGGGGGGGGGACAGGAATGCCGCAGCTGTCTGTTAGGTTTACAACCCCCAACTCTCCAGACTCCGGTGACTATTGTTTTACAAGCCTAAGCTTTCCATTAACCGCATCCATCCTATACATACTTTTCGGGTTCCCACCTGGAACAAACCTAACATAATCCTAGCACTGTGGGAGGCAGAGGTGGGTGGATTGCTTGAGCTCAGGAGTTCGAGACCAGCCTGAGCTGGACTGTGACCCTGCCTCTACCAAAAATAGAAAAATTAGCTGGGTGTGGTGGTGTGTGCCTGCAGTCCTGACTACTGAGAAGTCTGGGGCAGGAGGATCTCTTGAGCCCAGGAGTTCAAGGCTGCAGTGAGCTGTGGTGGTGCCACGGCACTCTCCTCCTCCTTCAATAATAACACTTACTAAATAACGGGAGGTATGTGTCTGCCGTGCACTGCACAACTGCTCTCACCTTGGAATCAGACTGGCTCGTGCCACCCTCATTTCCTCATCTTCCTGGATTTTCAGGTGCTGCTTGCAACCACTGACAACCCAGCATCACAAAAGTGCGATGTCACCAAGGACGCCTAGAGAGACCTAATGCTGAATCTGTGAACTGCTGGAGGTGATAGTTCATGTGGTGTCAGATGTCAAACATTACTGTGCTTCCCTCCACTTTAATGCATCTGGCATACCTCTGCAGACAGCTACAGCTGTCGGCATGGAACAGCGGGAATGTAGTTGGCATTCATTGGGGTGGGAGAGAATGGAGGAGCTGGTCTGGTTGCCAAGCAACGCTCAGTGTCCTTGGAGATAGTCACCATGGAATCGGAGTGATAACAAGCAGTGGGGGAGGGGCTGTTCTGCCCTGTGACCCAAGTGATCTGCACTAACTAGGAAAATAACAAAGTTGTCCAGTTGTTTCTTTAACCGGTAACCTCTCATTTGTTTACTTAAGTAGTCTCCATTTATAATTTCATGTCTATTATTCTATACCTCTCGGGCCATTTGTTCCCAAAATATAGTTGAAGGATTACTGGGAGGAATGAAAATCTTTTCATAGGGTCCACAATACCAAACTATTTTTCTAAGACTGTTAAGATTTTGTTTGCCCTTTTTCTTCTCATTTTCTCTGCATGGTGTAATATATCATGTGTTTGAATTAAGAAGCCAATATGAGAGTCCCTCATTCCTCCCTAAGAAGAACATTAAAGGGATTTGCAAAAATGTAACACAATACCACCTTTATTACTACTTTTTTCTTTGAAAATATAAATGTTGTTCATGCAGAATGTTTTGTTAATATATAATAGGTTTGTTACTTTTTTAAGTTTTAAATTTAAAAGTTTCTCATCTTCAATTTATAATACGGCAAGTGTGCACAGATATAAATCATACAAGGGAAAATTCCTTGGAGATCCTCAATAATTGTGAAAGATATAAAAGGGCTCTGAGATTAGAAAGTTTGAGAATTACTGTCTTGGGTTCAATTCCCAGGTATAAATATGCTGGGTTGCAGGGTGAGCACATTTAGTGTTTCTGATCCATGGTGCCAAATTGCTGTGAAGGTTTATAGAAATCCAACATCGGTGCGTCCTTGGGGTTGGGTTTTCAGGAGGTCTCTCTCCCTCACTTCTGATGGTCGTCTTCCCCCTGTGTCCACACTGGGTCTCTGTTTCCTCTGTTGTTGTTGTTGTTGAGACAGAGTCTCGCTCTGTCACCCTGGGTAGAGTGCAGTGGTGTCATCATAGCTCACTGCAACCTCCAACTCCTGGGCTCAAGCGATCCTCCTGCCTCAGCCTCCCGAGTAGTTGGGACTACAGGTGCTCACCACCACACCTGGCTAATTTTTCTATTTTTAGTATGGGGGGGGCTTGCTCTTGCTCAGGCTGGTTTCTAACTCCTGAGCTCAAGATATCCTTCTGCCTCTGCCTCCCAGAGTGCCGGGATTACAGGCGTGAGCCACCACACCTGCCCACACTGGGTCTCTGTTCTGTGCACATTCCGGTGCCGCCGTGAGTGTCAAAGCTTCCTCCTCTATGAGGATGCCAGTCAAATTGGATTAGGGCCAATCAGAAAGGCCTCGTTTTAACTTAATCACCTCTTAAAGGTTCCAGCTCCAAATAGTCTCATTCTGAGGTTCTGCAGTTTAGGGCATCCCCGCATAAAATTTGAGAAGGGAAACAATTAGTCTATAATAGCATGTTTCATGTGGATGCATGTTCACAGGAGATGGCGTGAAGACTGCCATTCAGTCCACATGATTGTGTGAAACTGTGATTCATGCAACTATGAATCCCTTGTTGCATGAGTCCCACGAGAACCCGGACACATCTTATCCTGCGTGTGGGGGGACGGGGGTTGAAGGGAGTTTGGGAGATACTCATAGACAACCAAATTGGATTTTCTTGCCACTTTCCTTGACCCTTGCCTATCTTATTAGCACCCTTTTCATCCTCTAAACCCCATGCCGGACATTGGGGAGTGATTTTGATCCTGGAATCCCTCTGGGAGGTGGGCAGGACCCCTCTCCTGGGTGCTCAGGGACAGGATGGGGAGCAGGAGGTGGGGCCTGGGCTCAGGGCCGGACACCCGGGGCCCTCCCCTCCCTGAGCCCAGTGTCTGCTCTGCGAAGTGCGGACACTCCTAGGACCCCGCTCACAGCAGGCTGCTGGGGATGGCTGCTCACATCCACACTGTCCCTAGCTCCTGTCCGGGGGCAGGGCGGGATGCGGAGGCAGCCTGAGCTCTCTCCACCAGCCCTGGCATCCCAAGGCTGAAGGACAGTGGCGGAGCCGCCCCACTGGTCCTCTATCCACAGCCCACAGACCACCACAGCCGTGCGTTCATTGATGAAATTTGGGAAACAATTTCTTTTCAAAAATCAAAGAAGCAAATAAATAGTAACACCGATTTTTATTATCTGTTTTTTTCTTTTCTCATACCAGGCAAAACTGATGATAGTATCACGTGCCTCTTCCATCGCTAGATGGCACTGTTGAGTCGTTAAAAAGTATTCACGCAGCGTCAAAAAAATTTTTTTTATCAAAATTTTTTTAATTTTCAAGTTTTAATTGTGACAGACTACACAGAACATACAACTTACCATGTAAACAATTTTTACTGATATGAATTCATGAAAATAGCTGCAAATTTTAAAAACCTTTATTTTTAAAAAACGTGTGGTCAGTTATCCACAACTTAATATTTATGTTTTAACCATTTTTGTATGTACAGTCAGTGGCATTAATCACATTTACATTGTTTTGCAATCATTACCACCTTTGATCTCTAGAGCTGATTTCATCTTTCAGAACTGAAATTCTGTACCCATTAACCACTAACACCCATTTCTCCTCCCCCAGCCGCTGTGGACCACCCTTCTGCGTCTGCGAGTTAGACTAGTCCAGGCCCCCACCTGACTGGAATCGCAGGGCAGTGGCCTTAGGGACTGGCTTATTCCACTTAGTATAGTGTCTCAAACATAATCCGTGCAGCATGTGTGGAAATTTCCTTCCTTTTCAATGCCGAATAATAAATTTGTTTATCCATTATTTATTCAACCTTTGATGGAAACTTGGGTTTTTCTACCTTCGACTACTATGGATCATGCTGCTATGAACATAGGTGTGAAAATATTTCTTCAAAACTCTGTTTGCAATTCTTTTGGGTTTGTACCCACATGAGGAATTGCTGGATCATGTGGTAATTTTATTATTTATTTATCAAGACCCACAGACCTGCAGAAAGGTCACACTTTTCGAAATCCTGCCAATACCTGTTATTTTCTGTTCTATGCATAGCAGTTATGTTAATGGCTGTGTGGTGGTTCCTTCTTTCTCTTCGAAAAATAAATTTTTCTGTATTTTTCAATAATGACAATTATTTAACAATAGGGTGCGCGGGCCTGTACAATTTCTCAAAACTTGGAATCAGACTTTCTCATCCATGTCAATTTTCAGGCAATAATTGTTTTTCTTCGCAGCAACCATTGACAACCCAGCATCCCAATAATGTGATGTCAGCAAACAAAATATAGAGAGATGTAATATTCAAACCGTGGGCAGGGCTTGGTGGCTCATGCCTGTAATCCTAGCACTGTGGGAGGCCGAGGCAGGAGGATTGCTTGAGCTCAGGAGTTCGAGACAAGCTTGAGCAAGAGCGAGACCCCGTCTCTACTAAAAATAGAAAGAAATTGGCCAAAACAACTAAAAATAGAAAATATTAGTGGGGCATGGTGGCACGTGCCTGTAGTCCCAGCTACTTGGGAGGCTGAGGCAGGAGGATCGCTTGAGCCCAGGAGTGTGAGGTTGCTGTGAGCTAGGCTGACGCCATGGCACTCTAGCCTGGGCAACAGAGCAAGACTCTTTCTCTAAAATAAAATGAAATAAAATAATAATATTCAAACTGTGAACCACTGTAGTTGGTAGTTCATGTGATGTTAGGTGTCAGATATTGCTGTGCTTCCCTCAATTTTAACACGTCTGGTGTAACTCTGCAATTGGTTGCAGCTGTGAGGACAGGACAGCAGGAATGCAGTAGGCGCTCATTGGAGGGGAGAGAATGGAGGAGCCGGTCTGGTTGCCAAGCAACGCTGTGTCCTTGGAGATGAGTTACCATGGAATCAGAGCGAGAACAGGCAGCGGGGGAGGGGCTTTGATGCCCCAGCCAAATGCAGCTGCAGAGAATGGGAAACTGACCAGATGTCCCATGGTGTCTTCTAATTACTCACCTCTCATTTGTTTATTCCGAGGGTCTCCATTTATAATGTCTTGTCTCTTATTCGTATATCTCCTTGGCCATAGTTCAATAGTTTTCAAGGATCTCTGGATTTCTGGAAGCAGTCAAGACCCTATCGGGTGTCCGCAACTTCCAAACTATTTTTTGAAGAATGTTAAGATTTTACTTGTCTTTTTCTTCTGATTTTCTCTGCTTCATATAATACTTCGAGTGATTGAATTATAAAGTAGAATGATGAATCTAGCTTTTTTCTATTAAGTAGGACACTAAAGGAATTTGCAAAAATATAAAAATTTCACATTTATAACTATTCCTTTCTTTGGAAATATAATTATTATTCCTACAGTGTGGGTTACATTAATATATAATAGGCTTTTTTCCTGGTTTTTTTGAGTTTAAAATTTAACAATTTCTTTGCTTTTATTTATAACATAATAAATTTAGTAGTTATAAACCACACAAAGAAGTATTCTTTGGAAGTTTCTGTCAACAGAAAAGAAGCCAAACTCCGTAAAATAATTTAAAGAGGTTTATTCTGAGTCAAATTTGAGGACCACGACCCGGAGCCACGCCCAAGAAGCCTTGAGGAAGTGGACTCGGTGTGCCTGGGTTACAGTTTGGTTTTATACATTTCAGGGAGACAGGGGTGACAGGTAAAGTCATAAATCAATACGTGGGAGGCACACATTGGTTTGGCCCAAGGTGGGCCATCTTAAAGGGGAGGCTTAAAGGTTACAGATGGGTTTAAAAATTCTTTGACTTGTAATTGGTTAAAGACATGAAGCCTTGTCTAAAGTCTTGGAATGTTTTAAGAAAAGTAAGTCTGTTAATCAGAGATAAGCCACCGGAAGGGGCTGTTCCTCCCCGGCCTGTTCACGTGGATGAGTGAGGACACAGAGCAAGCAGAATCAGAGTCCAGCAATCACATGGTTTTCCATGAAAGTAACAAAAGGAGAATATGAAAAATTGATTCACATGTGTGTATAAGAAATTGATTCTGGAAAGGCGTGGTGGCTCATGTCTGTATTCCTAGCACTCTGGGAGGCCGAGGCAGGAGGATGGCTTGAGGGCAGGAGTTTGAGACCAGCCTGAGCAAGAGTGAGTTCTACTCAGCCACAAAAAACAATGGTGATCTAGCACCTCTTGTATTACCCTAGATAGAGCTGTAACCCATTCTACTAAGTGAAGTATCACAAGAATAGAAAAACAAGCACCACATGTACTCGCCATCAAATTGGTATTAATTGAACAACAATTATGCGCAGCTCTGACTCTGGTGGGGCAAAGGCAGTATATGTAACCTAAACATTTGTACTCCTGTAACATGCTGAAATTAAAAAAAAAAAAAAGAATCAGAGTCCAGCAAGGATTTGGTTTTCCAAACTCCATGGTATACATATACCACATTTTATTAATCCACTCATGTATTGATGGGCGCCTGGGTTGTTTCCACATCTTTGCAGTTGTGAATTGTGCTGCTATAAACATTCTAGTGCAGATGTCTTTTTTATAGAATGTCTTAAGCAAAAAGAACAAATTGGGAGGCGTCAATTTACCAGACTTCAAGCTATACCACCAGGCTATAGTAACAATAATTAGAATATCAAAAATTGATTCACGTGTGGGCATAAGGAATTGATTCTAGATAGACTACGGGTGACCTGGGGTTGCAGCGAAGGTTAGTGGAAATTGGGTGAATCAGTGGAGTGTTGGTCTCTAAGGAATAAAAGGATGCTGGCATTAGGCGAAGAGAAGTTTGCCGGAATATGGGAGGTGATGTTGCAGATGGGATGCTTGAAATAAGTGGATGGAGGAATTTTGGTTATTGGTAATAACAAGGCCAATGGGACTGTGAGGCTAAGGGAGATTGGAGATCGCTGCATCCGTAGTCACGTGTTGGGAGGATCGTCCATATTAGGCTCTCTCTGCCTCGGCAACACTGAGACTCAGGGCTGGGTGAGTCGTTATGTTGAGAGGGTTCTGTCTGCGCATTGTAGGGTGAGCAGCAGCATCCCTGCCTCCACCCAGGTGACGTCAGTGTCCCCTGCAGTTGTGACAGCTGAACTGTGTCCAGACGTTGCCAACTGGTTCTTGGGGGCAAAGTCATCCTTGTCTCAGACATATTCACCTACATGAATATTAAAATCGCCAGGAATTTATATACCGATTCTGTTGCTGAAGTGACAGCCCACATCCACAGAGTGCTGAAATCAACGAAAAGTTGAGAAGTTTCATGACTATGGATGTACCAACTGGCCTTTCATTTTCTGTGTCCTGATGCTCTGATATTCGGGACCTTGCTATCCCTAGAGAGAATGCCCCTCCTAGGGACAGCCAATTCCTGGAGATGGTAAACACTTGCATGGGATTGTTTCTTTCTCATGCAAACCACCAGGCCAGAGCCCACATCCTAAACACCTTCCTTCTGACGTGTTCAGAATGTAGCCCACTATCCACCTCTGCAAACCACCCCAGGGCCAAGTATCAGAAAATTAGCGAGGTCCCAGAGCCTCTGAAATCACTCGTGCAAGCCAATCCTAAGCCTTCTTCACTGCCTTGTTCGTTCCTTCCCAAGGGAAACACGTTAAAGTCTTTTCACACTCCACCCCGATATTTCTCTGTGTGCTGACTGACCTGGGGCTTCCACGTGTGGCCCCTCTTGGCAGGGTGTGTTTGCTGTCTTTTCAATGACAGTCATATCCTGGTCTCTAACCACTGTGTGTAAAATTTTGTGATTCAGATAACCATGAATTCCATTTTGTGTAAGTCCCACTACAACCCAGAGGCAGCTCCTCTTCCTCTGTGTGTGTGTGTGTGTGTGTGTGTGTGTGTGTGTGTGTGTGGTTGAAGTTTAGTTTGGGAGACTACTCCAAGGACAAATACATTGCAGTCCCAGGCTACTTTTTCTGCCTCATATCTACCTCCTTAGGACCCCACGCAACCCGGAATGTCCAAGCCCAAGGGTGAGAAAAACAGCAATGCTGGAATCCTGCTGGCAGGTGGGCAGGACCCCTCTCCTGGGTGCTCAGGGACAGGATGGGGAGCAGGAGGTGGAGCCTGGGCTCAGGGCCGGACACCTGGGACCCTCCCCTCCCTGAGCCCAGTGTCTGCTCTGTGAAGGGTGGACACTCCTAGGACCCCACTCACAGCAGGCTGCTGAGCATGGCTGTGCACGCTTTCTCTGCACTTGGGCTGCCATCGGAGGAGAAGAATGGGAAGTTGGGAAGTGAGATCAGCCTGCGCTCTCTCTCCCCACGAGCTGTGTCCGTGCTGGGCTGAGGGTCCCCACCTGAGCATAGCGTCAGTGTTTCCAAAATCATAAAGCCTATCCTGGCCATGTACGCAAGCAATGTAATTTGGGGAAAAATCTTATTTGACAAAAAAACCCCACACAAATATAAACACACTCATTTTAAAGTACCTCATTATGTTTTCTCTTTCATTTGATGCAATGTCGATGTATTTATCAAATGCCTTTTTGTCTCTACATGGCACTTTTCAACAGTGGACAAACCAGGCTTTCTTTTAAACCTTTTATAAGGACAATTTTTAATTGTGGAAAAACATATCTAACATAAAATATGCTATGTTAAGCAATTTTTAAAATAATATTAACTCTTGAATATAGGCTTTATACATTTTTAAATCATTTATTTTTTAAATCGTGGTCAGATACACATTTCTTAATATTTAACATTTTAACCATTTTTGGTTGTAGTTTACTTATTAAATACATTCACATTGTCCTGCCACGATCTCTACCATCCATCTCCGATATTCTTTTTATCTTGAAAAAATGAAACTCTCTGCACATTAAACAAATCCCTATTCTACCCTCCCCCATGCTTAACGACCACCATTCTGCTTCCTGCTCTATTAATTAGACAATTCTAGGAACAGTGTATAAGTGGAATCACATGGTTTATCTCCTTTTGTGACTGACTTTTTTCACTTAGCATAGTGTCTCAAGGTTCATCCATCCTGTGGCATGTGTCAGAATGTTCTTCCTTTTCATGGCTAAATAGTGTTTCATTATATGTATATACCAAATTTTGTTCATCCATTCATCCTTTAATGGACACGTGGGTTGTTTCTACTTTTTGGCTATTGTTAATAATACTGCCATGAGCAGGGGTGTGTGAGTGTCTGTTGGAGTGCCTGCCTTCAATTTTTCTGGGTGTATATTCAGAAGTGGCCTTGCTGGGTCATACGACAATTCTGTTTATTATACTTTCAGAAACTATTGTACAGTTTTTCACAAGGGCTGCATCGTGTCCCAGTCTCACTGTCAAAAAATGAAATATCTGCAAATTTAATTCAACGATTGAATCGGCTTTATCATTGGTTCATGAATCAGGCCACCCCCATCTAGAAACAGAAAGGTGCTCTCTCTGCGCTGCAGAACAGTCCATCTCTGGAAAGCAGCTCGAGCGGGAACAAAGAAATCCCATAACACAAAAAGGTGGATTGGCTGAGATCAGGTTACTTTAAGATACTTTCTTTGCAAGGGTTAAAGCAGAGGCAACTTCTTCACCTTTGTGGGGACGAGGAGAAACTTCCTCTTTCCTCCCAGAAAGTTCACTGAAAGATCAACTCAGGATTAAGACAGATTAATGAGAGAAGGAGGTTTATTTACCATACGCGTGGGGAGAATCACAGAGTGATTACCCAATATCCCAACGGGGTCCAGGAGTTTACACACCCTCCTTTTAGAGGGGAGATGAAGGATACAGGTAATTCTGTTTAGGCGCAATAAATGGGAGGATGAATGGATCAGAGGAAACACATTGACTTGCGAATTGACCTGAGAGGCAGGTACTATGTTTAAAACGATTTGGGCCAGGTCTGGTTGCATTCTTGATCTTTCTTCCCGCAATATACTGGGAAAACAGAGATGGGAAGGGAAGGCAGTTGTTCTTTTTGATGGGTCAGTCTGGCTATGCAGATAGAGGGAAAGCCCCTTCCAATGCCTGTTAGATTTCTAAGGGCCTTTAATTCAAAATACTCTTCGTACCGACGAGTCGTATTCTGGGGTGAAATTCCTGGAGCTGCTTCACCTTCAGAGCCCAGGTTGCTGTGAATGTACAGTTTTTTGGAAAAACCGACCTCTTTAGGGATTTTTCTATTTTTTTAAGTTTCAGTCTGGGTTTGTGGCACTTAATTCACATGACTCCATTATTTTTTTTGTTTATTTGTTGGTGCCTCGAGCAGGAGCTCAGTCCAAAACAGTGGCTTCCTATAACTTTTATTTATCCCATCAGTAGTACGGAGTGATCGGCTTCCGCACATCCCCCAGCACTCGTTACAGTCTGTTTTATGGATAGTAGCCACGTTGATGGGTGTGTTGAGGTGCCTTTTTTCCTTTCCACTTAAAAATAATATTTTTCATTTTTCATAGTAATTAGTCAATAATGGGGTGTGTGTGCCTGTTGGGCACTGCACAACTTCTCAAACCTTGTGATCAGACTGGACCATGTCACCCTCACTTCCTCACCCACGTTGATTTTTGAGTGACAACTGCTTTTGTGTTTCACAGCAACCACTGACAACTTAGAATCATGAAGATATGAAGAAAATGTAGAGAGATCTAATGTTCAGCTGTGATGTGCTGCTAGTTCAGGACGCACCAAATGTCCAATCTTGCTGTGCTGCTCTCAATTTTCCATGTCTGGGCACCTCTGCAGACGGTTGCAGCTGTGAGGATGGAACCGCAGGAATGCAGTACATTTTCATTGGAGGGGAGAGAACGGAGGAGCTGGTCTGGTTGCCAAGCAACACTCGGTGTCCTTGGAGATGAGTCATCATGGAACTAGAGAGAAAAGGCAGTGGGGGGAGGGGGCGGTTCCTCCCAAGCCAAATGCATTTTTAGAGACTAAGGAAAATGATGTGTATGCACCACAGTGTCTTTAATTGATAACCTCTTATGTGAAATTCAGACGGCCTCCATTTATAGTTTCATGTCTATTGTTTGTCTCTCTCTTAGGCCAGCAGTTCCCAAAGTGCAGTTCAAGGACCTCCGGAGGCCATGAAAACCCTTCCTGGGCATCCACAACTTCCAAACTTTTTTCTAAAAATAATAAATTATTATTCACCTATTTCTTCTCATTTCCTCTGCATGATACAATATTGCAAGTGTTTGAATTAAGAATCAGAATGTACAATCCATGTCCCTCCTATTACAGAAGACATTAGAGGGATTTGCAAAAATGTAAAACAAAGCCACTTTTATTACTAAGTTTTTCATTGGAAAATATAATTATTGTTCATATAATGCGGGTTATATTAACATATAATAGATTTGTTTCTGTATTTTAACTTTAAAGTTTAACATTTTCTCTGCTTTTATTTATAACGTGATAAATGTAATAGATATCAACCATACAAGAACAGTGCTTTGAGAGTTTTTCAGAGGATAAAGTGGGTTCTGAGATGACAACTTTGATAATTACTGTCCTATGTCATATGCCTAGGTATCGTTTTGTGGATTGAAGGATACACATATTTAAGGTTCTTTTACACGATGCCAAATTGCTATGATGTTCTGTATTTGTCTTTCTGACTGTGAATTCTCAAGGGGAAATGTAACCCAGGCCTGCCTCACTCTGTCCGATTCCCCAGGCTGTCTCCTGTGATAAACTAGCGAAGGAATTTCCATGAAAGGTACGCTTGAGCTCTAGTGACCTGGACTTCCAGAGGTCTCCCCTAATGTAGGATAAGTTTAAAATTCCCAGAACAGAAGGTGGAATGGATTCTCAAGTTTAAAATCCCCTGCCTAACATTCCTTATGTGGGCAATTACAGACAAGACATCCGCCCCTCTGAGCCTCACGTCCCTCACCTGGAAATGGGAGTTGGGATTGTGTTTATTATTAAATAATAATTGTTAAAATTGGACACAATGCCTGACACATTGTGAGCAGTCAACAAACAATAGCTGCCTTTTTGCATTTATGCCACAAAAATGAAATACAGTGTGGATTTAATTACATGAGCAAATGAGGATTCAAAAGATAGAGAGTCGTTTTCTTTCTAAATTTTCCCAACCGCCATATCCACATTGGTAAAACGGTTCCCTGCTCCGTACTGCCATGGCGGTGTGCTAGTTCTCATGATCCCCATCTTCCTGCTGATACAACCGAATGTCTACCTGGTTCCCCTGCCAGGTCACAAGCTCTGTCAGAGTTCGGGCTGTGTCTCTAAAACCTGTATCACCGACACTTTCCACTCACAAAGCAGGTAAATATTTCTCTGTTTTGTCCCTTAGTTTAAGAATCCCTACCAGTGATGACCACCTGTGCATGGTGCTGAAGGCTATGGACTCACCGAGGGGTAAGGGAGTGAGCTGATGCTAACTCGGTTGTGCAAAGGTCACCAAAAAGTATATTCATGCAATAAATATAGATCCATTGTTTCACGAACAAGAAGAGAAGACCTGACAGGACCAGTTATTACATACAGCTCATCCTAAATGTACTTGGTAATTGGAATGACAATCTGAGTTACTTAAATTGGCTTTCTATACAGGAAAAAAACAAAAACAAAAACAAAAAATGAACTTCTTGCTTCTTTGTGACTTCAGGTAGCTTTGGCAGTTGGAGCAAGTTGGGCTCCTATCCTCCCTCCTACAGAAACTGGGCAACGGGGGTATAACTCCCTTGGTATTCACATTTCAAAGAGATGGTTCCCAGACCTTTGAGAAAGCCATTCCTGGGTTGTATAATTGGCCAGAGGCTTTTAACAAGATTTATATACATCTCAAAGGGGCGGAGAAAGAATTTACAGTAACGAGTGTTCTAAGGAAAAATGCTCTAAGGAAGGGGGGGTGCATCTCTCCTTATTTTTAACAGAATTAAGCCTCTTGCTGTTTGTTTGTATTTGCCCTTACTACAGCGTTCAGTTGCAAGACGCAGATTACTTGTCTATAAATTACTCAAACGCCAACGATTTGTTTGTTTTTAATTATCTCACAGAAATAAAAGCCCCAAATTTCCAGGATCTGTTCAATGCCTCAAGATGTCAGGGAGGATCCAGGCTTTTTCTCATCAACCTCTAGACTATCTTCAGAGAACTGGCTTTCCTCCACTGGTCACAAGGTGGCAACACCACTGCACACCACGACCTTACTCACATATGTCTAAAGAAAAAAAGGAAAGTACAGATGAAGCTTCCAATTGTGCACGGGTTCTTCCTCATCATGGAGGACAATTGTTCCAGAAGCACCACAGTAGATGTTCTGTCTAGTCACTTCGTGCAAGACTGAGGCAGTGTCCCCACCAAGGTGTGTGGCCTTTTAGCCTCTGTAGGAAGAAAGCAGCTGTGCCAGGAACAGGGAAGGTAGGGAAATGGCTCCTGACTGGGCCACTAATAGGCACAGACAGGATGAGTGTTTGCCGGCTCCCTGGTCTCCTCTCCTCTCTTCTCTCTCACCCTACAGGCTTCACTCAGACTCATCATCTCACTCCTGAAGGCATGTGGCCCTCCTGCCCTGTCGCAGACAATTGCTACATACCAGAGGCTCACTTCCCCTTCATCACCCCATGTGCATGAAAGATGAACAAACGCTAAGTTCATCTTAAGAGAAGTATTTATATTTATGTGATTTTTTAAAATAAAACAACAAATAGTGCTCTTGCATAAATAAAGAGGGAGTTGAGGCAAATCTTCCTGAAGAAGAATTGCAAATAGAATATGTAGACATTCCTTCTTCAGGCGGTGGAGCTAGATTCCCTTCCCGTCGAGTTAGCTGGACTTACTAAGTGTGGAAAGAGAAAAGCAGGAACTCGATGGGAGGAACCTGGCAGAAACACCCTCACCAAGTGATCGAGGTTAGCGTCATTAGGGATAATTTGTGTGGACACCTTGTACCACCTAGTATGATGCAACAGGGACGCTTTGCCACTCTGATGTTCTTCCCCCAAACCCACAACTCTAATCTAATCATAAAAAAAAACAACAACCCAGGTACATGCTAGTTAAAAGACATTGTATAAAATACCTGATGAGGACTTGTCAAAAGTGCCTGGATCAAGAAAAACAAGAAATGACAGAGCCACTGTCACAAATGGGAAAAAACTAAGATACGACATGATTAAATATTAAATAAAACATGCTGTCCTGGAATGGATCCTGCAACAGAAGGACATTAGTGGGAAAACATGGGTGAAACCCAAATACAGTCTGTAGTTTAGTTAATAGTGTTATACAAATGTTAATTCTTAGCCTTGACAATTATGCCACAGATCTGTAAGATGTTGTATTAACATCAGATAAAGCTGAGTGGAGGTTACATGGGAACTCTCTACACTATCTTTGCCACACTTGAGTAAATCTAAAACTGCTTGGTTATTTTAAAAATCTAAACTAAAACAAAAAGAGCAAGGCACTTCCAGCATGACAGCGGGAGCCCCTTGCAGACTTGCTCCCCAGTAAAACTGGTGAAAACTATTTTTTTTTTCTGGGAAGATAATTTCAGGTAGATCGTGAAAACTATTAAAAACAAACATGCAAACAAAAGAAAACAAACAAACAAAAGCAAACATTTAATGTCTCTGAAAATGGTCCTAAGGATGTGTAGCAAATGAAGAAACATTTACTCAAGAAAATACTATAATTCTATCAACACGAGAACAGCAAGTCTGCCATATTTGAAACAAGACCCTCGCTTTCCCTTGACCCTCCCAATTCAGCAAGATGGAAACGCCACCGTGGTGCACACAAGAACACAGGGCACCCTCACTCCCCACTCCCAGTTGGAGGGCTGTCTTCCCAGGAGGGGCGGGATGTCAGCATTTCTCATCCTGCCCCCAGCTACTTGGTGTTGAGGATAAATTCCTGGCATGGTGAGCACAGGCTCCCGAGGTGGGGCTCAATTGATGGGGAAGCAGCATTTGACAAATCCAACACTCATTCATAACAACTCAGAAACTCAGCAAACTAGGAAGAAAGGAGAATTTTATATATTTGATAAAGAACATCTATTAATAAAACATACAATATTATCTTATTCAACATTATATTGGAAGTTCTAGCTTGTGCAATGAGACAAAAAAGCCAATAAAATGTATACAGATAGGATGAAAGAAAGAAAACTGTATTTGCAGATGACATTTCTGTGTAGAAAATTCCAAGGATTCTACCCCAAAAATGGCAAAAAATACTAAGTGTGTTCAACAAGGTTGCAGGACAGCAAAACATCCAAAAGTAATTATATTTCTGTATACTACCAAACATCATATGGAAGTGAAAGTTTAAATACCAATGCCATTTACAATCACTCAAAAAGAAAAATGCACACACACACACACACACACACACACACAAAAACAACCAAAAAATCACCCTAGATGTAAATTTTAACAAAAATGTATACGGTGTATATGCTGAAAATTATAACACTAATAAAGTAAATTGAGGAATGATTAAGTACATGAAGAGACATACTGTATTCGTGAACTGTAAGACTCAACATGGTAAAGATACCAATTCTCAACAAATTAATCTCAGAATTAACTCAATTTCTGTGAAAATCTGAGGAAGATATCTTAATAAATTATACGTTTATAAAATGTATTACAGACAAACTAATCCTAAATTTATAGGATGCTGAGTCAGCCTACTTGTGACCCTCAGAAAGCACATTGCTACTCTTTGGGCTTCCATCTCTACAAATAAATTGAGGGGATTGGATTCCATTATTGGTTTTCAAACCCTTTTTGTAGAAAGTAGTTGGATTTTTGTTTAGTTTTGTTTTTTGTTTGTTTGTCTCAAAGAAACAAAAGCCAAGTGTTCTGAGTAAGATAATTATGGGATGGTGACAGCTACTAACAGAGATCAATAAAGTAGGTAAGTGAAAAATCAGACCAGAAATAGAAAATTTGAACATGCAACACATTTTACACACACACACACACACACACACACACACACACAAAATTAACATATGGCCCAACTCCTTACACACACAAATAAATATAGAGGTACATCTGCTACAACACTGTAAGACCTTTACAAAGAAAATTTAAAACAGGACACAAAAGAATTAAGAGACATACCTTATTGTAAACTCAATATTGTGTGATGGCAACTTTCTCCTGATAAATAAGTAAATCTTCTGCAATCCTGACACCTAGGAAAATCCTCTATGACTGACAGCTGGAATTAAAGAGGTTGAAGAATGAGGTCAAGGGAATTCTGCAGAAGAAACTGAAAAGACAATGAGAACGCGCTTAATCTATAAAATACCAAACATACCTAAAACTATGGCAATTAACAGAGAGTGGTGTTTGTCTAGAAAAAGACAAACAGATCAGTGGAGTAAAACAGAGAATCCAGAAACAAAAATGAGGGTTTAGTATGATGTAGGAGTTTCATGTAAGGTGGTATTAGGACAGCAACAATTACTCAGGCTCTGATGTTTGAAAGGACTGACATGAACCCACAGGGCACCCTCAGTCACAGGAGGATGCAGCAGGTACGGTAGAGGGTGCAGGCTAGTGGTGGAGCTTCAGGAGACTTCCAGGCACAAGAGTCCCGGGATCCCTATTCACAAAGGGACGTGCTTCATCACCACATTGAACCACAAATGTTCGTGCAACAAATCCTGGATCTAGGGTAACTCGAGTCCGAATTCCCAGCAGGGCCTTTTATGCCCCTCTGGGTACATGACGAGAGCCAAGTTGGCTCACACTCTATGCTGGGTGAAAGCTGTCAGTAACCAGACATGCCCCTGGGGTCTGCAAGGGAGTTTCAGGCCTTAGCACTCATAAATCTTGCTGCACTTATCTTGACCAAGAGTTAAAGCCAAATATTCAGACATCCCCAGAGACAAACAGAGAATTGTTTCAGTCCAGCTGTAAAAAATACTCTTTCCTCCATAAGAACAATTGGGTATTCATTTGGAAAGAAAGCTAGAACTTGATACACTTTTTACAGAACTAAATTCTAGTTGGCTTGAATATATAATTTTAAAAATGTAAACTATTTAGAAAATGAAAATATGCTGATATTTATAATCTTGGCACAAAGGAAGTTTGCTTAAGGAAGGCATGAAATCTGCAACCCATCAGGGAAAGTGCTGTTGGAAGCATCCACAAAAATATATGAATGGGAAAACTTACACTACGCAACATTAAGATATGAAAATCTAGCAGGTGATTTACAGGAAGATATTTCAAGTGATGTGAGTCATGTAGGGATGGTAAGGAATTTCCACTTTATTCTGGTGACTGAAGGGACCCACTGAAGATTGCCGAGCAGGGGTGTGGTATGATACAACACGCTGTGTAGGAAAATTCCTAGTGTTCAACTTGGAGATGAGGAGACCAGACAGGTGGCCACTTGCAGCAGAACCACCCAGAGGTGATGTGCCAAAGAAGCGAAGCAGACAAGGACAGAGAGATGACCAGGGCCCCTGGATTCTCGACTGAGGAATGTCTTTCTTTATTCCAAACTGAAACCAATCATCATTAATGACAGTCATATTCCTAGGCTCTTAGAGAAAATTTCTTCTGCTCTTTGATGAGAAATCCGGTGACTATTTTAAGAAACATCTCTCTTGGGCCCCTCTGTCACCAATTGAAATACATTTATTTCTTTCAACATTTGTCCTATAACATGGTTTCAAAAACCTTGAAAATACTGTTTTCTTCAGGGGCCTCTAGAATCGGTTCAAGGATCAATCGCCCCTTAGTTGATTAAGTGTTGCTCTCCTGGTAGGAACACAATCGATGACCATACAGCCTGCAAAGGCATCTTCTCTCGCAACCAGAGGCAGAGTTTCACTCTTTCAACCTACTTCAGTACGTCCTGCCCCTCCTGCAAATTTCTGACCATGGCTCTGTCCACAGTCTTTCTTTCTTCTCCTGGACCAAACATATTGAAGCTTATTAAACAGATTCCAAAGCTTAACTCCTCGTGTGTTTGAAAAGCAACAAGGCAGCTGACAAGGATGAGTAGACACAGAGTGCCTTCAGGGTATCGTGTGTCCCTTAGGATGTGAGTTTTTGGGAATTCGCTCTGCTTCCCAGTCTGAAATAACAGGTCCCCCACATTTCTGTGAGTATCCTAGACTGCACTCCAAGAAAATCTGGGTACTGCTCCTTTAAGACCAAGCTAAGCCCCGTCCCATCTTCGGAGTACGGCCCCCGTTTCCCTAAGTCCCTCAGGGCACAAAGGGGCCTTTATCCACCTCATAAGGAGATATGGAATCTCTAAGACGCGTCCGGAAGCACAGTGGAAACTTCATAACCCAGAAGACCCTGCGGTGTGCGGAGGTGGGACTGAGCCAATGAGAGCTTATGAAGGGACGCATGCGCGCATGCGCAGGCGTGGGCGGGACATCCGGCGTGTTCCTGGCGGCGGCCATTTTGGTTGCTCTCCGAGGCCTCTTGAGGGCTGGGATGTCACGGAGGTGACGGAGCGGAAAAACCCGAGAAGTGGCTTGGTCTGTATTGCACAGAGGCGGGCGTGAGGCTCCACTAACGGGCTGGGAACGGCCGTGTCCTCGTATCCCTGTTACCGCCGCTCCCAGGCCCGCTCTTTCCGGTGAGCTCGACTCAGGTGGGTGCTCGTTCCCGAGCCCTACGCGGCCCGGCCCCACCTCCGAGTGCCGAAGCCGGGACGCAGGGCCCCCTCTCCGGCCACCGCAGGGCCGGGCGCGGTGTTCGGTGGACAGGGGCGTTCTGGTGTGGGGCCCCCGTTTCGGCCAGTGTGACGGGGTGTGGGAGAAAGTTCCCATCGGGGCCGGCACGTGCGAAGGCTCGCGGGTGCCACGGCTTCGACTGCGTTGAGGAACACCGGGGTGGCTGTTTGTGCAGGAAAGAGGAGGGGGGTTTGGTGGAGTCTCAGCCGGAATGTCAACCCGAGCAGCCGGTAGCCATGGAAGGTTGTGAAGGGAGGGCGGAGGAGAGGGGCATGCCCGGAGTTAGAAATTTAAAGTTGGGAAAAGAGGATGAGGAATGGACACAGGCAGACCAATGAGGAGCCCACTGCAATAGACCCAGGAGAATTATGGTAGGGTCTGGGCTAGAGTGTCGTTAGTAGAGAGAGGATGTGATTAGGTCTGCGTAGATCTGAAAGATAGGGCAGCAGCTATTCCTGTGAGCAAAAACAGGGAGTGTCAAGAACCATCCCAAGGGCTGGTTGTGTTTTGTTTTGTTTCCTGAACGTTGGAAAGAGTAGAGTTGTGGAAGTCAGCATAATGAGAAGGGTTCAGGGAGAAGATCTTGGGTTGGATTTTGGACATGGTGATTCTCAAATGTGTCAAGATGGGTACGTCACGTGGGCAGGTGGACATGGAGGTCCGCAGTCTGAGGAAGAGGGTTGGGATGGAGATATGAAAAGGTTAGAGGATGTGGACTGGACCAGGGCATGGCCTGAAGATCAGACTGAGTAGGGGAGTGTAAAGGTCGTTATTGCAGATGAGCTCTGTGCTGAGGGAGGGGAGGGCTGAGACTTGTGGGCCAGATCATGGGTGGGTGCATTAGCCTGATACTCTCTTTCAAAAAGCACACACCTGTCATAGGAAGGATTCTGGCCTGTGTCTGCAAAAAGGGGAGGCCTAGCTGGGGTAAGGAGCTAGCGGAGGATGGAGACTGAGGTGTGAGTTGGCTTAGACTTGGCTTGGCTGACTCTCAGGGCCACTGTCTGTGCAATAAGAGAAAAGCCATCCAGGCTAGTGGAGCAGGTGGGTTGCAGACCAGGGCATGGCTTCCTCCCCATTTCCTCATGTCAGATAAGAGGGGATGATCTACTATGCTAGTCAACTCCCCCTAGCAAGCTCCCTTCAGAGGATTATGTAGCAGGCAGGCAGGCTTGGTTGAGAAAGGACCAGTAGCTGACCTGCCTGCTCAGCCCCTCTGTGTAACTTGTTAACTTAAGAATGTGTAAAACACTTAATGATTTAAACCCTAATTAACCGATGTCTTTCTACATATGAACATATTGGTAAGCAATTAGTAGCAAAGTTATTCAGTAAATTAAATTTCTAAAAATATTTCATAATTGGTTTGATGTTTCTTTACCTCTAAGTGTTTGCTCTCCATGGAAAATTTTAATATCACATTCTCTAAAATCTTAAAAAGACAAAAATATACCCCCAAATTTCAAAACTCTACTATTTCATTTACATTGAAAACATGTATAAAGCTATTAATTCTCGGACTATAATAGCTGATATGAATTATGTATGACGAATGCTTGATACAAACTGAGCCCTATGAGGTGGGAGACATTTTCTTATCCTCTATTTACAGAGGGGGACACTGAGGCTCAGGGAGGTTCGGCTCTTTTCCAGAGTATGGAGCTGCTATGAGGCAGCACTGAGGTCTGAGGAGCTGAATTTATGCAATCAATTTCAGATCCGCTTGCTGCAGGGCAAGGCAAAAAGGGAGGTAGTCCATCTCAGCCTGCAGAATCCTACCACAGTTGCCCATTTCTCATGGCCTCTCTGTTTCCTCAGGGTGCCGTGGTGATGGCAGAAATGAAACCTGCACAGGTGAGTAAAGAGATTCCTACTTTTCACCTACCCTGCTTATATCCTGGATGGATTTGGCACCCCAATATAAGGAAAGTTGGTGTCCTGAGACCCTATTCTGTTCTTCTCCCTCTCTTATGTCTGAAGACTGTGTAATTCCACCAGGCTCAGTATCCTAAATTTAGTCCTGGGTTACATGGAGTGGTTCCATTTTTGACATTGATGTGGTAAGATGTGTCAGGGTGTCCTGAGCACAGGATTCAGCATGTACCAATGCTTGGATATGAGACTGAGCTGTCATTTTCAGGGAACTGCAAGTCTCATATCTGGTAGGAATGGGAAGCAGAGAGGGAGTTGGCTAGAGGCAAACAGACATCAAGAGTGGAATGACAGCCTGAGGGTCTGGACCTACAATCTGAGGGTGGTAGGGTATAGGGAAGATTTGAAGAAGAAGAAGGTAGTGATATGGTCCAGATTTATGAGACTCCCCCTGATTGCAGAGTGGAGCACAGACTGTGGATGTGAAAGTAAAGGCAGGGAGATGTGGAAAGGTGTTTTTGAGTCAGTCCCAGTGGATGTTGGTGGTAGCTGGACAAGAGTGGTGGCTGTGGAGGTGAGAGGAATGATTGGCTTTGGGATGAATTTTGAACTAGAGCTGTCGTCATTTTATGACATACAGAGTGTGGGAGCTAGGGAGGTGGGACGGGAGAGCAATCAGGGAAGGCCCTGTGTTTTTTTCTTGTTTAGAAGGATAGATTCTCTGTCAGCAAAGATATGGGAAGTCAACACATGAGGAATCTTCAGAGAATGAGGAGTCAGTTTTTGTCCATATTATGAATGTTCCAGAGACTCCTAGTGAAGGAGTTCAGTTTGTAGACATCCACAACATGGTGGCTGTTGTGTGGACTGGAATGAAGCCTGTGGATCAAATTTAGGAGGTGGCATTTCTGGGGTAAGGGATGAGAATGAGGGGCAGAGAACCAGGTCTGTCTACTGAAGCATGTGGATGGTGGTGGAGGAGTCAAGATAGATGAGGGAGCTGAGTGTTTATGGGGATGAGTATGTTCCAGATGGTGGGGTATGGGAGTGAGAAGGCTTCTGAGGAGAGAGTAGACATGACAGGGATGCTGAGGAGGAAAACGTGCTGAGTTAGGAGAGTTGCTAAGCCTTGGCTGGGGTGGGGTATAGGTGTAGGCGGGCCAG
This sequence comes from Indri indri, assembly GCA_004363605.1. Classification (NCBI taxonomy): domain Eukaryota; kingdom Metazoa; phylum Chordata; class Mammalia; order Primates; family Indriidae; genus Indri; species Indri indri. The sequence goes on from RJWJ010000537.1 coordinate 32,557, forward strand.
TGTCGCTGGGCTTTGAATGAAGTTTCCATGGAGAGCAATTGCCCTCACTGCTTATGGGACAGAATGTGTAATGTAGAAGCAAGAGATGGCGAAGAGTACCTCGTGAAGTCCTCACATGGTTTGTGTGGCTGACTGTGAAGTGAGAAACCAGCAGGTGGGGAGACCTTCAAAGTGGGGTTTTGGGCTGGCCCTGGCATGAGGGGACTTTGGTGTTCTGGGCAGGACAGGGGCTGAATTGGATGCTGGATGAATTTACCATGCACCACCTGGTTTCCATGTGCTGAGTAGCCTGTTTGGAGGTGAAGGAAATGCCTGTGATGTGGGCTGGGAGGTGTCTGTCGAAATGCACAGAGTCCAGAGATGTGATAGAGGTGCCATCCACAGAGCGATGTGTAGGCAGGAGGAGTGTAAGTTGATGGCCCCCAGTCCCAGTACTGGGTGCTTAGGGAGAAGGATGAGTCCAAGTTTGGTTTTCTGGGAGGCAAGATCTGATGGACTCCAGGGAAACTGGTTGGAAATGTGGAGAGAAAAGGTACCCATGCCACCAGGACCTGGTATCTCTTCTGCATGGGGAAGTTGGGGAGAGGGACTGAGGTCCTGGAGAGAGATGTAGAGCAGTGATTGTGCCCATGGAATTTTAATTTATGGGTGTGAGAATGACAACAGGGACAGGCCAATGACATTGAAAGAAGATATTTATTTCTTATATATCTCCAAGGAGGGACTGTACCACTTACACGAGGCCACATGGCCACTGAAGCACCAGATTTGGTCAGGAGGCAGAAGACAGGAGTGAAGGAAAAGCTTGGGCCATGGCTTCTGTTAAGGTTCCCGAGAGAAATACAAGGCAGGGCAGGGTGACCAACTTAAACTTGGATAGTTTGATACCAGCACACCTGAGGCACAGGGGCTGCCACTAGATGTGTGGTACCTGTCCCTGGGTTGGTTTAGGACAAAGGAAGTATTGGCTTGGTCTGAGAAAGTTAGATAAGGAGGTGGTTCAGAGTATGGGTTCTGGGTGGCAGGGGAGATGGAAACAAATTTTGGCTATTAGCCTGGCTCTGTATTTAATGGGTGACAAATAGATGAATAGAAAATCTAACATCTCAGTAAACACAATTGGTGAAGTTGCTCATGTACTCAACAGTCCTAATTTTGGCAGGGCCGTGTGGTCTTTGAGGACGTGGCCATATATTTCTCCCAGGAGGAGTGGGGGCACCTTGATGAGGCTCAGAGATCGCTGTACCGAGATGTGATGCTGGAGAACATGGCACTTTTGTCCTCACTGGGTAAGGCCCTCATACCCACCCAGTATCCCAGGTGGGCCTGTGTCTTCCCCCTTTTACCTAAGTGCAGCTCTGCCTTTCCCAAGGTGAGACCGTGGGTGTTGCTGCTTCCTTTCCTGGTTTCCTGGTATATGTGCTGTGGGAGCCAGGGCTGGTCTGTGTGCTCTGTACCCCTTTTCCTACCAGCCCCCTTCCCTGCTGGTCTGAGGCTCACAAGAAAGGGCTCAGGAGTCAGAAATCTTGAAGTTGTCATGCAGGTCCCCCCAGCCTTGTGTCCCTGGTCTGGTTAGTCTGTCCAAATGTATGCAACCTCCATGTTCCAGGTTGTCCCCTTGCTCTTGCTGATATTGCTGGTGACTTTTATCTGCCAGGAATTTCAGGAACTGACCTGGTCACTACTTTTGAGGGCCATTGGATTGATTCTGCAGGACTCTTCTGTGAAGTTCTTGTGATTACAGGTTGTGGGATGTCACGGGGTGGATCTCTCTGGGTATGTGCTGTTCACTCCCTTTCCCTGTATTTTCCCTGGGACTGGCCTTTTTTGTGTCCCAGACATTGTCACGTTGGGCAACGGGGAGGGCCCTGTGTACCTGAGAGGGTGGGTATTACTCCAGTATTGGCAATAAAGTCTCAAAGGGACATGGCCCTGATGCCTGGGAGTTGGGAAAAGATGCGATATCAGAGCTGGGTTCAGATCACATTGGGTACCTGTCCTGTGCTCACCATTGTTTGATAGCAGGGCCCTGGCTATACTTCATTTCTAGTTTTTCTTGCCCATTGTCATTTCTAGTATGATTTCTGGCCCCTGGCTGCCCTCACTCCCATCCCATAGCCCCCACTTCTGTGGCCACCACCTCTCACCTGTTCTCTTCCACTGCGCCCTTTGCAGTGCCCTCCAAAGTGTGACCTGTACTTTGGGTGTCACAAGGTCTGCTGGGGTCCCTCTGTAGTCCTTGAACTCCAGCTCCTCTGTTAATACTGGGTTTCTCTGGGTCTGGACGCAACCTACACGCTGCTCACCAGTCGCCAGCAGCCATGGCCATTTGCAGAGGAGGGAGTTGGAGACCCCTTCTCCTCCCTGCACTACACCCTTCCCTTGCATCCTCACCCTTTGTCAAGGCTCCTGATCTTGCGCGCTTGTCACGCCCAGCTCTGCACAGCCCATCTTCCTTTCACTGTCCTCAGTGTCCATGCCTGTCAGCAATCCCATGGCCTTATTTGTGGGTGTGTCTGACATGCATTTGTGTTGGGGCTGCCTCCTGCCACCAGAGTTAACATGCACTTTAGCAGCATTTCTCTGCTTTCAGGTTGTTGGCAAGGAGCCCAGGATGTGGAGGCACCTTCTTCAGAGCGAGGTGTTTCTATAGGAATGTCACAGGTCACGACTCCAGTGCCCCATGTATCTACCCGGAGGATCCAGCCCAGTGAGACGTGTGACCCACTCTTGAAAGACATTTTGTGCCTGGTTGAGCACAATGGAATACTTCCTGAGCAAGAGATGTATATTTGTGAGGCAGAGCCTTTTCAGCACCAGAAGCAGAAGATTGGAGAGAATCTTTCCAGAAGGGGGGACGATTGGAGACCTTCATTTGAAAAGAACCACAGAGTTCTCATGGCAGAGAGGACCTTCACCTGCAGTGAGGGTTGGAAGGAGTTGCCAGCCACCTCTGGCCTTCTCCAGCACCAGGCCCCTCAAAGTGGGTGGAAGCCTTTCAGGGACACAGAGGACAGGGAATTTTTTCAAACTAGACAAAATGATTACAAATGCAGTGAATGTGGGAAAACCTTCAACTTCAAACATTTACTTGTTGAACACCAGAAAATCCACACAAAAGAAAGGCCTTATGAGTGCAACAAATGTGGGAAACTCTTCAGATATGGTGCCAACTTCATGAAACATCAGACAGTTCACAGTGGTGAAAGGACTTACGAGTGCAGAGAGTGTGGCAAATCTTTTATGTACAACTATAGACTCATGAGACATAAGAAAGTTCACACTGGAGAAACGCCTTATGAGTGTGACATCTGTGGGAAATTCTTTAGGTACAGCTCTACATTAGTTAGACATCGGAGAGTTCACACTGGAGAAAGGCCTTATGAGTGCAGAGAATGTGGGAAAGCCTTTAGCCACAAACATATACTTGATGAGCACCAGAAAATTCACAGTGGAGAAAGACCTTATGAGTGCAACGAATGCCAGAAAGCCTTCATTAGAAAGTCTCACCTGGTTCATCACCAGAAAATCCACAATGAAGAGAGGCTTGTGTGCTCCACGAATGTGGGGAGTTCTTTAGGTACAACTCCAGCCCCATTAAATAACAGCGATTTTACAATGGAGAAAATTTGCCATTAACCGCTTTAATTGGATATTTCAGCAATGCCATGTAAACTCATACTTTTACGCAACTTATCTCCAGAACTTACTGTGCAAAAAACAAAACTCTACAATCATTAAATGACAACTCTTCATCCCCCTTCGTTCCCATTCTTGACAACTACATTTCTACACGTTGTATCTATGAATTCGACACTGATTAGTACCTCATATAAGTGGATTCATTCAGTATCTGTCTTTTGAGATTGGCTTATTAGGATAATGTCCTCAAGGTTCATTCATGTTGTAGCATGTATCGAAATTTCCTTTTTTAGGTAAAATAATTTTCTGTTGTATGTATATACCACATTTCTTTATCAATTCATCTGTCAATGGACACTTAGATTACTTCCACCTTCTAGCTGTTGGGAATAATGCTGCTATGAAGATGTGTGTACAGATATCTATTCAAGACCCTTCTTTCAATTCTTTTTGGGTAGATACCCAGAAAAGGAGAAGCTGGGTCATATATAATAGTATTTCTATTTTTGACCTTGTGAGGAACTGTTTTCCATCATACTTGCAACATTTTACATTCTCACCAATAGTGCACAAGGGTTCCAGTCTATATACTTTTTCATCCACATTGTTCATTTCCTCATTCTGATTTTTTTGGTTTTATTTTGTTTTGGATAGCAGCTGTTTTATTGTGTGTGAGGTGGAATCTCACTGTGTTTTTCATTTTCATCTCGCTAATGATTAATGATGTTGAGCATCTTTTATGTGCTTGTGAGGCATTTGTATATCTGGAGGAATACCTATTAAAGTCTTTTACAAAAAATTTTAAATGGGATTACTTGCTTTTTGTTGAGTTGTAGGAATTCTTTATATATTCTGGATGTTAACCCCTTTACAAATGTATGATTTTTAAAAATTATCTCCTAGTCTGTTAGGTATCTTTTTCTCTGTAGATTGTATCCTTTGATGAAATTTTTATGTAAGGTGACCCTCTGTATCTGTGCGTTCCACATCTGTGGATTGAACTAACCACAGATGAAAAATTTTTGGGAAATTTGGGTATGTACCTAAGAGAAAAAAAAACAAAACTCAAGAAAAAAGCATGTTTGCATCTTTAGCATGTTTGCATGTGTACGGAACATGTACAGACTTTTTTTTTCCCTTGTCGTTCACTAAATACAGTATAACAACTCTTTACATACCATCTACATTGTATTAGGTGTTACAATCTAGAGTGATTTAAAGTAGATGGGAAGATATGTGTAGATTATATGCAACTACTACATCTTGTTATATGATGGACATGAGTGTTACATGATGGACATCAGCATCAGCAGATTTTCGTATGCACACGGGTCCTAGAACCAATCCCCCTGGAACCAGTCCCCTACAGATATCAAAAGATGTCATCCATTTATCTATTTTTACCTCTTGTTACCTGTTTTTTTTTTTTTTTTTTTTTTTGTAAGACAGAGTCTCACTGTGTTGCCTGGCTAGAGTGCAGTGGCATCATCATAGCTCACTATAGCCACCAACTTCTGGTCTCAAGTGATCCTCCTGCCCAGCCTCCTGAGTAGTTGGGACTGCAGGCATTACCACACCTGGCTAATTATTCTATTTTTTGTCTCTTGTTCAGGCTAGTCTGGAACTCCTGGCCTCCAGCAGTCCTCCCACCTCAACTTCCCAAAGCGCTAGGGTTACAGGTGTGGCCTTCACGCCTGACCAGTTACTTGTGTTTTTGATGTTATATCTAAGAAATCATTGTCAAATCCAGTATCATGAAACATTTTCCATGTTTTATTGTAAGGGTTTTATGTTAATATTTGTAGGTCTTACATGTAGGTCATTGATCCATTTGATTTCATTTTTGATATAGTGTAAGGCAGGGGTGGCCTTCTAGGTCCTTCAGTGTGGCCTTTTGACTGAATCCAAATTTTACAGAACAAATCCTTTTATTTTTATTAATACATTTTTGTTCATCTTTTATAGTTTTTAAAATGAACGTATTTAAAGTACCAAGGAATAAAATAAGTTTCAATGAAATAGTCCTCCCAGATTGACCAGCACAAATAGAACATTAGTAACCTATAAGGGCTAAATTGATGGCTGCTGTATTTCATGATTTAGTTCTAACTTCTCCCACTTGACTGGTGCCACTACTGCATGAGGCTGGTTGGCGAGGGTTTATGGGGGATTGGGTACGCCAGTCTGTTATCAGATTTTGACAACGGTGCATTATGTTTCCATGAAGTGGAATTTGTGAATAGTAGCACAGCTCAACAGCATTTTTTAATTCTGTCTGCTTAACAGCCCATGATGTCAAAGAAGACCAAGAGAACACTGAAGGAAGAAAACAGATTTTTTAATGAGGATTGGGAATTGCAACATTATCTTATTTCTGCTAAGGATAAGATGATTTGCTTGCTTTGTGATACTGCAATATCAACATTAAAGAAATTCAGTGCTCATCAGCATTGTAACACTCATAAGGGCCAAATATCTTAAATTGGAGGGGCAAGAAAGGTTGTATTGCTGAAATCTAAAGATGAAAAGCAAAAGCAGAGATGATTCTTTCAAGCAGCAGTAAGACTGGGAAATAATGCCACTGAAGCAACTTATAAAGCAGCTTACATACTTGGGGAAAAAAGGGAAGCCATCCAGTGATGAAAAAATTGTGAAAGACTGAATTGTAGAAGTTGTAGGATGCTTAGACCCTTATAATATTTCAGTTCAAACAACTGCCTCTTTCAAGGAGAACCATAACTGGTTGGCAGCATGAATTAGCCTTCAACTTAACAAGTTCATGCAACACTTCAAAAGGAAAATATGTGTTAATCACTTTGGATGAATCAACTGGTACTACTGACTTGGTGCAAGTTTCATACTTCATTTGGATCATAACAGAAGATTTTATGAAGAGAGCTTTGGGCACTCTTGTGACACGGGGAATAGATATCTTCAACAACTTTCAAGATAAATGTCATGAAGTTGGACTGAATTTGGTAAATTTAATGAGTGTATGTACAGATGGCGCACCTTCCATGACAGGAAAACATGAAGGGTTTATTGCACAGATAAAAAATGTATTAACAAATCCAGATGCTCTCATTTCTTTTCATTGTATGTTGCATCAGCAAAATCTCTGGGCTAAAGCTACTGTTTTAAGTGACACTTTGCAACAAGTCATAGGTATTGTTAACTATATTCATGCAAATGCAACACGGTATTGTCGGTTCCGTAACATGCTAAAGTTGAACAATGAGGTATTCAGTGTGGATTTGCCGTATCATTCTAAAGTGCACTGGCTATCGCAGGGACAGGTGTCAGCCAAAATTTTATCTCTGTGAGAACAGATAGTTAAATTTTATGAACAACAGAATCAGCGAGGTGAATTATTGAAAGAAGATTTCTACAGGAATGTAGCATTTCTGTGTGATATCTTGTAAAATCAGAATGACTTGAATATTTCTTTGCAAGGTAAAACTAAGTCTATATATAGTGTGTTGCAAAAAATCCAACCATTTTGCAAAAAAGCTGTCTTTTTTCAAAACACTTCTTTAAAAGGAAATTTCAGGTGAACATTTTCACCAGTTAGCAAAGGTCATTGATGAGCAGGATGATATATGCGAATCGTTTGAAGAATACGCCACTGTTATAGACCTATTAATTGGAGAATACGATGAAAGAAAGGTTCACTGACTTTGAGAATCATGACATCACACTCTAATTAACATTTCAGCCTGACCTAGTTGATATTCCAAGACATCTAAAGAACTAGAGATGGAATTGATTGAGCTCTCAGAAGACGACATTTTAAAGTCATCGTTTGATGCTAAGAAAGATGCAACTGAAACATGGAAAAATGCAGTAGAATACCCATGCCTTTGGCTACATGCCGGAAAAATGCTTTATTGCTTTTCCACCACTTATTGCTGCAAATCTGCATCCTCCTACCCCACCCAAATCAAGATGCCCTTAAGGACACAAACGACAGATACCCATCTAGAGGATCAACTGCAACTGTGTACCTCCATGCTGCAGCCAAATATTCAAATGCTTTCCAGCAAAAAGCAGACAGGACAAAGTCATTAAAAGGTTACTGAACTTTAAAGTTAACAAATAGTTTCCATTTTTTGAAATTATTAAGTACATAGTAGTTAGGTTTTTACAAAATAATGTATATTTTAAAGTGTATCTAATTGAAGTTCCTTGAATGTGGCCCGATTTGCTTACAGCTAAATGAATGCGGACTTCCAACATGAAAACGTTCCCCGCCCCTGACTTACACAAAGCTGGCTCGGAATAGGAGAGGCAGAGGAGAAGGAGAAAATGAAAGAGCCAGCGCAGGGGCAAGGAATGGGGATGAGCGAGGCGGCGACAGGAGGTTAGGAAGAGAGCGCTAACACCCCCAACCCCAGCACTGGCCTCAGTGACCCTCACAGTCGCGCTTGTCCCTGAGGATGGGCCAGGCCACCTGGAATGAGACGGGGCCTCAGTGTTTGCGCCGCTGGGGCTGTGGGCTGCGCCATGCCTGTGGACTTCGCTTCTGCTGGCCTGTCTGGCCGCAGTCCTGGGCACCGCGGTGGGGCTGACGCGACGGCACCAGCCTGGATGCCGCCTGCTGACCCACCAGGCGCCGCTGGACACCGCTGGTGCTGCCGTAGGCCTGGGGCTCCTGGTCGCCCGCCAGGCCAGCCCGGCTCCACGTGGGGGTCTCTGTGGGCGGCTGTAACGCCATTCTCCTGGCCACCCTGACCTGAGCGCTGGGCTTTGGTGTTGTCTGTGCCCAACGCTGTGCCTGCCCTTCTGCCCGGGGAGGCCCCGGGTCAACACCTGTGTGAGCCGCCAGCTGTGCTGAGGACAGCGGCGGACACTACCGCCAGCCACCTGTTGCATAGCGTGGGTGCACCCGTCCTCCCGGTCCTCTGGCCTTCATCCTCACCTCCCAGGCCTTGATTCTCGCGGCCGTGGGCAGGCTGCCTTCCGCCAAGGGCCGCTCCAGGCACTGTTCACCCACAGCTCAGACCTGGCCGTGCGCCTCTTCTACCGCAGGGTGAGCACCCTGCACCTGTCCCTGCGCCTCCAGCGCCCTCCCCGCCAAGCACCACACACTGGGCACTGCTTTCTGCTCTGTGATCCCCCGTCCTAAATCCACCCATCTATAGCCTCGGAAACCTCGAGGTCCGCAGAAGCCTGCTGTGCTCTTGGCCGGCTCCAGGACGCTCCGGGTTGGGCTGGACAGAGCTGGCAGCTCCCTCCTCGCTGTGGTGCGCTCGGTGGCTGGCGCACTGCGCTCCCTTTCTCTGAATCTCTGCATCGCGCCTTTTGTGCACTGCAGCTCAGGGGTCTGCCGACACTTTTTATAAAGGCCCAGACCGCAAATGTTTCCGGTTTTGCCAGTTACAGGCTGTGCGTTGCAGCTACTTAACTTCTGCCCTTCGGGCGAGGGCGGCCACGGGCAGTACCGAAGCGAATGCGCCTGGCTGTGTTCCAGTAAAACTTCATTTGTGGACACCAGAATTTGAATTTTGTAAAATGCTTATGTGTCACCAAATAGCATTCTTCTGATTTTTTCCTAATCATTTAAAAATGTAAACATCATTGTTAGCTTGTGGGCTATAGTCTACCAATGCCTGTGTAGGGCGAAAGACTGACCCAGTCGGGTTGTTGTCAGGATTAAATAAACAAGGTATGTCAGACATGGATTTTTATGGGTTTTTGACCTCCATCCAATGTAGGACATTCATTTTTCATTGTCACCCAGATACAATAGGTAACATTTATGCAGCGTTTGTGACGTGCCGAGCATTTTAATAAGGGCATGATGTGTTGTAACGCAGGGTGCTGTGTAACCCCGTGAGGTGGGTGCTACGTGCTGTTGTGATCTTGGTCTGGCACAGGGCAGATAAGGTGCAAATAAGTTAAGAAGCTCATGCGGGTAGTAAGTGGTGAGTCACAGTCAGGGTCAGGCGGTTAGTTTCCGGTGCTTGTGATTTTAGCCACTGTGCCGTGTCCTCTCCCTTCTCTGTCTCACTTAACGTCATTTCTTCTCCTCCTTCTGTTTCTTCTTCTTTTTCCTTCCTTCCTCTCCCCTTTCCCCCTCATGTCTCTCTCTCCCCTTCTACATGTCTCTAAATACAGAGATATTAAAGAGGATGTGGACACCCCTGTCGATTTCAGTGCAGTCACAGACGAAGAGATAGAAGTGGGCGGAGATAGGAGCAGAAAGGGATATAGATTTATCTAAAACTCACCTTACAGCCCGAGGTGCTGCCGTCCTCTGCTCTATTCCAATTTTAGTGCTGTCTGTAACTTACCAAACCTACTCACAGTTAGTAGAACACTTAAGCAGGCTTCTGGCAAGAGTAAGTGCTCAGTGAATGGCAGCACTGGTTTGTGCCCTCATTCTTGCATTCTACGAACACGCACGGGGCACTCGACGAATGTGCGCACAGTGGCAGGCCCGGGGCAGGCACCGGTGTCTGTAGTACTGGTGGCCATTTACTCACAGCATGGAAGAACCAGAGATTGTGCTCATCACCTATGGGCACGATTTATTTTAATCATCACGTGCACACAAGACTATAAGGTAGGTCGTATTTTTATGCCCAATTTACAGAAGAGAAAAGTGCGGCTCACGGTTTTCAACCCCTTTTTCTAAGGAAGCGAGGACATCTGACTGCAGAGTCCACTCCCTCACTATAGAGGCCACTGTCGTCGATGGCTAGGGCCTTCATTTTCTGCAATATGGCCTTTACAATGATTGTTTCTACTTTTTGCTGTCAAAGCACAGCACTCACACAGGGAAGAGCAAAAATCACAAGCACAGAGCTCAGTAAATGAGCACAAAGTGAACACAGGCAGGCGGACACCAGCGGGCTGAGGGAAGGTCCGCATGAAACACCCCCCAGCCGCCCACTCCTGCTTCCCAAAGCTAAGCACCAGCCTCACCTGACACCATTGAGTCGTTGTGGCTGGTTTTGAGCTTTTTGATAAAAAGAGCCACATTAAAATGAGCAACTGCTGCTCATCAAAAGACAATATCAAGAGAAGAGAGCAAGTTGTAGAGTGGGTGGTGATATTTGCAAAATATATAACAAAGGGCTTGTCCTCAGCATATATAAAACTGTGCCATAAAATAATAAAAAATACAAAAAATTCAATAAATGTTGAGAAAGAGACTCAAACGTTCGTTTATCAGATTATTTCTTGATCCACTGCCGTGTACCAGGAAGTGTCACGGGAGCTGGGATACGGCAGTGGGAGGGACGTCCATGGCACGGTGTTGCGGAACTTACCTTCTTCCCGATGAGGACAGACGACAAACACGGCAATGACATTTCCACCACGAATTAGTGCTCTGGAAACGAAAGAATCCGTGTTGAAGGTAGAAAAGATGACTTGATATTCAGAGCGTAGCATGGGGCCTGGCTTCTCCTTAGTGTTTGTAGAATGAATAAAAAAGTAATAATCAAAACAATTGGGTGGTTCCTCAAAATGTCAAACACGAAGGTACCATGCGACCCAGCAATTCCACCCCTAGGGATACACCCCCTACAAGTGAACACAGAAGCCCACACAAAAACTTGTGTATAAACAATTAGATCAAATACTTTAAAAATAGTTAGTACTTTTAAATACAATTGCAGTAAAATTTGATGAAAAATCTAATATGTTTGGTTTTTTGGCTTTTTATGCACCTCTAAACATAATTAAAGAATTGGGTCAATCAGAAATTAACTTCGAATGTTAAAACATGAACAAAGATGATGTATCTTACCTCACGTATCAGCGTTAAATATATACGGATGTGGCAAAAATCAGTGCCCATGTGGATAAACACATTTGTGAGTAGAGTCTGTTATTGTAACCTCCTTAAAAAAAACTTGTCTATAAATATTCATAGTAGCGTCACTCATAACAGCCAAAAATGGAAGCAACTAAAAAACCCATCCATTGATAAACAGGTACACAAGGTGCAATATATCCATACAGTGGCGTATCGGAGCGAATATTAGAATGAAAAAGGAGTGAGGCGCTGATAGGGGCTACCGCATGGATGCACCCTGAGAACATTAGAACGAAGCCAGACACAGACAGTCACGTAGCGTGTGGTCCCACTTACTCGGAACGTCCGGGATGGGCAGAGCCACGCGACAGGAGGCAGAGCAGCGGCTGCCCGTGCTGGGGGAGGGAGGGATGAGAAGTGACTGCTTAGCGGGCCCAGGTCTCTTTCACGAGTGATGAAAATGTTCTGGAATCAGTGGTGACGGATGCAGAAACTCAGGAACATGCTAAAAACCACTGAATTTTACACTGTAAATTGGGTCATTTGTATGGTATGCAAATTATATCTCCAAAAGTCTGCTACACAAATAATAATAGTAGCTAATATTTGTGACACGTCCGCTTTGTGCCAGACACCGTCCTAAGCACTTCTGAAGAAGTAACTAATGGAATCTGTTCAGCGACCCTGTTGGTTCCGTCCCATTTGAGTCCCATTTCATAGGAGAGGAAACCAAGGCACAGAGAGACGAAGCAGCTGTCTCAGGATCACACAACAGGAACACGGTGGAGCCAGGATCTAAAACCGCGTGGTCGCTCCAGATGCTGTGCTCTCAACCGCTGTGCCGCACCAGCTCCGGTGAACCCCCGTGGAACCACGGGGCTGGGTTTGTTTCCCACCCAGTGGGAAGGTCTGCGTGGAGCTTCCCACAGCCTCCGTAAGCTTCCCATTCGGTCACCAGCGGAAACGGAGCTGAGCACCGTGGGCTTGTTGTCCACATGCCTGGGTCCACGACCTTGTGCCCACACGCCTCAGCCCCACCTCCGTTTCCCTGACGCAACCAGGAGTCACAGGGTGAGGGGAAGTGTGGCAAGGACACGGTGGGACAGGGGATGGGGGTGCGCAGGGGAAAATGTCAGGGGTCTCAATGCCAGGGAGACAAGTGTGGGTCTCTGTGTGGACGACAGGAGCGATGGAGTCCAGCCCTCCTGGGATGTCCTGGGGACGGGAGGCCTGGTGGGACGCAGGATGTGGAAGCCCAGGAAGAGGGAAGCAATGGTGGTTCTCCAGCTTCCAGGGAGTGAGCCCCACGCCACCTCCCTCTGCGTCCACACGGGCACAGAGGCACGGAGTCGGTAATGAGCAAAAGTCTCCGAGGGTCGGGTCCCCAGGGCTCTCACCTTGTGGCCAGAGCCAAAGATCGAAATCCCTGGTTTCTGGGATCCCGGTCAGCCCTGGGAACTCCCGGATCAAGAGGGTCGTTAGAGCTTTGTTCTCGGCTCCAGACAGACCAAGAAGCAGAAGGCAGGCGGAAAGGACCCCAGGCTGGGGAGGCGGCGAGGGCCTGGGGCTCCGCCCGGCTGTGCGGTGCTGCGGTGATTCATAACAGGTGCATCGCACGACTGTCGTTCTTTGGTAGTGGCCACGATACGATGATGGTGACGGTGATGGTGATGGTGATGAAGACGGCGATGGCAATGAGGATGAGGGTGACGCTGAGACGACTGCTGACAGCCGAATGCCTGCTGTGTATAAAACTAGGTCTCTTTCTTTCCCTCCCTGGGCATGACCGCTGAAGCCTGAAGGTTTAGCTGTGTCCTTCCCAGCAGGGCAAAGAAAAGGAACGGCAATGTGATGGGAGGGGAAGTGGGGCCTAACCGAGCATGGACACGATGGGTTGGGGGCCCAGGGCGGAGGCCAGGAGGCTGGCGGGGAAGCGTGGACAGTCCGGAGGCGACTGTTAGAGGAGGAAGAGGACTTCCACGTATGCGTGAAGGCGAAAATGAAACTGTCAGAAATTACCATAATAACAACAAGAGTCCAGATGCAGTAGGAAGAGGGACCAGTGGTTAGTATTCTTCCTTCCCCAGGGGTTGCACGAGCTTTCTAGAGATCTGAAAGATAACAGCCCAGATGGGAATCTCATAAACCGCCGAGTCCTGTACAAGGGGACACAGTTCGTACGCAGCCCGGGTTTTCCCTTCACCCGCCACTGTTCCGTTACTTGTTTTGCAATGTTCTAAAACAACGCTTCTCAGCCTGAAATGTAGCTCCACCAAAAGACAGTTCGAGTGTTTGTTTCTTACTAACTGAAAAGCGGCTTCTACAGCAGTGTTTCTCAGTTTCTTTTGACAATGAGAACTAGAGAGAAATGTAGCTTATTTCCTGGATAAGCGTGCACACGACTGAAATAAATGTTTCACAAAACAATTCCCACTCTTATTATAAAACCATAATGTTATTTTTAAAAAATCTTTTCTACTTTATCAAAGAGTGCTGGTCACATCCGGCTGGACTTATTTCATGATTCACTGGCGGATCACAACCTGCATTTTGGAAAACATGGTTTTGTGGCACAGAAAGGATTTGTGTCTCCTCTTTGGGTGACAGAATTTAAGGAGAGAGCATTTAGCGATTCCAGCCGTCAAACCTAATTATGACTAAACCCATTCCAAAGACACGTCCTTGCACCTGGGCAGGCCCCGCAGGGGCAGGGAGGTGGACGTGGATTAAGGTCGATGCGGTGTGGTTGTTACACATGGGTCTGAGTCCAGTCCTGCAGGTCAGTTCCATAAACAGGGGATGGAATCAGCCTCAATAGTTTTTAATTTTGCAGTAACTAGTACATTCTCTTGATTCCACTTACAAGGGATAAGTCTAAAGTTCCCCTTCACCATTACCTGTAATTGCAATCCTCATGCTTGGAGTAACCTCCATCATGGATTTATATGGTTCCTTACAGTTTCTGTGCATTTCTGTTCATATTTACAGACCTGAAGGAAAATAGACAGTAGCACTCTGGGTGGCTGTTTTGTGCAAGTTATATCATACTGTCCTTATTCCTCAACTTGCTTTTTCCGGGGCACAATACTTTCGGAATATCTTTTATTTCACTGCAGCCAGACTGCATTCCCTTTTAACTGCTGCATAATATTCCACCTGGCTTGGCCCTAATGACTACTGCGCTCAAATACCTTCCTTCTGCACTTAGGATAAAGAGAATAAGAAACAAATCCCTCGTCACAGCTGCCATGCTAAAGAGAAGCATGACATGATCTGATTTTTTTTTCTAAAAAAAAGATCACTGGGATTGTCTTTGTGTTTTTAGACAAGGTGCTAAGTGCTTTAGTGGTATTATTTTATGCAATCCTCCCAGGGAGGGATATCCTATTATCACCACTTTACAGGTAAGAAAACAGGATTATAGGTGATGGAACTTGCCTCAGTTTACCTGATTTTTATGTGGCGGTGTCGGGAATGAACCTGAGTTTTCTACCACTCAAGCCTGTCTCAGCCAAGACCCCTTCCTGCATCCCCACACGGTCACTTTTTCCTGCTTTCCCATTTACTGGCTAAACTCTCCCTCCAGGCAGAGCTTTCCTTTTCAAACTGCAGGCCATGACCTATTAGTGTATCCTAAAATCAATTTAGGGCTTTTTGGCCTCAGTTCTGCTGACCTTTCGGGTAGGGTCGCCCTGTGTTGGGGGCATTTGTGCATCGTAGGAGGTTTGACAGCATCTCTGTCCTCTACCCGCTAGATGCCAGTGGATACAGGCCTCCCTGCAAAATGAGTACAACCAAGGTTGAGAAGCCCCAAATTCATTTTTTAAAAGTGTTATTTTAAATTGACAATTAATAATTGTACATGATTATGGGGTACAATGTGATGTTTTAATGTCTGTCTGCATTGTGAAATGATCAAATCAAGCTAATTAGCGTACTTATCACTCAAATATTTATCATTTCTTTGTAGTGAGAACATTTAAAATTCTCGGCCAGGTGTGGCAGTTCACACCTGTAAACCTAACACTTTGAGAGGCCGAGGCAGGAGGATCGCTTGAGCCTAGGAGTTTAGGGTTGCAATGAGCTACCATGATACCATGGCACTCTAGTCTGGGAGACAGAGCAAGACCCTGTCTCAAAAAAAAATCTGTCTTTCAGATATTTTGCAATATTCAATACGTTATTATTAACTATAGTCACTGAGCTGTGCAACAGAACACCCGAACTTATTCCTCCCATCTAACTGAAACTTTGTATCCATTGATCAGCTTCTCTTTCCTCGCATGCCCACCATCCCCTGCCCCAGCCCTGTTAGCCACCGTTCTGTTCTCTACTTCTATAAGTTTAACTCTTTCAGATTCCACATATAAGTGAGATCATGTGGTATTTGTCACTCAGTGCCTGGCTTATCTCATTTAACATAATGTCCTCTAGATTCATCTATGTTGTCACAATGAAACAATTTCCTGTTCTTTGTAAGGCCGAATAGTATTCCATTGTGTACGTATATCACATTTTAAAATGTATTCATCCGTTGATGGACATTTAGGTTGATCCTATATCTTGGCTCTTGTAAACAACGTTGCAATGTACACGGGAGCGTAGACATCTCTTTGACACACTGATCTAAGTTCCTTTGGGTATACACTCAGAAGTGGGATTATAGGATCACGTGGAAATTGGTTTTAGGATCCACTAATAAGATCCCCCGTAGTAAAGATCAAAAATGTCACCATACACCGCCAAACGTCCCCGGGGAGGGGGGTGCACAAAGTCACCCCCAGTTGAGAACCACTGATTTAGGGGGTCCAAACCAATACTTTATACATGAAATAAAATAGGTTAGAGCCAAATAGAATAGAAAATATCCAATGGCGTGTCCCGGGTTGTGATATAAAATATACTTCTCACTCTGTGCTATAGCTGATTGAGTTTGAGAGCACCACAGTGGACTGCGGGTTCCTGGAAGGCAGGGACTGCATCGTGTTCAACTCAGAGCTTAACAGTAGGTGCCCTGTAAGTGTTTGCTGTGGGTCTTAAAGAAAAAAAGGAGCTGGGTAATAGTTAAGGTGGTAAAAACAGATTTTATTCAGGAACGATTGCACTAGGGGAAAAGAGACCTTGATATAGAACTGGGCTCAACCCCAATGCAACGTGGACCAGTGAGGATTTACAGCCAAGGGGCAGGGTGGGGGAGGGGGTGGGAATTCCTAAGAGGAAACTTCAGGGCTGAGGGGGATTCTGGTTAAACTGGCCTGTGGGGATCCTTGCTGGGGCAGGTCAGGGGATCAGACACCCGGGATGGGAGATGAGGAATTTGTTCAGTTATCAAGGGTGGTGGGTTCTCTGCAAACCGACGCAGCAGGTTCCTGCTGAAACAGGGTGATGCAGGCCTGACGAGGATGGGGCCTGAGGGAGTTGGCTCAGGGTGTCTGTCACAGGCGCAGCGAGGGACACAGACTCCAGCCCCAGTAGGCACTGAAGTGTGCTGCCTCTGGTGGCTATCCTACCATTTGCTCTATTCGTATGGGGAAAAGCTATTTAGTTTTTGTCTCCTATCACTTTGGAAAACAGACTCAAGCATTTAATGCACCAATTTTTCTTGCACACCTACTATGCACCAGAAGCACAGATTCAAACCCTCACGGATGTAGCACTGAATGGGGCGGGCAGACCATCAGCAAATAAACAAGCAAACAGCAGCTTCAGACGTGCTTTGACAAAATTCAGATTTTGTCGTAGTGACTGATGTGTGTGTCTGGGGAAGGCTGCTTTAAACAGGGGCACTGGGAAAGGACTCTGAGGAAGAGGGCTGTCATAGCTGACATTTGGGGGAGAGAAGGAAGCAGTGATGTAAACATTGCGGGCAGGAGGATCTCCAGGAGCAAGAGCAGCCAGTGCAAAGGCCCTGGGGTGGACAAGCCACTGTGCCTGGAGCTCAGCGGAGCAGAGATCAGAGAAGCGGCAGGGGCCAGCCCAGCAGGGGAGTCATTTGCTTTCACTCCACGTTCCCTGGGGATTCCAAGCGGGGTCCTGTGTGTGGCACGGCCTGGTTTGCGCGTCCACTAGGTCCCCCCGGCACTGGGCAGGGCGCACTCGGGCCTGAGGCCAGGCAGGCGCTATTCCGCACCTCACAGGCTTCTCCCTCCCGCTTCCCTCCCCAGGCCTGCTCTGCCCTCCCGGACGCGGTCCCCGCCCCGCACCCCGGGCCGATGCCCGCGCCCTGGGCCAACCGGAGCCGGGCGCGCGACTTCGTGCTGCTGGGCTTCGCGCACGTGCCCGCGCTGCGGCCGCTGCTCGCCGCGCTCTTCCTGGCCGCCTTCCTGCTGGCGCTGCTGGGCAACGCGCTCATCGCGCTGCTCCCGGGCCTGGCGCCGGCCCTGCGCGCGCCCATGTACCTGCTCCTGCGCCAGCTGGCCCTCGTGGAGATCTGCTTCTCGCTGGACGTCGCGCCGCGGCTGCTGGCGACGCTGCTGAGGCCCGGCCGGGGCGTGTCGCCCGCGGGCTGCGCGCTGCAGCTGCTGCTGGTGCTGTCCTGCGTCACGTCCGAGTGCCTCCTCCTGACCGTCATGGCCTGGGACCGCTGCGTGGCCATCTGCAGGCCCCTGCGCTACGCCGCCGTCGTCAGCCCGCGGCTGTGCCACCTGCTGGCCGCCGCCTGCTGGCTGGCCGGCGTCCCCGTGGCGCTGGTCTTCACCGTCTGGCTGTTCCGCTTCCCCTTCTGCGGGCCACGTGGCATCCGCCACTTCTTCTGTGACATCGCCCCTCTGCTGGCGCTGGTGTGTGCGGACACCTGGGTCTTTGAGGCCAGTGTGTTGGCGGCCACAGTGCTGATCATGATTGTTCCCTTCTGTCTGATCGCTGCGTCCTACACCAAGATTCTGACCACCGTCCTACGGATGCCGTCGGCCAGCGGGCGCCATAAGGCCCTGTCCACCTGTGCCTCGCACCTCATCGTGGTGGTTCTGTTTTATGGCACGACGGGGGTCATCCACTTGCGCCCCAAGGCCAGCTACTCACCGGAGAGCAAGCAGGTGGTGTCCCTGTCCTACACTGTGGTCACCCCCGTGCTCAATCCCCTCATCTACAGCCTTCGCAACAAGGAGGTGAAGGCAGCTCTGGGGCGCCTGTGCCTTCAAAGAAGAGAGACCCATATTCCATGACTTTCTCTGATTCCAGAACCATTATTCAAACATTTGCTGAAGCCTCCCACCCAAGTGGTCGATCCACACCTTGATGTGCACCAGACAGAATTCTTCCCGAATTTCGTCCTCCAATTCTCTGTTTTGGCAACACCAACATCTCCCTGGTGTGTCTGGAATGCACCCACCCTTGCCCTGTGCTTGGCTGTTGGGCATGGTAGGGTTCTGCTCCCGCTAGTGGATTGTGAACTGGATCAACTTTAAAACACACGGTGATAGTTCCTGCGGAAGTAGCATTGCCAGCTCCAGCAAATAAAAACACAAGGTCTCCAGTTACATTTTAATTTCACTAAATAGATAAACAAGAAATTGATTTTGAGCGTAAGTATATCCCACGCGATACCATTTTGCAATTATTTCTGAGTATAAGTATGTCCCAAATATAGATTAAGACATATGCTAAAAATAATTTATTGTTTATCTGAAGTTAAAATTTAACTGGGCAACCTGTGGTTTGTCTGGCAACTTTACATGGAGGTTGCATGCGTTTCCAATGACTGCTGTAACAAATGACCATAAACATCGTGGCTTGAAACTGTGCAAATTTATTGTCTGATGCTTCTGGAGGTCGGTAATTTGACAAGGATCTCAGTGGGCTAAAATCAAGGTGTTGGCAAGGCTGTGCTCCTTTTTGGAGGGTCTGGGGGGAAGATCCGTTTCCTCCCCTTTTCAGACTTCTGGAGCCCGCCCATGTTCCGTTACTCACACCCTTCCTCCTCCTCAAAGCCAGCCAAGGCAGGTTGAGTCCTTCTCACGTTGTTATTTCCTGACCTCTCCTGCCCTTCTTCCATTTTTAAGGACTGTTGTGATTCCATCAAGTTCATCTGGGTAATTCAGGATAATCTCCACATCTCAATGTCCTTAATTTAATCACATCTGCAAAGCTCCGTTTGCCATGTGAGGTAACATATTATAGAGCCCAAGGCCCTTGGCCGCCTAGAGGTTCACTGAAAAATCACTGGCGCGAGGCAGACTGATTAACAGAAGGGTACAAATTTATTTAATGTGTATAGATGGGAGCTTTCAGAAAGAAGACCCAAATATACAGCGAAAATTGTCCATTTTTATGCTTATGTTCGAGAAAGTAGGGACGGATCTCTTGCTGACAGACCGAGTGGGGAACCCAGCAGGCCCGTCTGTCCAGATTCCTCTTGGCCGCTCTGAGCAGCATCCTTCCTTCTGGGTGTGGGGCGGGGCGCTCTCTGGAATGGGGGTCTCACGCCCTGCAGTCAAGGCAGGTCAGATAATTTCTTTATGACCAGTTTTTACACAGAATAGTTTTAGGTTTTATGGCTGGCTTTTGGGAAAAGGGGTTCTGGTTTCTGTGACTTGCTTTGGGGAAGAGGGAACCTAGTGTCTCTGGCTACCTTGGGGACGGATGGGAGTGAGAGACAGGAGGGGAGGAGGAGGTCAGAGAAGAACTTTTGATCTGAAGCTGCATTTGAGGCCCTTATTTTGGGGACACCATTTTCTGAGCCCCAATAATATTCACAGGTTGTGGGTATTAGGATATGGACATCCTTGGAGGGGGCATTGTTCTACCTACACACCTGCCGACTGTATGGCCTTAAAGTGAGATCGACCCTGAAGAAATCTGAGCTGAGCAGTACAAAGGGACAGTTTCCTGTTAATCCTGCTTGAGCACCTGGACCCAGCCACACTTCAAGCTGGACCTATGCCTGGGCTGCCTGTTTGTTTCAGGAACATCCCAGGACAATATAGAAAAACTGCCCCCCAAACTGAGAGGGAGCCAAGAGACCAAAGAACAACTCAGACAAGTCCAGCTCGATGAGTTAGAGGGTTTATTAGAGGTTACTTACTGGGGCACTTGCTCCTGGGTGGCACAGGAATTTCTTCCACGGGAGCTTCTCACATGCAAAACCCACCCTGTGGTGTTGCTTTAAAGCCCTTCCCAATGATTTAGGCAAAGTTGTTACATTGTGTCTGTGCTTGTTTGCAGTGACACAAATCACACAGGCACAGGGCTATCATGATACGCTGTCATACAACCCATGGTATGCTTAAAAATATACTTGCGTGGATATGTAAAGATATTTGTACACAATTTTTTATTTTAGAATTGTTCGAAATGGCAAAAATGTGAAACAGCTTAAATATATCATTAGGCTGTAAAATAAATTATTGTGTATAACATAGAATAGAATGTTATATAACTTAAAAATGATGAGGGGGCTTTATATATACTGATATAGAAAGATGATATAGAATTAAATAAAGAAATTATAAATGATGTGAATAGTATGATCGTATTTTTGAAAAAGCAAAGAATATATATGTACAGAAAGATTTCTGAAAACATACAATAGCTGTTTTCCGTATTAACTCTGGATAGCTGATTTGAAATGGGAAAAGGAATATTTTTGTCCATAATATTCAAACTTCTTTTAAAAAGCAAATATTTGTTTCATAATTGAAACGATTAAAATAAAAACTTCTCCAAGTATGTTGACACCTCCCTCATTTTTAGATTGGTGGAAAACTCATGCCAACCCCTCAACTACTAGTGCACGAATATATCAATGAAATTAAACACAAATTTAAAAGAAACATTTTCATACAAGCAGTATCTGACATAGCCAGGATTTTAACCTGAATCTCCCTCTAAAGCCCTCACTCTTATAGTTACCTAACTTGTATATGGTTTGCCTTATGAATACCCATTTCTTTGATCCAAGTTGCTGAGTCGTGCCTCTCAGGATAGAAATAGCCACCATCATCCCCCTCACCACAGCTCGTCAGCTGCTAGAAGACATTCTCATGTCCATGGACTCCAATTCGGTCTAGGTCTAGCCCAAGATGTCCAACTAACCACACGAAGCACTGAACAAAAGGAGGTTGAGATGGCAAAATAATTGAAAGCAGGATCTCAAAGACGTCTGGGTCTACCTTTGTTTATAACAGCAATAGTCACAGTAGCCAAAAGAGGAAGGCAACTCAAGTGTGCATTGACATATGACCAGACAAGAAAAATGTAGTAAATTTACAGAATCAAATATTATTCAGCCTTAAAAATGAAGGGAATTCTGACATTTGCTACAACATGGCGAACCTTGAGGACATTATGCTAATGAAATAAGCCAGCCACAGAAAGACAAATACAGTAGGATTCCACTTATATGAAGTAATGAGAGGAATCGAATTCCCCGACACAGAAAGCAGAATGGTGGTTTAAGGGGCTGGGAGGAGGGAACGGGGAGTTATTGTTTAGTGGGTGCAAAGCTCCAGTTTTACAAGATGAAGAGAATTCTGGAGGTGGATGGTGGCGATGGCTGCAGAATATGAATATACTAATGCCACCAAACTGTACCCTTAGAGTGATTAAGATGATAAATTTTGTTATGTGTACTTTACCATAAATATTTTTTTAATCCAGAAAGAAAAAGGGGAGAGAATTAGTATCAGTGATGAAGGAGGCTAATGATAGCTTCTTCACGTAACTCAGGCTCCAAGGGCGAGTTCTATTTCTGCAGGAGGAAAGGGGACGGGGACCAGAACCAAGACACCAGAGTGTGACAGTGAGCGAGGTGGGCCACCCACAATGACAGGTCTGCGACAGTGGGGAATCGTAGGAAACGAGGCAGAAAATGTAGCTTGGGTCTGTATCGCATGGGCCGTACGAAGAATGCTGAAGTCATGTAGAAGGCAATGAGGAGAGTGTTTATTTAAAATCTTGTGTATGACCTAGTATGTGCCTGTACATACGGAGTGTTTCTTGACTTGTGCTGAATGAAGGTGACCTTAGACACCTTCCTGAATATCCAGCGTGGTTATCGCATCCTCCAAAAGGTCTCCTATAAGCCCTTAGTCTAGACTGGCCTTTCTCTCTCTCCCTCATCTATTTCCTTATTTGCCTTTACCACAGACAGCAAAAGCAAGAGCAAAATATGACTTATTTTTATGTTCCCAGCACACGTTACACATTCTAGCGCACAGCGGGGTACCAACTCATGCTTATCAATATGGTCTAAATATGAATTCCAAATTAAGAGTGCTTTTGCTGTCTTCCCTCAAGCCCAGTAGAGATTCAGAAAAACATCTTTCCTACTTGTTCTTTAATTCCACAGAGATTAGAAGAGGTCTCAGAGATCCTCGGCTTTGGTTTAAGCTTGCCTACCAGCTGTGAGGATGAGAGCAACTTGGCAGAACCCAGACAACACCCAGTCAGAATATGTGGCGGGTGGAGGCGGGAGGGAGTCTGGGGAGGTCTCTGCACTCAGGACCAAGGACAGCTCTGCTCAGGCTGGCACTTGCTCAAGGAGATGCCCTTGTCTTCTGACTATTGGAACTTCAGGCTCCATTTCTGAAAATTCTATCCCTGAGTGGGTGCTCAGACCATCTAGCCACTGACCAGAGACCGCAAGGAAGGAATCAGGCAACTGGCATCCATTCTGATGGCCCATCGTACTTGAGCTATTCAGGTAAGATAACTGCAAGGCCCATTTGGCGGAGGGGAGGGATGATCAAGGTGAGAAGGAAGGAATTGGCGTTTACACACATCCACTCCGTTTCAGGCATTGAGTGCTTTCCCTGTGTGATCTCCACTAATCCTCCTGAAAATTCTATGATGTTATATATGCAGCTCTCAGTTTACAGATACAGAAACTGAAGATCCGTAAGAGTAAGTTTAAAAAAATGCTTGGTTTCATACAATTAAGCAGTAGAGCATTTGGACTTTGAGTCCAGGTCCATGCAGTTCAAAAGCCTGAATTCTTTCTACCATACCAAGATTTCTCTCAGGGATGATTGAAAAGGAATGTCCGGATTGGGAGCTGAAAATTCGACTTGGCATTTCCCACTAGCCAAGTGACTTTGGCTGAAGTGAAATCTCACCCCATTCCTTCTTCCTGGATTGCCCATCTCTCTGCTCATCTTCTGACTTTCAGAATTCTACTGATCTTTCAAGGCTCAGTTTAAATGTCCGGTCCTACAGGAGGTTTTTCCAGTTCTTCCTTTTGGAAGTGACTACTCCTTCCTCACAGCTCTATTCTGCCTTGCTGCTTGTTATTTATATGACTGCCTTCTCTTGGAATAGATTAGATTAATATACCAGCACTGGAATCTAGTCTGGAGGTCAGGAAAGTGGATATCTTCCTTGTATGGATCCAAATATGTGCAACTTCTTTCACAAAGAGAGGCAGAAAAGTCTAGAGGAATGACAACTGGCTTCAGAATCAGATAGACTCGGGTTTGACTGCTGGATTTGTTACTTAGCAGCTGTGTGACCCTGGAAAAGTTCCCTCTCCTCTCTGAGCTTTAATTCCTCCTCTGCAAAATGCAGACAATGATACTTCACTCAGAGAATTGTTTACAACCTGGATTAATGACATAATATATGTATCATAAAGATGATACCTATATTTGAATGGTGTATTATTCAATAATAGGATATAATAGTTATTATTTACCATGTACAAGAAATTTGGCATATGGAAATTCTATGAGATAGGTACTAAAATAATACCCAACTTCTGTATAAGAAAACTGAGGCTCTGTGAAGACATACAACTTGGTCAGAGTCTCACAGGTATTAAGGGGAAAATCTAATATTCAAGGCTAAGTCTGACTCTCGTTTAACGGTGGGGTGTCATATAATTTGAAGTGATGATGACTAAATCCATTTTTTTCAGAAGAGGCCATTGAGAGTCAGACAGGTGAAGAAACTTGTCAAAGTTTAGCCAGTAAGAAAGCAGCACATAGAAAGCTCCCTTCTGGGTAGACCAAGCCCTGTTCATCTCCACAAACCCCCGTGCCTGGCACAGTGTATAGTACTTTGTTGGTGTCTGAAAAATGTCTATAGGATGAAACAAAAACCCTAATCCTTAAGCACTATGATTCTGGACTGAAGAATTCCAAAGTGACTTTCAAAACTAAATGTATTTGTTCTTATGTGAAATAAGTAAAAACAAAAACCAAAACATAAAAAAACCTCTCGGCATCTAATGTGACTGGTCGTGAGGTTTGAGTCACAGAAGGCTCCATGGCAGAGGTGAGTCTGTAGCAGGGGTCACGGGAAGGGCTACGCACAGAAGCAGAAACAGGGAGGAAGTGAAATACAGAAGATGAACGTCCCATGACGGGAGGAAAAGACAAAGGGAAGAGAGCAGTTGAAAAGTTCTTTTTTTAAACCGCTTTAGTTCTAAGTTCTTTTTTTAAATTTTTTAAAAATGTAGGAGGTACAAGTGTTTTTGTCACATGGATGAATTGTATCATGTCGAAGTCAGGACTTTCTTGTTTAGAACCAAGGGGAGCAGGGTGGGTGGACGGGATGGGTAAATCCATAACTAGCAGGTGCAGACTGCGCTGTCTGGGGGTGGGCGCGCCTGTAGCTCTGGCTTGGGCAACGTAAAGGCGACATATGTAACCAAAATGTTTGTACCCCCATAATATTCTGAAATTTAGAAAAAGAAGATAAATAAAGAAATTAAAAAAACAAACAAACAAAAAAAGAACCAAGGAGAGCGCCACTGAAGCTGCTTGGCTGGAGGGTGGTGTTCAGGACCATGGACAGCTCCCGCAGAGGGAGGCTCACTCCCAGGGCAGCCGGAGATGCTGCTTTCAGCACCTGGGACAGCTCCAACCTCTCCTGGAACGAAATGAACAGATCAGTTGAGTATTAAATATACTAACCTCATTGCTTCGTTTAATCTTCAATGAGGTTAGATTTATCATCAAGGGAATGAGACCCAGAGCAGTGAATTAACCAAGTGAATATGACTTCAGAATGCAGATCTTCATCCGTAAACCAGACTGAATAGAGTACCAGCTCCATGGCGAGTTCACAGGGCTTGAGCAAATGAATGCCTTCTACTTTCTAAAGCTTTGATTCCTCATTGGTATAATGGGCTGAAAACGCTTACTTCACAGGGCCATTGGGATGGTGACATAGGATCCTACCTACAGAATCTTTGTCTAGGATCCCAAGTTGATATAGCTGCAGCCACTTCACATCTAGTATTTTGGGAAACTTTGCTCCATTCTAACGAGATAATCATACCGTCAACCACAATGCTTACATCCATGTAGATATTTTCAATGTCCACCTATATAAAATAAGAGCATCAAACTGAGTATGTTCCAGCCCCTAGCATTCCTTTCTTAAAATAGAAACATAATTTTATTTTCCTCTTTGGGCAATGGGTTTAAAAGAAAATGAAACTTTCACCCCAAATTCCCAAGAGTAAGGAAGAAAATCAAGAGCTCTGAAACCAGCCGGACCTGGGAGGTGGACTCCATGCTCCACCACGTACTGCTGGGGGGTTTGGGAAACTGACTCTCCGATCCCAGTTTCTGTATCTGCATTGACGCTTTCCTCTCACTGTTGTGTGAGGATAAAATACGATTATGAACACACAGCACCGATGCAGCATGTGGCATTTGGAAAACGCTGAGGAAAGGGAAGCACTGCTATTTCCAGTCTTCACTTTGACACTCAGAATGCAGAATTCGTTCATGAGCCAACAGGGGCTCAGCAAGGTTCAGGGACTTGCTCGAAGGACTCTTAGAGAGGAAGTGGCACGTCCAGGATTCAGTGATGCGTCTGTTTTACTGTTTTAGGATAGAATAGACGTGAGCCATGCCGTTTACTTGGTACAGATGTAGCTGCAGGGCTGCAGGGGAAAGACTTTGGGGAAGAGATGAGGCTCCATCACCCAGAGCAAGGGCAGCCCCCTGGGCACTGACCGTCTCAGGGCCAACGCAAACGTCTGTCTCAGAAACTGGGGCCGCCCCATCCACTATCGCACAAACCTCTTTGGTTACGCCTGGGCTCAACACAGACCTCTCCACAGCTCTGACAATAAACACGGGACCTCAATCCACTTACCTAGTCTATAAGATTAAGGTACATGGTCCAGTAATTTTTAAGCTCCAAACACTCAAATACCATTTTCCAAATTTTTGCTATACTTCTGTGCTGCCTGGCCTGTTGTTTACTTAACACTTTTCTTTAAGCCAACTTACTTTTTTTTTTTACTAAAGTTTATTTCAAGAGGAAACTATACCTTTCCAGAGAAAATCAGCAACAAAAAATGAACCACGTGTCAAAAATAGAATACGACCATAAAAACAAGATCAGATAAAATAAAACAAGAGCAGTATATTCTATCTCTGCCACTCCAACTGCTGAAAAGCACGAGGGCTGCTCCCTGTTTGTTAAAAGGGAAGCTTAGAAAATGTCAGCAGAAAGTTAAGGGTACATTAGCACCGCCTTGGGACATTTTCCTTGATTAATCAGTGGGATTGGAAGAGAATTGGCAAGAGGGTGAGAATCACATTAGGTGAATCAACTTTTTCAGTGATTTGTCTATATGCCACCAAGGTTATCCCACCCCGGCAGCAGATGTCCTGCTCTCTGGAAAATACCGTACTGTGGGTCCTCTAAGAATCTAGGAGTCGACAGCTCTGACATTAATATTAATAATTGTGAGCTCAGATGGCCAACAACTCTCTTTGTGGCTTGAATAAGTAGCCTTCCCTCCCAGAGCCTTCACTTTTGCCTGTGAGTCTCAAACGCTTTGTGAGGTTGGCTGTGATCACCGTCCTTGTCTGTGTGAAGAAATTGGGGATCGGGAATGTTGAATGAGCTGGCCTGCTAGTGCAGAAGGACATCTGGAGATAGAAATGGTGGACCCAGGCGGTCCAGGGTCTCGAGGCGAAGAGGTTTTCTTCCTCATGCCTGATCGTCTATACCTGTGTGCTCAGGGAACTCGGCCAGTCACTGAGACACTTCCAGCACCAAAAATCTGATTCTCTGAGCAAAACCTCAAATCGTTCCCATTAATAGTCAGCTTCGCTCACTCTTGACCCCAAGGCACAACGGCCCAGCTGGCCCCTCTGGTCATGTCAAAGGACACCAATCCCACCCCCTGGAAGCACAGTCCAGTGGCATGTGCTCGGGCAGCCCCATAATCGCTGCCTCAGCAGTTCTGTGTGGCACGATTTTGAGCAAATGACATCACCTCTGGAAGCTCAAGTCCTTATATTTAAAACAGTTATAGTAGCAAATCAATATGAAGACTCTATCCAAGAAATAATGTGGACAAAACACAATAGCAAAAAGTTGGGATAACAACAACTACAGTGGATTTTAAGCATGTAAAAAGATGTTCTACCTCTCATACCAAAACAAATGCACATTAAAAACCTAGAAATCTGAGGTTGCAGTGAGCTATGATGATGCCACTGTGCTCTAGTAGGGGGAAAAGAGCAAGACCCTGTCTCAAAGAAAGAAAAATGAATAGCCAGGCCCTGTGGCTCCCACCTGGAGTCCTACCTACTCGGGAGGCTGAGGCAGGAGGATCCCTTGAGCCCAGGAGTTTGAGGCTGCAGTGAGCTATGGTCTGGCCACTGCATTCCATCCTAGGTGACAGAGTGAGACCCTCTCTCTTAAAAAAAGAAAACAAACAAGCAACCCCCCCACCAATAGATATTATTGTTATTGAACAAGCTTGTAAAGATCAAAAAGTAGATAATACACATTATCAGTAGAGGTATAAAGAAACAGACACTCATATTACCAGTAGCTATGTGAACTAGACAACTTCTTGGGAGTGGAATTTGGCTCTGCCTTTCAAAAATTTAAGCAAGCATATGCTTTGTGTGGCAATTTCACTTCTAGAATTGGCTCTCACGGAAGTGCTTTTGAATGTGCCTCAAGATATGCGCAAAACTATGTGGCATTGTGGAGAGGACTAAGTCACGGGAAAATACCTAAATAGCCATCACGATGAGACTGTAATATAAAATTTGATGCAACCACTTAATTCAGCTATTAAAAAGAACAATGTAGTCAAACGCTTGCTACTATGAAACAATCTCCAACATGTATCGTTAAGTAAAACGGTGCAAGATGAAGAACAATGTGTATAGTGTGTGGAATTTGTGTGACAATGAGGGGTAGATTACATACACATACATATACATGCATGTAATACTTTATATGTAATATGCTATATGTATTACATATAATTTCCCTTCATTTTCACACAAATGTCACAAAACGCATACACATAATTTTGATTAAGCAGAGAATGTTTCAGGGCAGACACACAGAAATTAGTAAGAGTAGTTACTTCCACAAAGCAGAATAGAAACAGAAGGAAAAGTTATCTTTTCCTGTATATCCTTTGATACCATTTGAAGTTTTGCCATTTTTACGCATGTAATTTAAACTCCTTTTAAGTTAAAAAACAATGAAAATGCAAAGTGCACAAAATGGGAAGATATAATTTTATATTTCAAGATTATTTTAAGGCTTAAGTGAGAGAATCATGCAAAGTCCTGGCATGTGACAGGCACCCAATAAATTCACTTACAGTATTGCACGTATCAGCCACATGTCCAGGCTTACGTCAGCTGATACCAGATGTGAAACAACAGACTCTTATTTTCAAAGGCTTTGGGTTGCTAGGATGTATCGTTGACCAGAGTCCAGGGACTTTCCTGACTTCCCTGAAGGTTTTTTCTCTTTTCTTTTGTAGCAGGGAGGAGGGTGCTGGATAGAAGGAGCCTCCTCGTGTGGGAATTCTCTAGGCCGGGGGGACCAGGGGACATGAGGGCAGGAAAGGGTGCCCGTGGAGAAGCAGCCGGACCCAAGCAGCCAGCGAGGATCCAGCACGGGGGGGCTTGCGGGCCGCGTTAAGGAACCCATTTATTCTAGGGGTAATGGGGGCGGTGTGAGGAGTTTTAAGCAGGGGAGCGATCCCATATATTATCTATGATTTTGGACAATCCCAGTAACTGCTCATGGAAAAGGCTGTAGAAATCAAAATGGAAGCGGACAGACCAGATAATTATTTCATTTACGCAGGTAAGAGAACGGCTTGGATCTAGCGTGAGGCAAGGTGTAGAGAGAGAGATTTGCAAAATATTTTGCAGGTGTATTTTGTTCTTAGATGGAGAGGTCCTTGGAATCGGGCAACATGACCAGAGTCCAGGAGTTTGTCCTGCTGGGCCTGTCTGCCAGGCTGGACATCAGGGACGCCCTGTTTGCCGTCTTCCTGACCCTCTACCTGCTGACGCTCCTGGAGAACACGCTCATCGTCTACCTGGTCTGCAGGCACAGCGAGCTCCGCAAGCCCATGTACTTCTTCCTGGGCAACCTCAGCTGCCTGGAGATGTGCTACGTGTCTGTGACCGTGCCCAGCCTGCTGGTGGGGCTGTGGGCCGGACCCGGCCCCGTGCCCTTCGCAGCCTGCATGGCCCAACTCTTTTTCTTTATCTCCCTCATCTGCACAGAGTGCGCCCTCCTGGCCTCCATGGCCTACGACCGCTACGTGGCCATCTGCCACCCACTGCTCTACCCGCTGCTCATGCGGCCCCAGGTGTGCCTGGGCTTGGCGGTAACTTCGTGGCTTGGGGGGCTGCTGGTCTCCGTGATCAAAACAGCGTGCATAGCTAGCCTGTCCTACTGCGGCCCCAATGTCCTCAACCACTTCTTCTGTGACGTTTCCCCTCTGCTCAACCTGTCCTGCACCCACGTGGCCCTGACGGAGCTGGTGGACTTCCTCTCAGCCATCGTCATCCTCTGGGGTTCCCTGCTCGTGGCCGTGGCCTCCTACGTGGCCATTGGCAGGGCCGTGCTCCGCATGCCGTCGGCTGCCACCCGCAGCAAAGCCTTCTCCACCTGCGCCTCCCACCTGGTCGTGGTGGGCATCTTCTACTCAGCCACTCTCTTCATCTATGCCCGTCCCAGCCGCGTGGAAGCCATGGACCTCAACAAGGTGCTGTCGGTCGTCTACACGGTGGCCACGCCCGTGTGCAACCCCGTCATCTACTGCCTGCGGAACAGGGAGGTCCAGGCAGCTTTCCACAGGACGCTGCACTGGTCCTGAGGGTGACCAGTTGACCAGGGCGTGGGGCAATCTCAGGTTATCAATACTCTACATTTTAATCGAGATATAATTCACGTACCATAAATTTCACCCTGTAAACATGTACACATGTACACAGTGGGTTTTTTTAGTATATTCACAAAACCGTGCAACCATCACCACTATCTAATTCCAGAATGCCTTTTTCTCCCCACAAAGAACCCCACACACATTAGAAGTGATTCCCAACAGCACCCCACCCCTGCTGCCTCCAGCCCTAACAATCCACCAATCTACTTTCCGTCTCCGAGGATCTACCTGTTTGGGACGTTTCATAGGAATGGAATCGTGTCATATGGGGCCTTCTGTGGCTGGCTTCTTTCACTGAGCATCATGTTTTTGAGGTCCATGCACATCATAGAATGTATCAGTGCTTCCTTGCTTTTTAGGGATGAATAATATCCCATTGTATGGCTAGACTATGTTTTGTTTGTCCATTCACCATTTGATGGACATTGGGTTGTTTCCACTTTTCATCTATTGTGAACTAATGTTGCTGTGAACCTTTGCGAACACCTTTTTGTGTGGACATATATTTCCAGTTCTCTTGAGTATATAGATAGATGTGGAATTGCTGGATCATATCATGACTATATGATCTTTTGAGATCTGTGTGATTCTATGTTTTGAGGAACTGACAAACTATTTTCCAAAGTGGTCAATCTCCTACTTATAAGATACATTTTTAAGATACTTAAGATATGTATGTGGCCAGGCAAGGTGGCTCACATCAGTAATCTTAGCACTCTGAGAGGCTGAGGCAGGAGGATGGCTTGAGGCCAGGAGTTTGAGACCCTCCTGAGCAAGAGCGAGGTCCCACCTCTACAACAAACAGAAAAAATTAGCCAGGCATGGTAGCACGTGCCTGTAGTCCCAGCTACTCGGGAGGCTGAGGAAGGAGGATCACTTGAGGCCAGAAGTTTGAGGCTACAGTGAGCT
The DNA here is from genome assembly GCA_004363605.1 of Indri indri. NCBI lineage: Eukaryota > Metazoa > Chordata > Mammalia > Primates > Indriidae > Indri > Indri indri. Next base: position 63,996 of record RJWJ010000537.1, read on the forward strand.
GTAATGACGCCACTGCACTCTAGCCAGGGTAACAGAGAGAGACTCTGTCTCAAAAAAAAAAAAAAAACAGCAAAAAAAAGATACATGTGAGAGCAGGTGAGGGACAGTTATAAATGGAAAATTTGTAGATGAAACACTGCAAATGGTCAATGAAGCTAAGAAACATCATTGGTACTGGGGGAAAACGCTAATTACAACACATTATATCATCACCGTACCAGATCAGGAAAAGTGTAAGTGACTTAACACCTACAGCTGAAGAGGCTTTGGAGAAGTGGACACGATCTCTCACACGTTGCTGCTGCTGGTGGCGTAAATTGTTAGAACCTTCTTGGAGAGCAACCTGGTAACATCTATTAAAATTTTCAAATTGTTGCCTATGCTTTCACCCACTCTTGGAAGTATTTCATAGGGAAAACAAAGCACCAACCTACAGAAATTTATGTACAAGTTTGTTTATTATAGCACTGTTTTAAGTGACCCAAACCGGAATATGACCCAAACCGGAATACACAACAGATTGTTGTTATCTATGGTCACCCTGCTGTGCCATCGAATGCTGGAAACTATTCCTTCTATCTAACTGCATGTTCGTACCCATCGGCCTACCTCTTCCCAGCTTCTGCCATCCATCACTCTGCTCTCTGCCTCCATGAGATCAACTTTTTTTAGTTCCCACATATGAGTGAGAACATGTGATATTTGTCTTTTCTATGTCTGGCTAATTTCACTTGACAAAATGACTTTCAGTTCCATCCAGATTCCATAAATATCTTTCTAACATTTTATTATAAAAATTTTCCTTTGGGTAGATGCCTAGTAGTGGGATTGCTGGATCAAACGGTATTTCTATTTTTAGCTCTTTGAGGTATCTCCAAATTCTTTTCCGCAGAGGTTGCGTTAGTTTGCCGTCCCACCAGCAGTGTAAGAGTGTTCCTACCTCTCCACATCCACGCCAGCATTTGTTGTTTGGGGATTTTTTGATAAAGGCCATTCTCACTGGAGTTAGATGATACCTCATTATAGTTTTGATTTGCATTTCCCTGATGATTAGAGATGTTGAGCACTTTTTTTTACATGTTTGCTGGTCATTAGTCTGTCTTCTTTTGAAAAGTTTCTGTTCATGTCCTTTGCCCATTTATTGATGGGGTTGTTTGATTTTTTTCTTGTTGATTTTCTTAAGTTCTATATAGATTCTTGTTATCAGCCCTTTATCAGATATGCAGAAAGCAAATATTTTCTCCCATTCTGTAGGTTGTCTATTCACTCTAATGACAGTTTCCTTGGCTGTGCAGAAGCTTTTTAATTTGATCAGGTCCCATTTGTTTATTTTTGTTGCTGCTCTGATTGCTTTGGGGGTCTTCTGCATACATTCTTTACCTAGGCTGATGTCTAAAAGAGTCTTCCCCACATTTTCTTCCAGAATTCTTAAGGTTTCATGCCTTAGATTTAAGTCTGTTATCCATCGTGAGTTGATTTTTGTAAGAGGTGAGAGGTGGGGATCCAGTTTCAAGACATCTGCACTCGGATGTTTATAGCAGCAAAATTCACAATTGCAAAGATGTGGAAACAACCCAAGTGCCCATTGATACATGAGTGGATTAATAAAATGTGGTATACGTATACTGTGGAGTACTACTCAACTACAAAAAACAATGGTGATCTAGTACCATTTATCCTGGCTAGAGATTCAGCCCATCCTTTGAAATGAGGTATCGCAAGGATGGAAAAACATGCACCACATGTATTCGCCATCGAATTGGTACTAACTGTTCAACACTGAGGTGTTCACATAGTCGTAATACTCACCGGGTGCTGGCCAAGTTGAGGGGGTAGGAGGGTGGGGGGGTAGGGGGCATAAACCCACAGCTCATGGAAACAAGGCACACTGTATGGGGGAAGGACACGTTTGTAGCCCTGGCTTGGGCAAGGCAAATGCATTTCATGTAACCAAAATGTTCGTACCCCCACAATATCTTGAATTAAAAAAAAATTTCAAACACGTAGAAACCTTGAACGTGTTTTAAAGTTAATACACCCATATACTCGCTACACAGCTTCTACAGTTAACACTTTACTGTACTTGCCACTTATTTATCCAACTGTCCACCCCTCTACCCGCCCATCCATCATCTTTTCAGATGCGTTTCGAAGTTGCAGTCACCAGTATGCTCCTCCCACTATTTCAGCACGTGCATCATTAACTAGAGTCCGGTATTTGTTTGCAGGCCTATTGTTTCCTTTTGTAAATTTTACCTACAATGAAATGCACAGGTCTTCAAGATAATTTTTGGTAAATTATTACAAATACATACACCTGTGAAACCCAAATGCTTTTTAAGAAACAGACTATTATCGTCACCTCGAGAAGTGCCCTCATGTTTTTTTTTCCCCAGTAAATTTATGTCTGCTAGACCACAAGAGGGTTTTTTTTCTCTTTGATTTTTTAATTATTATGGGTGCATAAATTGCATATCTTTATAGGGTACTTGTGCTGTTTTGATACAGGTGTACAATGTAGATTAATCAAATCAGGGTAATTGGGGTATCCATCACCTCAGACATTTATCATTTCTTTGTGTTAGAAATATTCTGGTTTCATTCTTTCAGTTACTTTAAAGTATACCCCAACTTATTGTTGACTACAGCCACTTTGTTGCGCTATCAAATATTGCTCATTCCATCTAACTGTATTTTTGCACCATTAACCATCCCCACTTTCTCTCCCTCCCCATTTCCCCTCCCGGCCTCTGGTAACCATCATTCTACTCTCTGTCTCCATGAGATCGATTGTTTTTAATATTTAGCTCCCATATATGAGTGAGAACATGTGAGATTTGTCTTTCTGTGCCTGGCTTATTGCACTCCACATAACATCCTCCAGGTTCATCCATGTTGTGGTAAATGGCAGGATCTTCTCGTTTTTTTAAGGCTGAATAGTATTCTGTCATGGATATACCACGCTTTCTTCATCCCTGTATCCCTTCACAGACCCTTAGGTTGATTCCGTATCTTTGCCACTGTAAGTAATGCCGCAATGACCATTGAAGTCCAGATGTGCCTTCGACATATCGATTTCAGTTCTTTTGCTTACATGCCCAGCAGCGAGATTGCTGGAGCACACGGAATTCTATTTATAACGTTTCTCGAAACCGCCACGCTGTTTTCCATAGTAGCTGTATTCATTTACGTTCCCACCAGTGGTGTGTAAGCGTTCCCTTTTCTCCACATCCTCTCTGACACTTGTTATCTTTTATATTTTTGTTGGGTTTTTTTCTTTTATTTATTTTTCTTTAAATTTCATGTATTCATGCATTTCTCTTTTTTTCTCTATCTTTTGTATTTTTTTAAGAGTCATTCTAACAGGTGTGAGGCGACGGCTCACGTAGCTGTGATCTGCGTTTCCCTGGTGACTAGCGATGGTGAGCGTCTTGTCACGTACACGCAGGGCACAGAACGAGCACTTCCTGACCACGTTTGAAAAGGGGAAGGAGGGAGAAAGGAGAAGGCAACTATGAAGCAGATGGACAGAGCATCTTATCATTCATTTCATTTCATATCTATTTTACTTACTTTTTGACAAATTATAATTATGGGATAATTATGATTTATGTTATGAAAGATGTATACAGTGTGGGATGAGTGACTCAAGTTAATTACCATATCCACCACCTTGAATATTTACCATTTGTTCTTCCTACAGAACGCAGCTTAGTACCCTGTGACCAACATCTCTCCATCTTCCACCCGCCCCAGCAATCCCCATTCTACTCTCTGCTTCTGTAAGTTCAAGCGTTTCAGATTCCACACGTAAGTGAGATGATGAAGTATTTTTCTTTCCGTGCCTGGCTTATCTCACTGAGCATAATATCCTCCAGCTTCATCCACATGTGGGAAAAAATACAGTTTTCTTCTTTTGTTGAGGCTGAATGGTATCCCACTGTGTGTATCCGCCACGTTTTCTTCACCCATTCATTCACTGAGAGACACACAGGTTGATTTCGTATTTGGAACAGCGCTGCATTCATTGTCTATTTATGGAGCATCTACTACGTTGAATAAGGTTCTAGTTGCTGGAGGTACAGCAGTGAGAAAGTCAGACCAAAAAAAAAAAAAAAATCCTGTTCTTGTGGATCTTACGCTCACTGGAAGAAAGGGAGATGATAAACCAGGAAATCAGGGTTTCTCAACCTTGGCACCATTGACATTTTGGGGCCGAATCGTTCTTTCTGTGTAGGGCTGTCCTGTGCGTGGCAGGATGTTAAGCAGCACCCCTGGTGGCTTCAACCCACCGGACCCCAGTAACAACCTCCCCGTCTAGCTGTGTTAACCAGAGACGTTCACAGACACTGCCAAGTGTTCCCTGGGGAACAAAGTCACCCTGGTTGGGAACCACTGCTGTAAGGAAACAAATAAGATCATTCCAGCCATTCAGTCATTCAACAGGTTTTTGTTGGGTGTGCACTGCATGCTGGGTACCATTCTACACACTGAAGTTGCCAAGAGGGAACCAAAGACCCAGCCTCACCCACGCTCCCACTTTACAGAAGAGGAGACAAGTTCTCACAGAGCCAAAATACCCAGGCCAAGCAGCGGCCACACTAGACCACATTGAAAAATCTTTTCCTCTCTGACAACTCCGGGATGTGTTTTTCTCAGTATGACGACAGAGCCGCTGCCCCCAGGAGGAAAGTACCTGCAAGACCATCAGCTTCTTTTCTAATGAGTTCAACAAGTCAGAAAGTTTCTTCGTAATTCCCAGGCCGGTCTGGGCTTGCCTGATTCTAACCAACTCAGAGACCCCGATCCCCAGAGGCTGCAGAGGCTAGAAGGAGGCCAATTAGCGCGCCTCGCCCTGGCTCCACCTGCTCCCCCTGCTCCGAGGAGACCGGTGGGCATTCTCTCGGGCCCTGAGTGAGTTAGCAGAGTTCTCGTCCTTGGGGAATCACTGAGAGTTTCAACTTAATGAGGCTTTTCTTAGCCTTAGAGGAATGGTTTGTTGCGTTGAGCTAAATTGATTTGGGGCTCCTGGAATTTCCAACTTCTGCTAGCAGGTGAGCGGGATCTCACTGGGCACCTCAGAGGGAGGTCATTTGCGGCTGTCGCAATCACTGCCACTGAGTTCATGTCGTATTCTTCATTGAGTTACCGCACCTCTCTGCAGACGTGAACTTAATATGCACCCCAAGGAGCAGTGCTGAACACGTGTGCACTCTGGTTGCAGTGGTTTCCTGAGTGAAAGAATCACCCAGTTTTATGATATGAATTGTCACTGATATGCTGAAGACTCCTCCAAATCTGTAACTCCAATGAGGACTTCCCCCACCCCAAACCTGTGCACCCCTCTCCTACTCAGACATCTCACAGTTAACCTAGTGAAACACAACCATGACTTTACGTGCCCTCCTACAAAATCTGCTCCTCCTACAATTTTTCCCCAGCTCAAATAAATGGCATCTCCATTCACCCAGACTCAGAGCCTAAAACTCACCCAAAACACTAAAGCGCAGTAATTAAAGTTATGGAGTCACAGGGCTGGGTTCAAATCCTGCTTCCACATGTACTGGCTCTGTGGCTTTGGACAAAAATTTCTGTGTGCCTCAGTTTTCTCATCTGTAAAATGGGGATATTTTAGGACCTACCTCATAAATTCCTATGAGGACAAAAAATACACACGCACACGAGTATGACCTCACTTAATGTCATCTATAGTTTCTTGGAAACTACGACTTCAAGCAAAACGATGTGTAATGGAACCACTTTTACCCTAGTCTAATCAATACAAATAAGAATTAAGCTTCTACAGCGTATTTCTGGTCACAAAAACATCACTGAACTTCTATATAAAGACCAAAACACGTCTAATATTGAACATTGAAATAAATGTGAGCTGTACCTACATTTAAGGGAGATTAATAAAAACAAGTAAGATAGTTATTTACCCGGTTATTCTAGGTCAGGGTCTCAGGTGGCTGGAGCATCCTGGACAAGGCGTCATCCCATCACAGGGCACACCCACACGCCCCCACACACGCTCATAGTGGGACCACGTAGACACACCAATTAATCTAACACATGTCTTTGGAATGTAGGAGGAAACCAGAGCACCTGGAGAATACTCACAGAGACACGGGAGAACACGCAAACTCCACACAGACAGCGGCCCCCGCCAAGAATCCATCTTTTCCTCATCAACATTATAATGAAACAACATTGAACAAAACGTTATCTGAAAACCTGCAGTATGTGGCACAGAGTAAGCACCATGTGTTTGCTATTGTTATTGTCGTGCGTTATATTACTATTATTTCTCCCACACCCTATGCGCAACCACGGGCCAGCCTGCGGGGTTTTAGCCTTGCCCCTTACAAGTTAGTCCTTGTGCTGCAATTAGAGGTCTTTACAAAAACGTAATTCAGACCACGTCGTGCCCTCATCAAAGCTCTCCAGGGTTTCTTATGCTGAGAATCCAACCCACACTCCTCACCGTGGCCAGTGAGACGCCCCCTACTCCTGCCCTTCCTCACCCTCCGCTCTGCTCCAGTCGCATTAGGACTTTCAGATGCCACTTAGCTCCGTTCTCAGCTCAATGGTCACCTCCTCCTTGAAGCCATCCCTGGTCCTCCCGACTAAAGGTGGGGGCTGTCCTTTTATTTCCCTCGCCCTGCACTAGTTCTCTTCATCCACTGTTCACAACCTGAAATTTGAAAATAGACTCATTTGTTCACGTAGTTCATGTCTGAATCCCCAACTAGAACATACATCTGTGATGTAAGAGGTCTTGGTTGCCTGGTTACAGCTGTCCTTGAGATTCCAGTACACAGAGGTGCTCGGAAAGTATATGCTGAAGGGGTCGGTGATGGAAAAAATGAAACAAGTAAATGGTAAGCTAAGGGTCGTGAGCTGGATTCTGTCCCCCTTCAAACATTTATATGTTGAAATCCTAATCCCTGGAACCTAAAAATGAGGGCTATTTGGAAATAGGATCATTGCAGATGTAGTTAGTGAAGACAAGGTCATCCTGGAGTTGTGTGGACCCTAATCCAATAGGAACGATGTCCTGCATTATAACCATAATGTACTAGATATTTGAAAACTGCTGAAAGAGTAGATTTTAAATGTTCTCATCCCCCAGAAATGATAAGGATGTGATGTGACGGATATGTTAATTCACTTGATTTAATCAGTCCACAGTTTATATACATACATTAAAACATCACATTTTACCCCATAAATATATACAATTATTATTTGGCAATTAAATTTTTTTTTTTAGCTTTTCATATATATATTTTTTTATTTTTATTTTTTTTTTAAAAAATGAGAAATTTGGAGACAGACAAGTATAGAGGGAGAATGATGCAGGGGGAAGATGGCCGTCTGCAAGCCAAGGAGGGAGGCCTGGAACGGTTCTCCCTCGTGGCCCTTAGAGGGAAACAGCCCTGACTCCAGCACCAAGAGACAGTAAACTCCTGTTGTTTAAGCCACACTATCTGTGTACTTTGTTATGGTAACTCTAGCAAACAAATGCACTAAGTAAGACCTTTGCATTAAATATGTAAACTAATTCATAAGGGATCAAAGTACCAATAAAACATAGAAAATGAATGTGACCATCTGATTTATAAGAGAAATACAAGTGTCCAAGGTGCAGAAAATATTTTGCAAAATGAAAAAGATAGTGTATCGAAATGCTTCGTATGGAACCAGAGAAGACCCTGTATAGCAAAAGCAATACTAGACAAAAAGAATAAAATGGGAGGCATCAATTTATTGGACTTCAAACTATACTACAAGGCTATAACAATTAAAATAGTATGGTACTGGCACAAGAACAAAGAAATAGACCTGTGGAACAGAATTGGGAACCCAAATATAAAACCATCCTCATATAGCCATCTAATCTTCAACAAAGCAGACAAAAACATACACTGGTGAAAAGAATCCTTATTCAATAAATGGTGCTGGGAAAATTGGATAGCCACATGTAGAAGACTGAACCAGGATCCGCACCTTTCACCTCTCACAAAAATCAACTCATGGTGGATAACAAACTTAAACCTAAGGCGTGAAACTGTAAGAATTCTAAAGGAAAACATTGGAAATACTCTTCTAGACATTGGCCTAGGCAAAGAATTTATGAAGAAGACCCCAAAGGCAATCACAGCAACAACAATAATAAATAAATGGGACCTGATCAAATTAAAAAGCTTCTGCACAGCCAAAGAAACTGTCATGAGAGCAAACAGACAACTTACAGAATGGGAGAAAATTTTCACATGCTACACATCCAATAAAGGGCTGATAACTAGAATCTACTTAGAACTCAGGAAAATCAACAAGAAAAAATCAAACAACCCTATCAAAAAGTGGGCAAAGGACATGAACAGAAACTTTTCAAAAGAAGACAGAATAATGGCCAATAAACATAAGAAAAAATGCTCAACATCTCTTACCATCAGGGAAATGCAAATCAAAACCACAATGAGATATTGCTTAACTCCAGTGAGAATGGCCTTTATCAAAAAGTCCCAAAACAATAAATGTCGGCGTGGATGCAGAGAGATAGGAACACTCATACACTGTTGGTGGGACTGCAAACTAGTGCAACCTCTGTGGAAAGCAATATGGAGATACCTTAAAAAGATACAAGCAGATCTACCATTTGATCCAGCAATCCCATTACTGGGCATCTACCCAAAAGAACAAAAGACATTCTGTAAAAAATACATCTGCACTCGAATGTTTATAGCAGCAGAATTCACAATTGCAAAGATGTGGAAACAACCCAAGTGCCCATCAATACATGAGTGGATTAATAAAATGTGGTATATGTATACCATGGAGTACTATTCAGCTATAAGAAACAATGGTGATATAGCACCTCTTGTATTCTCCTGGAAAGAGCTGGAACACATTCTAGTAAGTGAAGTGTCCCAAGAATGGAAAAACAAGCACCACATGTGCTCACCAGCAAATTGGTTTCACTGATCAACACCTAAGTGCACATATAGGAATAAAATTCATCGGCGTCGGGCAGGTGGGAGGGGGGAGGTGGGGATGGGTATATACACACATAATGAGTGCGATGTGCACCGTCTGGGGGATGGACACACTTGAAGCTCTGACTTGGGGTGGGGGGAGCGGGACAAGGGCAATATATGTAACCTAAACATTTGTACCTCCATAATATGCTGAAATAAAAAAATAAAATAAAATAAAAATAAGGCTGCTAAATGCAACTGGGATCCTGAATTGGATCTTGGGAGAGAAAAAGGAATGAAGTGAGAGAACTGGGGAAATCTGAATGAATTCTGGTTATAATAACATACTGACGTTACTTTCTCAGTGTGCACAGATGCACCACGGTTATGCAAGTTAAGTAATACTAGGGGAAGCTGGGTGGAGGATTTACAGGAACTCTGCATTATCTTTGTTAACTTTCTGTGAATCTAAAAGCATTTCAAAATAAAAAGTTAAAAGAATTAAAATTTAGTAGTAGAGTATTATGGGACTCTGGGTTAATGTCATAGCCCTGGTGTTCACTTGCTGTGTGACCTTGGACCAGTTACCCAGTGTCTCTGGGCCTCTATTGCCTCATCTGTAAAATAAGGAGTAAGAATAGTACTTATCTTATAGGGTTGTTGTAAGGATTAAATGAGTGAATACAGATGAAGGACTCAGAACAGTGTCCAAAGATTAGTAAGCAGAACATACAAGCTGCTATTATTATTTTTATTTTTGCTGATCCTATTGACAAATATCAAGAGATCAACAGCGACTTTTGCTGATGAGGATGTGGGTCACAGGGAACTCATTTGTGCTGTTGGTAGGAAAGAAATGGGTGTCATTTTCTGAAGGAGGAGAGGGATCATTTAATTAATATTTAAAAGCTTTATTGGTATATAATTTACACACCATGAAGTTCACCCATTTAAAACATAGAGTCAAATGGTTTCTTATTATATTTACAGAGCTATGTGACTATCAACATAACTTAATTTTTTAAGTGTGCAATACAGTGGTTTTAGCATAGTCACAGAGTGTGCAACTCTCCCCATTGTTTAATTCCAGAACATTCTAGTCCCCCTAAAATGAAATCCTGCATTCGTTATTAGCCACTCTCCACGTCCCTTCCACTCACCTTCTCTTGTTCGGCGCTACTTTCTGTCTATAGATTTTCCTATCACAGACATCTCAAAAACCAAGATTTTTCCAGTACGGTGTTTTGTATCTGGTTTCTTTCAATCAGCAAGGTTCCAAAGTTACACACCACTTCACAAAATCATGGAAATTAAACAGTTTATTGTTGAATGACTATTGGGCAAAGGAGGAATTATAGAGAGAAATCAAAACATTCTTCGAACTTAATGATAATGGGTTTTTCAAAAAGATAAACAAAATTGGCAGCCCTCTTGCCAGATTGACAAGAACTCGAAGGGAAAGAACTCTAATAAACTCAATTGGAAATGAAAAAGGAGAGGTCACAACAGACACCATGGAAATACAAAGTGTTATCTTTGAATACTATAACCTATATGCCCAAAAACTACGTAATATGGAGGAAATGGACAAATTCCTGGAAACATACACCCTCCCTGAGTTCACCCAGGAGGAATTAGAATTCCTGAACCGACCAATGTCAAGCACAGAAATTGGAGCAATAATTAAAAACCTTCCAAAAAGGAAAAGTCCCGGGCCAGATGGCTACACTTCCAAGTTCTACCAAACATTCGAAGAAGAACTCACACCTACACTGCAGAAATTATTCCACAACATCGAGGAAGATGGTATCCTCCCGAACTCACTCTGTGAAGCCAACATCGCCTTGACACCAAAACCAAGAAAGGACACAACAAAATGAAAACTACAGACCACTATCCCTCATCAATATGGATGCAAAAATCTGCAAAATTTTAGCAAAATCGAAAACAAAATTTTAGCAAATTGAATCCAACAGCATGGCTGGCTGTTGTCGGGATGAGGGTTCCCTGCTTTGGTACCGCTTCAGCAACTGCCCCACCTGGGAAGAAGGATAAGTGTTGTCCCACCCTCAATCCTATCCCAAACAACTGCTACACCTGGGGGAGGAGCACACCGTTTACCAATCTGGGAATTCCCCAGCCTGGGCATAATAGGATTTGGAAAGCGACCTAGAGTAACCTAAGGCTAATTATTATGTCATTAGCTTAAACCTACATTGAGGTTCACCCCCACCCCCAGGGAGGGCTTTTAGAGAAGGAGCTCACTTATGCAGATACAACCTTGAGAACACCTGTTAATCATTTGGTAACATCCCGTACCGCCCAAAAGCCCTTCCCCGGAATAGGCCCAATAAAAGGACACAACTGGAGAATTTCCAGAGAGACAGTCAATTAGTCAGTAAGTCAGTGAGTCAGTCTGTCTCTCTCCACTTGAGGAGACAGACGTGTTTCATTTTATAATAAAAAGCGACTCATGTGAAACTGCTTCCTGCTCGTGGCCACTTTGTCCCACCAGCCCTGCTTGTGATTTTTTTTTTCCAAGCAAGGAGCCAGAGAACTAGGACAACAGTCCGCCGAGAGGCTGGACCAGGCACTTTGGTGTCTGTTCTCACTGCCGCTATTCAATGATGTCCTGAAGAACATATCCAGGATAATAAGACAAAAAATAATAATATTTATAAATATCGTAAAAGACTAGCAGACGTATTTACTATTTTCATTAAATATTAGTGTCTACTTAGAAAGTTGATGGAAAAGTTAACAGTAGTTTTGGAATGTGACTGGATACAAAATCAAATCAGAAAGATACATGGCCTGTGTGAAGATCAGAAATAATCAATTAGAACGTGCCGGGAGAAATCACGTCCAGCAGAAGGTGACGGGGCAACTCGTTCAACAAGATAAAGGGGTCTGTGGGGAGGCATCCACGGGTGGGGAAGGCAGGGGGAGACAGCGCCGGGCACCGTGCTCGCCCTGCAGGCGCTGCGGCCAACTGCCAGGGCTCCCTCCACCAGGAAGGCCTCCGTCTGGACTGAGCGCGGAGCTGCCCAGAGTCCGTGCAGAGTCACCGCACCAGAGGACAGGTGCAACGACGATCCGGTGGCCGCCAGTCCCGGGTTTCCGCGGCTGACGCCCTCCCTAGCTCCCGGGTGCCCGGCGCTGGGCCCCCAGGGGGCTGGGGCGGGAGCAGGCGGGGCGGACACGCCCTTGAGCTGCGCCCGCAAGTGGGAGGCAGCGCCCCGCCTCTCCAGTGTGGCGGATCGGAGCAAAGGAATCGCCCGGGAATTACCCCGGAAACTCCGGACCACGGCTTCGGCGGGCCCCGGGGAGGGCGGCGGAACCCCACCGACCTGGGCCACTGGAACCGACCCCGCCCGTGCGATTCCGCGTCCACGGTCGCCGGCCCGCGGAGCGGCCCCCCGGCACCGAATCCCTGCTTCTGGCTCTTCCCGCCTCTGGCTCCGAGGCTCTCCTGCCCGCTGGAGCCCAAGACCCCTCGCTGGGTCTCCACCGCTGCTGCTTGGCCAGCGGACCGCCCCGAGGTCCAACGCTCTGCCAGGGACACCCCCAGCCTCGAGCCGCCGTTATACCTGAACCCGGTTCGAGCAAATGCCCAAGCCTGGCACAATGTTCAATAACGCCGTTATGGGTTTTGATATTACCGAACACTCTGGAACAGGTGTAGCCAGGGCGCACGGCCAACCCCCAGCTTGTCAAAGTCTTGTTCTCAGAGCTTGGAGCCACCACGGGGCAGGAAGTCCCCAGAGGAGAGCTTGGGCAAATTCCCAAGGAGGTGAGAGGGCCGCGCAGAGCTAGCCCGGAGAGCTCGCAGCGCCGCCCATCCCCCGCGCTCTCACTGCGGCAGCTGTAAGGCGGGGACCGTCCCGCAGCAGGGAGGCCCCTGGCTTGGATCTTTATCACCACACTTCCTTGGAGGAACTGGCCTTCCGCCACTCAGCCCAGCTCTGGAAGGGGTCCGGCTCCACCGGCTGCTCAGACACAGCAGTCAGCAGCCAGGTACGTTGGGCTGCTCCCAACTTCCAAGCGGCGTCCGTCTCACACCTGGGGGGACTGCAGGGAGGAGAGCAGTTGCTTGAGCCTCAGGTTGCAGTGGTAGTCAACTGGGTTCGGACCCCAGCCCCGCCACTTACTAGCTATGAGGACTTGAGCAAAGTCCTTAACCTCTCTGTGCCTCAGTTTTCCTATCTGTGAAATGGAGATGATAAAGTTGCACCTGTCGTCTAGTGGGCGTGGGGGGTGGGGTGTTAAGCGATTTGTATGAAAAGCTCTCAGATCCGTGTCTGGCTCCCAGTAAGTGATACCTAAAGGCTGGTTATCAACCCACCGATGTAGCACAAAAGACTCAAAACTGAAGTCAGGGAGGCCTGGGTTTGGGGTCTGGTTCTTCCACTTACTCTCCAAATCTCAGTTTCCTCATCTGTGAAATGGGAACACCAACAATACTTGCCTTGGAAGCTGGAGAATTCGTCAAGATAGCATCTAGAAAAACCCTTCCACCGACAGTTTTATTGTTTGTTTCTCCAAACAGGTAGGATATGTACAATTTAAAAAGTCAGACTCGCTCGTCTGTCCCGAGTTCTCCCCCAGAGAGACCTCGCCTGTCCATTTTCTGGGCAGGCGTCAGTGGTTTTAGGATCAGGTCACCACACTGGGCCCTGGGAACTCTGCTTTTTTCACTCCTAGCAACATGTGATGCTCGTCCCTTCATAGCGGAACACAGGACTGCCCCGCTCCTGTCAATGGCTTTATAATATTCCATTGTGTGACTGTTCCCCAATTAAGTTGTCCCCTACTTATGGGCACAGAGGTGAGCTCAGCATTTCACTACCAGCCACAACCACGCAAGAGGCATTTGGGGGTGTGCACCTCGATTTCCCCATCTTGGCGTTTCTGCTAGGCAAGCCCCTGGGAGCGGAATTGCTGGCTCAGAAGATTTTAACAAACTGTTCCTGAAAAGTTTGCACCTGTGCGTGTTCACACCGACCACAGGTGAGGGCACCCGTGGGGAAAACGGTAGATAAACAGCGATTTTGTTGTTGGATACCAGAGCAGTTAGCGAAAGTCCCACGGGGCGGAGGGGTTGCGGGTGAGGACCGCGCGGGGCGCCACCCCTCCCTGCCATTGCTGGCTCTTCGACTTCACCTGCCTCAGCCTCGGTTGCCTGCACACTCCCATGTACTTCTTCCTCAAACACCTCTCCCTGGTGGATATCTGCTCTATACCCACCACCCTGCCCCGGGCCCTGGTGGCCACCGTGGTGGGCTCTGGGGAGATTTCCCTCCCCGTATGTGCATCCCAGCTCTTTGCCTTTGTCTGCCTTGGGTCCACGGAATGTTTTCTCATCACCTCCATGGCTTATGATCGCTGTCTGGCCATCTACAGGCCCCTGGTGTATGGGACAGCCATGAATCGCCAGACCTGTGTCTCCCGGGTGGTGGTGTCCTGGGGCAGTGGGCTCCTCTTCTCCACCTTCCACACGGCCAGCACCTTCTCCCTGCCCTTCTGGGGCCCCAATGTGGTCGACCACTTCTGCGACATCTCCCTGCTCATGCACCTAGCGTGTGCCAACGCGGATGCCCACGAGGTTGCTGGATTTGCAGCCAGCGGCTGTGTCATCATGAGCTGCTTTGTCATCACTGTCCTCTCGTATATCTGCACCTTCACCACAGTGGTTCAGATCCATTCAGCCGCTGGAGGGCCTTCTCCACATGTTCTTCCCACCTGGCCACAGAGCTCCTGGTTTACGGCACCGGCAGCTCTGCCTACATGCGGCCCACCACCCGCTACTCCCCTCTGGAAGGGCGCTTGGCTGTTTCTACTCCATCCTCACGCCCACACTGAATCCGCTTATCTACAGCCTGAGGAACACGGACATGCAGCGAGCTCTGCGGAAGCTCTGTCTTTAGGCACCATCTTACGACCTGGCATCTGGATGGGGGAGGGACCCAGAAATCCATCTTCCCAGGATTTTTCCTGTGGTCATGGTGAAGGTGTTAATACCTCCAGAGACCCTCAGAAACACACCCGTAGCTAAACAAATTTGTCAAGAAAGTTAGATAACAATGAGACATGCAGGTGGACCCCCGTGGATGTCTGGATAAAATGGAGACACATCCGATGTGCACCTAATTTAGTCGAATTGTACTATATGTACACAGGGAAAGATAGAGAGGGAATGAATAATTTAAATAGTGTGGGTCATTCCACCCAAGAACCCACTCAAAAACCCTATACTCTGGAATCCAATAGGAGGCCCTCGTCTCAGCTTGCCTCAGTTTCCAGGTTCCAAGTGGACATGCCTTGCCCTGTTCAACGTGATTCTAATGTTTGGTGGTACATGTTTTTCATCTAATATCTGTCCTAAATTCAATCCAGAGACTTCATCAGAAGCATCTATTCCAGAAGAAAAATAGGCCACAGTGGACTTGCAGAGAGATGGTTTGTAGGCTGCATGTGGCTACTTCCTAAGGGAACTCCAAGGGTACTTGTGTGTTTCTGTAATGTTTCTCTGATGGCAAGCATTGTATTAGTTGTATTTTTGATTTAGTTGCTTCAACAGAGACCAAGTAACAGTGGCTTAAATAATAGAGAAGGCTTGTTTCTTTTTTGTGTGAACATTTGTGTCTGAAGGTGATCCTGGGTGTCTCTGCACCCCAAAGTCATCTAGAGAGTAGGTTCCTTCTATCTCTTTGCTCGACCACGCCCTAAGTCGTCCTTACTCACGTGGTAGGAGTTGCATCACGGGCACCTCACTCGCAATCCAGCTGCAGGGAAAGGGATAAAGGAAATGGAGGGCAAGCAACGTGCTTTGAAGATGTGACCTGGAAGTTGTACACTTCATTTCTGCTAACATCCCCTTGGCCAGAGCCTAGTCACATGGTCATGCTGACCTGCAAAGGAGGCTGGGAAATGTCTCTAGCTTGGTGCCTAGATGAAATTCCAGAAAGGAGAGAATGTTATTTACCAATTTTTATCACTTCTTCACATCTGATATCTTGATGAGCCACCATTTATCTTTTTATTCCCTCCTACCATCATGCCTCCAATTCTTCCTTTGTCCCCAGGCCACCTGTACTAAGGTTGAGCAGCACTAAAAATTTACATGCATTATCACTTTACATACATTATCTCTAATATGCAAAACACCTCTGTGAGGTAGTTGCAATTCTCCTCACCTTGCAGATAAGGAAAATAAAATTTAGGTAAGTTAGGTTAGGCAATTTACCCAAAGTTAAAGAGGGTTGAGAAAGGCTTGGCATTTTTACTCCAGAACCACTAAAGATTCTATTTTTTAATGTTAGAGATTGTATTGTCTCTGGGGCTTTAAAAAATCTTACCTTATTGAGACATTTTTCTGGAAGTTTTAGGAGTTGGTTGTGGTGCTACCAACATATCCTTGAGGGATAAACAGTACACCTCTATTTGGGAACATCTGTTGATCAAAGGCACAACTCTTGGAAGAGACATAAATTGGCCAAAGAGAGAGGAAAGGGGCGTGTGACCAGCCAACTAGATTACACAAGTTTTGATAAACACTGTGGTGTGGCAGACACACCCAAAGGCAACCACCGATTGCTCACATCCTTGCATAACCTGCTCCACTTGAGTGTAGGAAGAAGCTGCTATTTGCCTTCAGGCAACAGAATATGGCAAAGGTGATGGCTCTCACTCCCATAAGTCCCTGAGGCCCACTCCCTGAGATAAAAAAGCACCCGGATGCTTGGTGTGTCCCGCGGGTCCCTGAGTGGCCAGCTCCTTCTCATGCTGCAGGTTTCAGCTCCCATGTCACCCCCTCGGAGAGACCTTTCTTGGCCCTCCCACCTAAAGCAGGTCCCCTTCAGCTCACTCTCAACCTCGCATCCTATTAACTCCATTGCATTTACCACCCTTCTGAAGTTACCTAAATCATTCTGTTTCTTTGTTCTTCCCCAATCACACTGCTTACTCTGAATATATAATCTCCGTGAGGGCAGGGGTCTGCCTTCTTCAATGCTGTATCCCCTGTGCATAGCATAGTGTCTGGCACACACCAGGTGTTCAATATATATTTTTCCAAACAACAAATGTCAAGCAGAACAACAAGAAACAAAAACCAGAGATGTTCTGGTGTAAACTAGGGTGACGGGGATGGGATCCCTGACCATTTGGTGGTTTCCCATCCGCTTCCCTGCAGTCATTTCTGCAACACCTACGTGGGATCTGTGGGCTCCACAAACCTCATTCAAACATCCCTTCCCTAATCAGATTAATACATGCTACTGAATCTAAACCACTGTTGATTGGAAGCTCCTCCATTATTTTGCATTCCACTAAGAAAAAGACACTGCCGATCAAACTGTGACATCCATCAATAAAACGTCCTGATTTCCCATGTTAAAATGTGCTCTTCAGCCTTCAGATCACGGCTCAAATGTTACTTGCTGATCACCCTGCTGACCAACGTAGGTCATTTTCCCTTTTATTCTTTCTCTCAGCACTCTCATTTCTCCAAATCATGCATTGCAATTTTAATTAATTGGTGCAATTATTTGTTTACAATCTCTCTGCAATGCTAGAATGAAAAAATGACGGTAGGAATTACATCTGCTTGTTTGCCATTATCCAGTGTTGTGCCGCTAAACTAGCCATCTGCAAAAAAATTTTAGCATTTGTCAATTTCCACAGTGTAAATATTCTCCAATGGCTGATGTCAAGCTGTCAATGGTTTAACCTACTTTGGACATTCCTGAATAGGTTGACGATTGGCTCTTGCGAGCTAGTGCTAGCCTCCCCCAGCAGCACACAGTTCTCCCAGGACCAAACACTGTGTCTGCGCATAATAGTGGCTGAATAAAGAATTGTTTAGTGAATGAATAAACTGTTGTTGAATCATGTTGAGTGAATATATAGCAGGTATTTCAAACTTAACAATTCCAAAATACAGCTCTTTATTTCTCCTCCGTACCTGTGACATTCCACCTGTTAGCAGCATTAACATCCATCAATCACTCTGGGCAAAAACCTAAGCAGGCATATTGATTTCTCTCTTTCCCTCGCCTTTCCCCGCCACCCTTCTCATGCAGTATGTATGTCCATGGGTCTTGTCAGTTCCACCCCCGCGATGTGTATTCCAAATCCATTCACTTCACACCGTCCCGCGGCCATAATCCTAACCCAGTACACCATCATCTCTGGCCTGGACCATGGTGACAGCCTCCCCCCGGTCTCCCTCCCTTAACTCTTCCAAAACCCACCCTCCGCCCAGAAGCCATGGTTCTGTTACGCGCATCAATCAGATCGCAAAGACCTCCCGCTGCGGCCTGGGGGCGGGGCCTGCAGCGGATCCTCGCGCATCCTTTATCCCCAGCTATGCGGCCTTGCCTCCCTCTGCACACGCGCTACTCTGTTCCCTGCTTCAGGGCCCCTGCTCTCCCCTCCCCAAAGCGGGGCGGAGCTGCCTCTCCCCGAGTGTCGGTCCCAGTGCCTCTCTTTGGAAAGACCTTTCCTGACCCCTTCTGTAGGAGGCATCTCCCTCCTCCTCTTTCCCACGCCCCCTCTCTCGCATATCCGTGCAGTCGCCTTCAGAGTCGTTATGATCACTTGGAATCACCTCGTGTGACTCCGCACAGTGAGACGAGGACTTGAGCAGGGCGTTGGCAGAGTCCGGGTGCCGGGAGGTAGTGCGCCTGCGCATCCGTCTCCGGACTACAACTCCCAGAGGTCCTGGCGCCCAGGCGCCTCGAGCGCGCCTGCGCTTCTGGCCAGGTTTGCGCGGGAAATCCGTGCGTCGCTGGTCGGGCCGGCAGGAAGTGGCTGTGCGTGTGTTTGCGTGGTGTGTGTACAGGCGAGCGTGTGTCCGTACACGTGATCGGGTGTGGGGGCGTGTGTGTGTGAGCAAATGCGTGTAAGAGCGTGTGCGGCGGCACATATGGGGGAATGTGCGTGAGGGCGTGCAGGTGTGAGCAGGCGGGAGTGTTGCAGCAAGTGTGCAGGTGAGCGTGATGTGAGGGGGGTGTGTTCAAGAGAGGGCGTGCTGGGGTGAACGGGTCTGTGTGAACGAAGAGGGGTGAGTGGGTCTGTGCGGAGCCGGCTCGCTGGAGAGGCTCTGGTGTGCTCGTACATCGCGAGCGTGACTCCAGCTGTGTGGGACGCTATCGAGAGTGTACGGCATTTGGCTGCCAGGGGGTGTGACTGCGTTAGTGGGACTCGTGTGTCAGCGTGCTTAAAGTGGGAATATGAATGATTTAATTCATGATATTGTGGATGTGATGTTGGGGGAGTGTGTTTGTGTATCCTTTTCCCAGTGTGACTTTGTGCGTCCTTGACTGGGGGGAAATTTGTGTATGATGAGGGTGCAGTTTGTGATTTTGTGTGTCCCTGTGTGACTGTCTGAAGGGGACTTTGATATGTGATTATCTGAGTGTTGTTTGGGTGTGTCTGTCTGTGACTGAGCAGAAATTCCTGTGGTGTGAGGGCACGACGTGTGTGTCTTTTAGTTTATGTGTGGCTGTGATTTGGTGTCTCATTTTGTGCATCTGTTGTTGTGTGTTTCTGTGTGAGGCTAGTGAATAAGGAAATGAGTGGTTTGGGAAGCTCATTGCACCCTTTTGTTTCTAAGCTCTGGGGGGGAGTCTGTGTACGAATGTGTTCCTCTGCAGGTGTGTCTGTAGCTAAGGGTGTCACTATCCCGTTGTCTTAAACTTTAAGATTTTGTTTGTGAATGAAGTGTTTCTGCCTGCGTGCCTGCTCTTCCATCTACAAAGGGAAGTGTGGCTGAGGGGGTGACTTGATGTGAGGGTTTAGATGGGATTTTGTGTGTGTGTGTGTGTGAAGTTGTCTCCTAAGGGCTGCATTTATTTTGTGTATAATTTTGTGACCAGTGCCTGCGTGCCATGTGACATTGGGTGTGTCTGTCAAGTGTTGACAGAGCCTAGTCATGTGAGTGAGTTTGTACTGGTGTTCGTGTCTGTGTGAGGTCATGGCGATATGTGACCATCATTGGGTGATCCGTGTTTTTGTCAGTACAGGTGTTTTGCTGCATCTCTGATTTTGTTGATCCCGAGAGTGTGTGTGTATGTGTGTCTGACAGGCCCTCCAGTGTAAACTGGACGTTGTAAGCAAAGCGGTTAAGAGCGTGAAGTCTATACTCTATACTTACCAGAAAAGTGCTGGAAGGGCAAGGATTTTTCCTGTCTCTTCTTCACCGCTGTATCTCCAGTACTTGGAACTGTTCCAGGCACCCAGTAGGCACTGTCAATTCTTGTGGAATGAATGAGTGGGTTCTAATTCCATCTCTGCTCTTCCTAGCTGTGTGCCCTAAGGCAGGTTGCTTAATCTCTCTGTACCTCAGTTTCCTTGAGTATTAATTGATGTAATGCTCCTCACTTCCCACTTCATTCCATTAGCCCACACAAGTCATGTGTCCAAACTCAAAGTCAAGAGGTGGGGAAGCACACCACACCTAGGGTGTGAGGCCACTGCAGAGATACAGGGCCAAGGGCATGGATACAGGGACATGAAGAATTCAGGGGCCTTTAACACCATCTACTGCATTAACTAGCTTGTGTTATGCTCACCGCTGTTCTACAGATAGATTCTGTTCTGATCCTCACTTTTCAAATGAGGAGAGTGAGGTCACAGAACTTGCACAAGGTCACACAGCTGATTCTGACTTAGGGTCTGCCATGAGGCTGCAGTCATCTGAAGGCTTGACTGGGTCTGGAAGATCTACTGCCAAGGTGGCTCACTCCATGGCTGTTGGCAGGAGGCCTCAGTTTCTCCCCATGTGGCCTCTCCAGAGGGCTGCTTGAGCATACTCATAACATGGCAGCTGGCTTCCCTGAGAGAGAGCAAGGAGGAGACACGCTATGACTTCATCTCATTTGCTAGAAGTGAGTCACTAAGCATAACCAACACTCAAAGGAGGGGAATAGGGCTCAACCTCTTGAAGAAAGGAGTATCAATTTTGCGGCTATATTTTAAAACCTCCACAAGAGGGAATGTTTGTTGAGCACTTCCTGTGTGCACCACACATGCTAACAGTTGTAAGTGCTTCACTTGTATTAAATTGTTGAATCATCACCAACAACCCTATGAGGTGTGCATTTTATCATAATTTAGTGGTATTTAGAATTTAGTCTCCCTCTGACATTCCTCATCCCCTGGCTACTAGTTCTCTGTAGTCCTTGGCACCACCTAATACCCTATGTTTTACATATTCATTTGTTTGTTGTCACTATCTTCCCACTAGAATGTGGGTTTCACAGGACAGAGGTTTTTTTTTTTTTTTCTGTATGTCCAGTGCCTAGAAAGGTGGCTGGTATAAGTAGGTGCTCAATAAATCTTGATCAAATTAAATGCATCATGATTTTTCTGTAGAATCCCATGGGCGTGGGCAGGGACAAACAGATTCCGTGGGTTTCTGAGCTCTGCTAACCCTTGGACCACCATGTGCAACCTGGCCCATGCTCAGGTGAATCCTGAACCCAGCCTAACCTTCTGTTTTGACTCCTTCCCCCACCCCAGGCCATCTTTCCACGTAGCCACTTTAGGGGCTGGTTATGCCATGAATTGACATTTCAAGAACTGCTCACATTCCAGGATATGACGCTGAATGTCTCCCAGGAGGAGTGGGGGCAACTGAGAACTGGCTGGAAGACCCTGTACTAGGACATCATGCTGGAGAACTACAGGAACCGTCTCACTAGGTAAAGGCAGTGATTCTCTGTCCACTCAGATACCACCTCACTGTGTAAAAGCCAAGGGGTACCAGGGATATTAGTACTTTCCTGAGATGGGATACATCCCCCCATCCTCAGGCCTTTGACCCTCATTCCCCTCAACCTTACACCTAGCTGGATGGACATAATGGAAAAGTTAAGGAGTGACTGGGGCTTCAGGCATGGCTGGATCCAGGAGCTCAAGTGATATTTTCTGGTCTTAGTCCTCTTTCTTACAGGCTCTTTCCCTATTTTATGGCTCTGTTTTCTCCGCTGTTGGCTCCACTCCAAGCTAGTTCTCTCTACTTCTGGCAGCTCTAGCCTTCAATGATGCTTTCAGCCAGAAGTCCCTGCAGGGTACAAAATTCTCTTTATCCAGCACTTCTAGCATATGTCTCAGAACTTTTTGTTTCTCTGAGCCAGTTGCTGAGGCCAGGGGATGGAACTTTTCTATTGGCCAAACCTAGGTGCCCATCAGCTGACAACTACTGAACACTTGTTATGAGCCAGTGTGTGGCTGGGTGTGTGAAAGAGGCAGGGAGGGGTGCCAGATAAGGCTGGCAGGGTTGGCAAGAATTCCATCATGTGGGGGACTCAACTTGGTCTCGTTTCTTTCTCCGTTTTTCTCGCTCTGCCTGTCTCCAAGTTTCTCTCCATCCTTGTGATAGACTTGACTGCCTTTACGTCAGAGTTCTTTGAACTTGTCTGTACCACATCCCATGGTAAACAGTGCATTTTACTTCCCAGCAGGTAGAAAATAGATGCCTCATATAATTGAAACCAAAATTTTGCAAAACAATACTTATCCTCATTACACACATTGAATTCTGATATTTCCTATTCAAATCCATTCTATTTCATTTAAAAAAAAAATTGTCACAACTCACCAAAGCAGTGGTCTCAACTGGGACTGACTGCCACTCAGGGAACATGTGGCAATGCCCGGAGACAGTTTGGGTTGTCACAGCTGGACAGATTGCTACCGACATCTATCAAGTAGAAGCCAGGGGTGCTGCTCAACATCCTACAGTGCCAAAGACAGACCCCCACAGCAAAGACTACCTTGCCTAAAATGACTGTAGTGTCACAATTGAGAAACCTGACTCCAAACTGGTTTCATGACTCATTGATGAGTCATAACTGCCCAAAGTTGAACATCCACGCAATTCAAGTCCTCTGAAATACCACTGTGAGGTAGTGAGGGCCCATATGGACTTTCTGGGCCCTAATATTCTGATCTGTTTAACTTATTTTCCTGTCTGCCTTAATCAAGTTCTCAACTTCTAACTGGATTCATACTTATTGTTTTTCTCCTGTGTGGACCAACTCTTCTTTCCCAGATTTTATAATCTCTGCGTGCCTTCCCCTTTCCCAGCCTGGACCCGTATGTCCAGCCTCACCAGAGAGCTGGTGCATCAGTCAAGATTCTCCAGAGAACAGAACCAATAAGCTTTATATATTACCAGATTTATTTTAAGAAATGGCTCACACAGTTGTGGGGCTGGCAAGTTCAAGATATGTAGCTGGCTAGCAGGCTGGAAACTCAGGCAGGAGTTGATTTTGCATTCTTGAGGCAGAATTTCTTCTTCTCTGGGAAACGTCAGTTTTTGCTCTTAACGCTTTTGACTGATTGGATGAGGCCCACCCATGTTATTAAGGATAATCTTATTTACTTAGAGTCACTTGGTTGCAGATGTTAACCACACCTATAAAATATCTTCCCAGCATGAACTGGATGAATGTTCGATTGGATCACTGGGCACCAGAGCCCAACCAAGTTGATACATAAGACTAACCATCGCAGCTGGTAATTAAGAAGCCTTCTCATTGTCAGTGTCTTATGTTGCATCTTAAGGGAATTTGCATTTTTGAAAACTTTCTTTCAGACTAAGACACCAGAACAGAATCCCTTCAAAGCATAACATCTCTGAAGAGTTACCCCCTAAAATTAGGCCCCAACAGGAAGGACTTTGGGACATGAACTTCATAAAGACCCGCAGAGGTGCCGGCTACCCAGAAATACCAATCCCAGTGAAGTCTTGGAGTGACTTCACAAAGAAAGGCTGCGGGTGCCCTGAGGGTGAGAGGGCCTCCAGCTCCAAGTCTTCCTTCACTCAGCACCAGCGAATGCACACAGGGGAGACCTGTACATATGGGGAGTGTGCAAGGGCCTTCAGCCAGAGGGCGACTCATTTCAGCATCAGAGGATTCATTCTGGAGACCAGACAAACATGAGGACTGTGCCAAAGCCTTCAGGTAGAGCTCTTCTTCAGGTAACACCAGAAGGCCCACAGCGAGGAGGAACTTTTTCTCTGTAATGAGTGTAGGAAATCCTTCAGCAAATTCTCAGCCCTCATCTCCCATCAGAGAATTCACACGGGCAAGAAGCCACACTGGTGTAATGGGTGTGGGAAGTCCTTTAGCAACCATTCTTTGGTCAACACTAGAGGCTCTATACCAGGGAGAAACCTTATGAGTGTAGTGAGTGCAGAAAGGCCTTCAGCTGGGCCTCATCCTGTACTCTCCATCAGAGAACTCACACAGGCAAGATCCCCTTTGAGTGCCTAACTGTAGAAGACCCTTCCAGTACAGGTTGTCCCTCGTGGAATACCACAAAATCTGTACGGAAGAGAAACCTTATAAACACAGTGACTGTGGGAAGACTTTCAGGTACAGCTCTTCCCTCAGCCTCCATCAGAGAACTCACACTGGGGAAAATCCCTATAAATGTAAGGCATGTGGGGATACCTTCAGATATGGCTCCTTGCTTACTAAGTATCAGCACATCCACAGCATCAAGATACGCTATGGGTGTAAGGAATGTCTGAAATCCTTTAGTCTAGTTCATCCCTTAAAGTACATCAGAGGATACATGCTGGAGAGAAATCCAGATGCAGTGAGGTTAAGGAATCCTTTTGTGTCAGCTAACTTAACGATGCTTACTAAAACCTATCACACATATGGAACCTTCAGATTTTATTCATTAGCCATGGCGATAGGTGTCGGGAAGCCCCAAGACCACATCCAAGATTGAGTGACTTATCAGAATGAGTCACATCAGCATTAAGTGGTACTTGCAGCTATGGCGAGTGCAAGGACACAAAACAAAATCAGCAAAGGGAAAGGCACCTGGCAGCAAAGCTTGGAGGAAACCAGGCTAAAGCTCCCAGGAGCCCTCTACCAATAAAGTCATACAGGATGCCCTAAATTCCTCTGGCAATGAGTTGTGACAACACATGTGAGCTTCTACCAGGGAAGCTCATTAGAGACACAGTATACGGGGTTTTTATGGGGGGTGGCACACAGTCACACTCTGCCTAACACGTGTCAAAACTCCAGATTTGCAGAAGGAAAGCAGGTGTTCAGCATAAACCACATTGTTTGTACGAGCAGTTTGGACACAGTGAGCCATTCTTACCACCTAGAATAAGTTTTATACACTGTTGAAATGATTTTAGCTTCCACGTTCCCAGAGCCCCAGGGACCAACCTTGAAAGCAGGCCTTTCTAAGGACAGCAGTCTCAGGCTTGCTGTGTTAGCTCTTCTCTGAATAGGATATAACCCGTGTTCAGTGTCGGCTTTTCAAATACACTGAAATCCATGGGTACTGGTTTTCCAGAATCTCTGGATCTCTGGCCTTGGGTCTGTGAGAAATCGTAAAGTTTCTTTCCTCTAACAGTAACAGGTGTGATAGAATTCGTCACACAATTCTAAGTTAGCTTCCTGAATTAGCATTTGGGAAAGTAGACATGAAAATCCCACATACCAAGAAAATGAAAATTTTCCTTATCGAAATTAAAATGATCAGTAGACTATAAAGCCTCTTGCCCATTTTGAAGCAAGGAAATACAACTGCATGCTCTCTGTGCCAATATTTGTATTTTCTGTTCTAACAGCTATGCTTCTTAAATGACTTCCATTAAGAGTAAGCAACATTCTTAAATATATCTCAAGTGTTGTGTGTCTCTAAAGGCCATAGCCAATTCTCAGTTTTCCTTATCTCCAAGCTAAGCCTCACATTCCTCAGGGGTAAAATGAGGAGGATAACATCCACCCATCTACAACACTCAATGCATTGAGTCACATGAAAGTTTAGTACACAGGAAAAGCTCTGTGGACTCAGCCTGTTACATTCAGCTTTCCTGGGCATTGCTGGGTTAACTGTAAGGATGATGTGGAAGGACCATTCCCAGACTAATTCCAGACCTGGCTTCTAATGTATGTCAGCACTTCTCTTCATGACTTTGCAGGTCCAAGGTCATTTTGCTATGTTAAGGAAGATAAATGCCTTGATATCTGGCCTCACTTTGCTCCAGAGACAATTTTTTTTTCAAAAGATACACTCACCGAAAAGTTGGGCAGTTTCAACAGTTATTTCAAATTTAAGAGCTAAATGCAAATTTAGTTGTTTCAAAATGCCCCACATAATACTAAAACCCCTGATTTTCAGGGATCTCATCTCTCAAAATAAGAATTGAGTCCCAAAGATGGGAAAAGATCTGTGAGGGTCATGGTGGAGCAGTGAACAGCATTATCATTTTCTTGACTGTTTGGGTCAAGCGAACAGGTTTTGTTTTTTTTTTTAAGATGAGACTTTTGTGCCTAGTTTTCCAAATGCTAATAATTCCGGAATTTTTTTTTCCAGTAAAGGAAGGAGGGAGGAAAGAGAAGGAATTGTAATGTATGTACACATGTTGTGCTAAATACACAAGCTGTGGCAGGTAAGATAGATCCAACCACCTTTCATGGTTTACAGCAGTAGATGGAGACAGCCCTGCAGAGTGTTTAAGAACTTCGTGATGAGTAGCACCAACTGGGGGTTTTAAATCCCAGCTCTGCCATGACTAGTTATGTGGCCTTGAACAAGCCACATCACCTCTCTAAGCCTTAGTGTCCTCGAGTGTACGGTGGGGTTCTGTCATCCGCCTCGCAGAGTGATAGATGTGAATCTCCTGGCATCCGGACTGCTCACCGGAGGCCCTCCAGTCTAGGAAGGGGTCTCAGACTGTTAAGAGGTGGTCAGTCAGGATAATCCAAACTGGAAGTAGCAATTATAAAGCCTTTACTCACTGACTTTGACAGTATAAACAAGCCAAAGAGAAGAGTGTCAACTCCCCCATTCTGTTTTTCTCATGTAACAGCACTGGGTGAGGATGGGGCGAATCAGTGTAGATGGGGAGTGATCATCTCACTGCGGAGGGAACCCTAAACAAAGGGCCCCCCATCAGCACTTTTCGAGTGGAGATGACTTTTACCTGCCCCCTGCAGGGGACATCTGACAATGTCTGGCGACATTTTTAGTTGTCACAATAGGAGAAGGAGGTGCTGCTCCCTGCCTCCCTCCCTGCCCTGCATCTAGCGGGCAGAGGTCAGGATGCTGCTGAACACCCTACAATGCGTAGGGCAGCCCTGAAACCAGAGTTCCCCAGCCCCAAATGTCAGCAGCATCAGCTGAGAACGTGCCCTAGATGATCAATCCTGCTTCTCCCGTATCTGATCCTGTCACTCTCCCTCTCACTCGCAGCTCTCCTATCTCCTCCACCAACACACAGAGCTATTTTCTGACCAAGGACCTTTACCCATGCTGTTCCCTCTGCCCAGAACACTCTCCTCCCCAGTGTTCACTTAATGGCCTTTGCTCAGAGGCAACCTCCTCAGAGAGCCTTTCTTGGACCAGCCAGTTCGAATTAGCCCCTCTCACTTCCACCACAACTCCTTTGCCCCCCTTTACCTGGTTTTATTTTCCTTCATAGCACTTAACCACCTGATTTTGCTTATGGCCTGTCTCCCCCTTACTGCACATTAAAGTTTGAGAAGCACTGCTTTCAGGAAAGGGTTGAAAACTCCAGTGCCTACAGGAGCCAGTGGGTACTATCAAGGGAGGCTTCAATGAAGCAGCCAAATGTTGTTAGTCTGGTTTTGAAATTTCAGAATTCCTGGGCAATGTTGAAGCTGACCCTGTTTTTAGGATGCTGGTTTTTTATGAGAAATATAAGAAAAACCCTATCCAAGAAAACACACAACTGCAACAACATGTAGGAATAACTAAGGAAAACTTGTGATCTTATGAGAAGAAATCTACAAAACTTTACTGATTGATACAAAGGGTTGAATAAATGAAAGGACAATATTATATTCCTGGATGCTAAGACTAAATATAACAATGTTAATCCTCCCTAATTCTTTTATCAGTTCATTGCATTAATAATCAAAATGCTGGGTCTGGTGTGGTGGCTCAAGCCTGTAATCCTAGCACTTTGGGAGGCCAAGGTGGGAGGAGTACTTGAAGCCAGGAGTTTGAGACCAGCCTGAGCAAGAGCAAGACCCCATCTCTACAAAAAATAGAAAAATTGGCCAGGCGTCATGGCTCACTCCTATAGTTCCAGCTACTCAGGAGGCTGAGGCAGGAGGATCACTTGAGCCCAGGAGTTTGAGGTTGTAGTAAGCTATGATACCACTGCACTCTAGCCTAGGTGACAGACCAAGTACCCTGTCTCAAAAAAAAAAAAAAAAGTAATGTGAATATACATAAAATGGTTAAGATGGTAAATTGTATGTGTTTTTTTTTACCACAATATAAAATTTTAAAAATAAGTTCTTCTAAATTAAAAAAATTAAACCTGAATATAAAAGGAGTATCTAAACTGTTAAGATGTATTAGGAATTGTATAGGGACATGAGGGAAGTATATCCATACATGGTCCTCAGGGTCACACAAGGCATTAAAAAAAGTGAAAGGTGATTGCTTTAGATTAAGAGAGACTTGAGAGATCAAACAATCAAATGCAATCTGTTGACCATTTCTAGATCCAAATTCAAACAAGCCAGCTGGGTGTGGTGGCTCATGCCTGTAATCCCAGCACTTTGGTAAGCTGAGGTGGAAGGATCACTTGAGGCTAGGAGTTCAAGACCAGCCTGGGCAACACAGTGAGACCCCATCTCTAAAAATAAAAAAAAATTTAAAAAAAGAACAAATTCAAAGAAGCCGACTATAAAAGGACATCTTGGAGATGATCAAGGAAGTCTGATTATGGCCTGAGTAAAACCCTTTGTCTGAAGTGATTTAAAATTTTCCTTTTTAAGCAGATATACTGAAATTTTATAAAAGAGATGAGTCAATTAAAAACATGTATTAAGTAAATAAGTAACAGTCTAGGCAGAATGTAGATTTAGCAAAAATTGCAAAGGCAGAAATAAAATCACTGAGATTGATAAGGGCCTGAGTAAACCCTGACCCTGGGGAAAGAAGCAGATTTCATGAAATGGTGATGAGATAGAAACTATCACAAATACATGACAGGATTTTCCTGGAGGTGAAGGGAGAGAAATCAATGAGGGCATAGAAAGGAAGTAGTTGCAGAAAAGGATGTGAGCTTGTTGAAAGAGCACAGAAGCCAACCTGAAAGAGCTCTTGATGGCCAGAGCTGGAACCATTTGAACAACAAAATAAATAATGATACTATTGGATTATATCCCAAAGAATAAATATCTAGGAATGCATACTGATATAAATAAATTACTGAATAAATAAAATAATGAAGAGGGCAACTCTTCCTCACAAGAGAAGTCTACTTATGAAACGTAGAAGGAATGAGGGAAATAGAAAATCACCATTACCACAGAATAATAATGACTATAGCAAGGTCCACTTAATTTATGTTAGAATTTAGTGAGTAAAAGTTGAAGGACAAACCGGATACTTGTATGGTCTTAAAAGTTTCTCCCACAACATATTTATCAATTATGAAGGGAAATAAAGCTTTACAATAGAGAAACCTGGCAGACATCACCTTAAATCAGACATCAAGGTCAACATCACTAACAATAAAACATGTCCACATCATGCCCCTCCCCCATAGTAGTGGTAGCTGGATCAGAAACCAGGTCACAGTGGGTTGGAGAGTGTACTGCAGTGAGAAAATAGAGCCGGCCAATGAGGACTATTTCAGCTAGAAGTTTGGAAATGAAGACAGGGAGAGGGATTGTGTAGCTAGCACCAGTTTGGCTGATGTAGGTTCTGACAAGTCCTGTGTGTTTCAAATTTCACGATTTTAGAGTCACACATCATAGACCAACCTCAAAAATTGCTGGATAAGAAAAAGCACGGCAGTGAGCAATTATAGCAACAACCCACTCTTTCCAGGCAAGGAATCAGGTTCTGGGACTCCAGGTTCAACTGGTTACCATGTGTCTTTGTATTTGACCACCATTCAAGCCAGTGATGGAAAGCTTTTAACAGCTTACCAATATAGTATGAAAGAGATTAGTGCAGTGCAGGGTTCGTACCTTTAACAAGTGATGTATACCCAGCCTAGAAAGAGGATTTTAGGTGAGGGTGGCTATGCTGATGACAAAAAGACCTAAAAAGCAGAATTACTGTTTTTAAACTGGATTTTTAAGAAAAGGTGGGAGAAGGAAAGAAAGAGTAAGAAACCCCGAACCCTCTAAAAACTACAAAAAACTCTACTTGATCAGTAATGGCTTTACCCTCTATAAGAACTATTATAAGGAAGTGTTCAGCTAAAATATACTTTCCTGAATTCATGTCTAAAAACATCATCATCTAATCCTAAATTTTGAGAGAAAAGGCTATCAGAAATTCACCCTAAGAAAGCTTTTTGCACCCCTAATCCTACAAGTGTCCTCATCTGATTTAATGTGAAACCATGCTGGGATTACTAAACAGAAAGATGGCTGCAGTCAATATAGTACTATACCTTTTTTTCAGAGAGGATATGACAGAAATTTTTAAAAGCTGGGTTCAATTCCTGCTCCATCACATACAACTTTGTCAAATCAACTGATACCTCAGAGTTTCAAGTTTGATTTATCTGTAAAATAGAATAAATATCTGCACTAGGTACCTCGCAGTGTTCCTTGAAGGATCACATAAAATACATAACAATGTTTTATAAACTATGAGGTGCTATGTAAATATATTATCAATTATATCAGCTTTGTGGATGAATCAGTCTAGGTACACCTTGAAAATCTTTTTAACATGCACTGTGCTGATACATCCCAATGGTGAAGATAGTGCGTGTAAACTCTTCCATAAAAATTCAGGCCACAGATTGCCAGTTATAAATTTGTGGTTGGGATGTCAAAATCAAGGCTCTCCCTTTGATTAATACCACTAAAAAAGGGCAAAATCTATTAGCTTCTTTCCTATGCAACAAAAATACTCTTTGTAAGCTTTTCACCTGTGTGACTACTGACATGTGCTGAATCCACTCTTGGAAAAAGGTTGTCCTACACTTTTGCAACCATTCGCTATTTTTAGGACACGCTATCATGAATTTTCAAGCTGTTAACAAGGTATGAGAGTTGGTAAAAGGCCTTTTCACATCCAGAGCATGCTTTTCAGGATGAGGCCAAAAATGTTGAGAAAACTGTGTTCTCTGACTGAAGGCTTCTCAACAGTGACTGCACTCAACAGGTTTCTCTTGGGAATGGAGCTGATAATGTTGAGTGAGGTATGAGGGTTGGCTGAAACACTTCCCACATAGCTTGCACTGGTAAGGCCTCTCTTGAGCATGAATTCGATAATGCTGAATGAGATGTGAGCTACAACTGAAGGCTTTGCCACAGTCGCAACACTGGCAGGCTCTCTCTCCAACGTAGTCATGTTTCCGCTGATAGCGAATTAAATATGTCTTGTTGCGGGGCAACCCAGGGGGAAGGGCTTTTTCTGCCTCATGGATTTTGAGATGTTGAAAAAGATGGACATCCTGGATGAAAGCTTTGCCACACTGAACACATTCATGGTAGTCCTCCTGACTATGGATTCTTGCATGTCCACAGAGATTCGCATGCCGGATGACAGACTTCCCACCTTCCTTGCATCCGGAGCGTTTCTCACCAGAATGAGTCCTCTGATGTCTGGTGAGGTGTGGCATGAGATAGAAGGCTTCACCACACTGTTTACATTCAAAGGGTTTCTTCCCAGTATGGATCGGCTCATGTCTCCTAAGGCCCATTTTGCTACTGAAAGTTCTTTTGCAAACTTCACATCTGTTGTGTCTGTTCTCTTGAGACACTGACTGGGGACTGGTACATATTACAGAAATAGTGTGTTCCTGGGGATCCCTTCCTAGAAGACCCTCTGGTTGTTCAGTAAGATTAGAACTTCTCTCAAGTTCATCATGGCCATAGCTTCTTTCCTGAGCAGGAGTCTCGGAGTCACTCATCGTTGCAAGACTCAAAAGATTCCCCTGGCTGCTCTGATGCGATTCCAACGGGTCATCAAGAGAAGACTCTCCTACAGAGACATGCTGGAAGTTACCTACCACCAGATCCTTCATTCCTGATCCCAAAGATGATTTTTCTATAGGCAGGTTTTGCTCTAGAGTTAGTTCTTTGGTTTCAGATCTCTTCTCCAATTCTAAAAGAAATGTAAAAGTTCTTCTACTCTTTTTACTCAGAGACATATCATTATAATAGAAACAGAAGAAAGAGACCAAGGGTAACAGAATAGATGTTATGGAGGTTTGAGAGTTTTCTGGGAACCCAAGGAGAAAATGGGGAAAGGACAGAAAGGATAGTAAGCAAGGAAGAGTAAGAAAGCGGCAGAAAAGAGACAATTCAGGAGGACTACATGTTGAAAAGACGCCAGAAACAAGTAGAATGGGGAGGAAACCAGAGAAAGAGCTGGGACTGGGGTTTGTTAGCACTTCCCAAACCATGCTTGGTAGATCACTAATTCTGAAAAACTAATACTATGGTTCTTCAGAAGGAAACACTGGGGAAACCCTGGAATGAACAAGTCAACAACCTCTTGCTCAGAATAAAGCAAAAGGATTCTAATTCTTTTCTTGGCTCCGTATCTCTCGTTTTACCCCCATCCACACTGCCAACCAATTTCCTTCAATTCAACATATATTAAACACCTATTTTGTACAAGGCATTACCCAACCAGATGGTTGTCAGAAGTCTGTAAAAAGGACTCTAATCAGACTACAAATGACTACAGGAGCAGAGAAGGGGGATTGATTTAATTTAGGAATAAGAAAAGATTAGTGGATGGGATAGCATGTGGGCTCAGTAAGTGGTGAAGGGGGTGGCATGCTTATGTAACAGCCTGAGCAAAGACACATAACTATGAAAGTACACAGTCCTTGGAAGCCAGAAACACAGGAGTTTAGTTGCAAGATCTACAGATTAGGCTGGCATGCAAATTTAGGCCAGAGTGGGAAAAACTTAAATGCTTTGCTGAAAGTTTGGATTTTCTCTTGAGGAAGTTAAGAAGCTGGTCAACAATTTGTGCTTTATAAAAGCAACTCTCCGGGTGGGAAAGAAACTGAAGCCAAGGAAATCAAGTATAAGATTACGATTTGGAAGAGACAGTGATGAAACACAGTGGTCACATCCCAGCAGCCACCAGAAATATGTGAGCAGAATACAGATAAAACAGCAGAGCCAGAATACTGCTTAGGAAGTCATCAAGAGAAATGGGATAGCTGGACTCATCAGAATGGAGTAGATCTTTTAGGACAGAGGTCCCCAACCTTTTTGGCACCAGGGACTGGTTTCATGGTAGACGATTTTTCCACAGACCAGGGTGGGTTGGGGGGATCACAAGTGATGGAGAGCAGCTGTAAATACAGAGGAAGCTTCGCTTGCTCGCCTACTGCTCACCTCCTGCTGTGTGGCCCAGTTCCTAACAGGCCTCAGACTGGTACTGGACCACAGTACCAGTGGTCCCAGCTGGGGATTGGGGACAGCTGTCTTAGGACACAGTCTTTGAAGACTTGAGAATGGAAGACCAAGAGACAACCCAGTCCTCACTGACTCCTCTGTTTTCCTCACTGCTTGACATCCTTTATTTCAGCATGTTCTGCCAATTCTGCTTTCAGAGAATACCTCAAACCTGACCACTCTACATAGCACCAGCCTCCATCATCTTTAGACTGATGGACTTCAACAGCTCCTGAATTGGTTTCTCTGCTTGTTTCCTAAATCCTATTCTCCACAGAACAGCCAGATGAATATTTCTAGCATAGCACTGACCAACAGAACTCCCTGAGATGATGGAAATGGTCTGTATTTTTACTATAGTAGCCATTAGCTGTTAGCCACAGGTGGCTATCAAGCACTTGAAATGTGGCTGGTGTGACCGAGGAACTGAATCTTAAATTTTATGTAATTCTATCTAAGTAAATTTAAGTAGCCACATGTGCATAGTGTCTACCATATCAGACAGCATGGTTCTAAAGCGTCAATAACACCTCATTCCCCTGCTCAAAACCCTCCCCTACATTTGCATCTCGCAGGGATTGAAATCCACCTTCCTTAACATATCGCTGTGCGGGTGGCCCTTGACTATCTCTGCAACCTCATCTCCTATCCCCCCTGCACTTTACTCAGACCACATTGCCCTCCGTCCTGTTTCTAGAATACCCAAGCTCATTCTAACCTCAGGGCCTGCGTATCTGCTGTTCCCTCTTCCTGTAACACTCTTCCTCAAGATTTTGTATGTGGATCAGCCCCTCATCTCATTCAAGTCTTCCTCACTGAGGTCTTCCCTGACTATCCATTGTATGCAACCTCCCTTCTGTCATTCTCTACTTTATTTTGAGATACGATTATTTGTCTATTTGTTTTTCAACTACCACTCCGTTAAAACTCTAAGAAGGAAGGAATTTTTCTTGTTCCATTACTGTATCCACAGACTCTAAGACAGTGCCTGGCTCACTGCAGAAGCTCAATAAATATCTATAGGATGAATTAATTAATTAATTAAAAAATGAATGAACTAGAGTAGAGAATGAAGAGAAGGTAACAAGGAAACAGAGGTGGGTGGAGGAGTCCCCTTGGTAACTTCCTGAATTTTTTTGGACATCCACTTCTCCACCCACACAGGAAAAGGTGGGACAGGGCTGTGTCAATTAACATTATACTGGATACAGCTGCTGGTTCAGGAAAGGGATGTGACCCAACATGGAACAGTGAAAAATCAGAAGAGGTATGTCAGAGCTTCTGTTAAAGACACTTCCTCACTCTTGAGACTGCTTCTTGGACACACCAGCCCTTTTTCACTCTTTGTACAGGAACAAAAAAACCCACATCTAGGATTTGTTGTCAGAGTTGAGGGCAGAGTAGAAAGAAAGAATAAAATTAGGTCCTTGATGACATCACTTAGCTCCTAAACCCAACCATCCCTGAAGCCCAGCTGATCAGTATTGTAAGCTAATAATCCTCCTGACGTAAGCCAGTCTGGGCATGCGTTTTCTGTTAACTGTAACTGAAGGACAGTAATGCTCTTTGCTGATGCACATGGTGACCCAATTCAAAGAAGAGGATGTCATGAAGATGGTAAATGTTATCAGATTGTAAGCATAGAGTTTGGAAAAGGTAAAGTCTAGAATTTTCTTGTCCTTGAGCCATAAGGATGTCAGCAGGGAAGTACTGGAAAAGAGTGTGTATATGTGTGTGTTGGCAGAGGTAGGGGGATAGAAACAAGATGGTGAGAGTGGGAAGGGGAGGGGAGGGGAGGGGAGGGAAGGGAAGGGGCCTTTGGGTGTCAAAAAGTCCGAGGAGTTGGTGTGAAGGAAAGCGGGAGGCAGTGAGAAAGAGTAGTGGTATCACACCAAGGTTTCTTCCTTGTCCCAGTTAATGAGGAAAGACCTATGATTTCTAGATGCAACGAGAAAGGCACAAGTGAAGGGAGATACTGGAACACTAGAGAAAAGGGAAACTTTCCTCTCTGGAGCTGGATAGGACAGAGACTCATGCTGCTGGAAGAGATGAGCCCCAGAAAGGAGATGAAGGGAAATACTAAGAAGAAAGGGCCCCTGAGGTGAGAGCACCTACCAGCCTTTTCCCTGACCCAGGTGGACTTTGAGGAGTGCTCCCCGACTAGCCTCTCCTGCCCCCACCAACTAACTGGGCAGGGGTATTGCCTTCCAGTGACATCCATCTCCATGGGTTTTGACCTTACCACTCACCTTGATGGATCGCTGTTTTGCTGTCTTCCTCCATTGCATGTGACTCCTCCTCTTCCAGGTGTGAGATAATATCAGGTTTAGAGAATTGGTACCCTGTTGAAGAAGGAAGACTCATAACTTGGGGATTCAGCAACTCCAAACCCTGGGTCCTAAAACAGTTTGGAATAATAAGGAAGGAGCAAACTCTAATGAGGGTAAAATGAAGCCTATTTCCAAGCCTATAGAGCAATGGTTCTCAACAACTTTGCCCCTCAGGGGACATTTGGCATCGCATGGAGATATCTCATCTCTCATAGCTGTGGGAGAAGAGGGAGGTGTTCCTGGCATCCAGTGGGTGGACACAGGGATGCTGCTCAGCATTCTGCAACACACAGGATGGCCTGCACAGCAGAGAATCATCTGGCTCCACATGTCAATGGTGCTGAGGTTAAAAAAACTCTGCTCAGGAGTAAGAATGAAAAGGGAGAATGAAAAGGGGGCCTGAGGGCAGCATGCTAAGCTCCGTACTTCAGCACGGGAAGCTGATGTAGCTGCTCAAAAAGCCAACAGCATGGTGGTTCTTTTTCCTCCTGTGATAACCTCCATTCTACCTTTGTTTTAAATGCTGCTCCTGCCCCTCCCTTAGCTCCTTGTTTCCCAAACTTCAATCAGTTGCATACCACATTATTATCTACTTGTTTATTGTCTGTCTCTCCCTACTCAAATGTGACATCCACAAGAATAGGAATTCTCATCTACTTTATAACCTCAACGCTTATGTAAGACCTGGCACATTGTTGAGTTCACCAACAAGTGAGTGAATAAGCCTTGCATTTTGACCATGTCTATGTGCCATTTACAGTAGCATTCAGTATTTATTTAATAGTTTTCTTTTGATCACCTCTCTTTTTAACTTAAATATGTTTATTTTAAATGGAAGCTTTACATCAACCCTATAAATGGAAACCTATATCACTTGCAAAAAAACCTGAGAGTAATGTCACAACAGAAATAAAGGTTATTAAGTACTAGCTAGCTTCTGTTGTCTAAGGCTCAGGGCTTAGGGTCTGCTCTCTCTTTACTAAAATGGAAGATCAACAAGATGTAGAAACATGCTAACACCAAACTGACACTTTCTTTTTTTTTTTTTTTTTGAGACAGAGTCTCACTCTCGCCTGGGGGCGAGTGCCGTGGCGTCAGCCTAGCTCACAGCAACCTCAAACTCCTGGGCTCGACCAATCCTACCGTCTCAGCCTCCTGAGTAGCTGGGACTACAGGCATGCGCCACCATGCCCGGCTAATTTTTTCTATATATATATTTTTACCTGTCCGATTAATTTCTTTCTATTTTTGGTAGAGACGGGGTCTCGCTCTTGCTCAGGCTGGTCTTGAACTCCTGAGCTCAGAACGATCCGCCTGCCTCGGCCTCCCAGAGTGCTAGGATTACAGGTGTGAGCCACCGCGCCCGGCCCAAACTGACACTTTCTACCTGATGTAATCAGAAGGTTTGGGGAAAAAAAATTAGAAGAGGAACTTCTTTCCCACCACTGACTGAAGGAATGTATCATGCTGTCCATGTACTGCCTAAATAATTTTCTATTTAATCCACTGTATTCATTCCACACTTGGGAAGACAATGTCCTGGGTGATAAATAAGATCTCTATTAACCGAAAACCTTCAGTGTTACAGGAAGCCAAGGGATCACAAGATAGAAATGCCTCCAGTTTGCTGCAGAAGGGCTCTCTTGATTATCTTCCCTCTATTTTAAGTCATAAAATGTGGTAACCTAGAGGAGAGCGTAAAATATGTTGGAAAAGGCATTTCCTTGTGGCCAATAGAAACCACACACAGATAAGATACTGAGGCTTAAGGTTTGAGGTAAGGTGCATCCATCTCCTCCTGAAGTCTCTGACTTCACAAAGATAAGAACACCAGGTTATTGCCAGCAGAATAGTGTTTGTCTTTGATTTTTTTTTTTGGGAGACCTGAAGCCCCCAAAAGAGCCACTCAAAGAGGATACTGGCACTGGTAACAAACGTTTTTCACTTGTAAGGACAGGTAAATAATTCTGCCTCTGGATGGGAAGAGAGATTGGCAATCTCTGACTCCTCAACCTCAAGGCCAGTAGAGGCCTTTGGAGCTCCTGGAATTTTCAGCAATTCCTTCATTCATTCAAAACACATCATTTCAAGCCTGCTATTGTGCTGAGACCTGATGAAGCAAACCCCAGTCAGGTAGCACATCAGAGTTTACGGAAGCAGATTCTGGAGTCAGTCTGCTTGGGGTAAAATCCCAGCTTTAGACAAATAATTTAACCTTTCCATAAATCGGTTTCCTCATCTTTACAATGGAATAATAACAATAAGAAGTATACCTCCCTCTCACAGGACTAGTGTGAGGATTAAAGGAGTTAAAACATGTAAAGCACTTAGACCGGTGCCTGACACATATGAGTGCTCAATAAATGTTAGCTATTTTATGATTAACAGTGAGTTTGATGTTAAAATATTGCCTCATACCTGGGCTGAGACTCATTGACATGGTGAACCACCATTACTAATGGGAGGACTCAAAAGAGGTGGGAACCACCGCCCTAGTGGCAAAAGCCAAGAAGGCGTACTCACCTACGGAGACCAGGTTCTGGTAATTCTCCAGCATCACCTCCCGGTAGAGCTTCCTCTGATCAGCACTAAGGTAGCTTAATTCCTCAGGGCTGAAGTCCACAACCACATCATTGAAGGTCACCAACTCCTAAAACACAGGAAATGCTCCTAAACGATCGAAGTCTAGGAATTATCCCAGAGAGAGAAGGAGCCTGATGAGAGAGGACTAACATGAAGCAGCCATTCAGATTGACAGAAAGCTTCCAAGTGCTCTAATCCAGAGCCACGGGCACCTGGCTTTGCATCTTTCTTTGTCTTGTAGGCTGAGAGAAATGGGAACATTTCTGAGACTGTTCCTTCTCCTAATTACCACAGATTTGGGCTGCGGGAAAAAAGATCCTTTTAAGCCGCCTTATAAAGAAAAATGTAAGAATGCAAATACTTAAAAGCTTAGCAGTATAGCTCAGCCTCAGGAATCAGAGAGTTGGGTTTAAGTCCTAGCTCTGGTTCCTATAAGCTTTGTGAGTTTGGGTAGGTTAAGCCTCAGTGTCCCATCTGTAAAACTTAAGGAACTGATAAATATGGAGAGATATTCAATCTTACTAAAAAACAGGGAAACACAAATCAAAATGACAAAGTACCCTTTGTACCCATTCGACTGACAAGAAGTCTGACAATACCAAGTGTTATATAGAACATGGATCCACAGGATCTCTTATAAGATGCTAAGGGAAATGTAAATTTCCACTTTAGACCTAGAAATTCTATTCCTAGTTGTATTTGCTCACGTGTACTTGGAGACGCACATGGGCATGTTTATAATAGCACTATTTGTAACATCCAACATCTGGAAACAACCCAAACATCCATTAACAGTAGAAGAGATAAATATGGTATAGTCATACAATGGAATGATATTCCAGCAATACAAATTAATTAACTACAGTTATACACAATGATCTTGGTAACCTAAGGCTGAATTTAAAAGGCAGATACCAGAAGACAATATAAGACTATGATACCCATTTTATTAACATACATTTTTTGTGTTTTAATGGACACTTTTTAAAACTTATTATGCAGATAAATGAACATTACATTAGATTAGAGGTCATATACTGGCTGCCCAGCTCCTACAGAAGGGTTTATTTGGCTCACATGGGTTTATTCTTTTTTTAAAAAATTCCTATTTAGCCACCAACACCAAAAAATTAGGGGATTTCATATTATGAACTTGGTTTTTGGTTTCTCTTTTAAATAATCAGAAGCTCTGGGGCCCTGCTTCACCACATTCTTACAGGGTGCCATCAGCAGGAGCTGAAGGGTAGGCACTCCCCGGTTTGTCACAATTCACCCAGGCCAGCTCCTTACTTACACCACCTCAGCAGTCCCTGGGAGCATCTTCACTTGGGATCCCTGACATAGACAAGGTAGGCACAGAGGGATACTCTCAGGAGCAGATATTCTAGAACAGTGTTTCTAAACCTTTTTTCCTCATCTCTCCACTCAAAGAGACTTTATAGATGAATTTTTTCTAATTATCACCTCCCCCATGGATTTTTTTTCTGATTCTAAACGAAGCACGGCATATTAATTTCGCTATTGTCTTTTAGGTTTCTTAAAATGTGATTTAAGAACATTAAGGAGAACATTTTTGAAACAAAAAACCAGAAAACCTCACAAGAGTACCACGTCTCTGTAAGAGCTGCCATTTGGTGAGGACCTACAGCAGGCCACTGTCTTTGTGTGGATGGGAGGTATTATCTCCATTTAAAGTATTTTCATTTTTGCTAAGTACTTTCTAATTCTTGACATGGACATACTTTTTATAATAATTATAAATTAGCATTGGTCCACACGCACACTTATGAGATGCCTTTCAAACTTTAATGCACACGTGAATTACCTGGGGATCTTGTTAAATACAGATTCTGATTCAGCTGAGTATGTGGGGCCACAGATGCTCCCTGTCTTCTTTTAATAACAGCTTTATTGAGATGTAATTCACACACAACTCACCTATTTAAAGTGTACAATTTGATGGGTTTTTTTTTTTAGCATATTTACAGAGTTGTGCAACCATCACCCTGTTCAATTTCAGAACATTTTCATCATCTCGAAAAGAAACTTCACACCCACTAGCGGTCACTCTCCATTTCCCTCCAGTGTCCTCCCAGCCCTAGGCAACCACTGATCTACTTTCTGTTCCTATAGATTTGCCTATTCTGGACATTTCACAAAAACGGAATCACAGAACCCCCCTTGAAATTCCAATATAGCAGATATACTGTGTATTTGTGTGTATACTGTTATGTATATGTCTGCTTTATGCATAAAAAGAATAAGATGTTTTTATCCCCAAGAACCAATTTTCCCCCCTTGGAGAAATATCACCTCCATTGAGAATGCATGGTCTAAAACAAGAATTTCAAGGAAAAGTCCCTTTGAAATTGCTCTGTGACTTTTTGCCCCACCTATATGGTTCTAAGCACATTCTTTTCTTCCTCAAATAGGGCCCAACACAAACTGGCACTCAGTAAACGCTAGTGAGTAAACAAACAGATGATGATGATACTACAACTCTCACCTGTATAATCCTGCATTAATATAAGGTGAAAAAAGTTTTCTGTTGGGTGATTTCATTAAAGTATTACTCATTAATTTGGAGTAAATACATGGTAGGACATATCTTCCATTCAAAAAAAAAATTCTGGGCTATTCTAGATGGTTCTTGCTTCCCAGTGAACTCCATTGTCTCAAGTTCCCAAATCTAAACATTTAGTTGGAATAGGATTACCAGATAAAATTCAGCTTGTCCAGTTAAATATGAATTTCGGTAAGTTTTAAGGGGTTGAGTTTTTTGAAATCTTGACAAATTCATGGGGTGGTGTGCTGGGTGTAAAGAGGACTGGACCAGTAGTTTGGAGCTCTAGGTTCAAGTTCTGTACTGACACTTAATTCCTTTGTGACCTAGGACAAGACAAGTAACATCTTTGGTCTGAATCTTGATCTATAAATGGTCATCATTTTTCTTGTGTTACAGGGTTTCATGAGGAGCAAATTTTGTTACATGTTTATGTATTAAAATTCTAAATATATACACAAAGTATAATCACCATTCTTTTCTTTTCACTTCTGTTTACATGGCAAGAAATAATTACCATTTTAAAAATCTGAATTTCAGATAAATAATTTTTTTGTATAAGTATGTCCCAAATATTGCATGGGACATACTTATGCTAAAAGTTCATTTGTAGTTTATCTGAAATTCAAATTTAATTGGGTATTCTGTATTTTTATTTGATAGGTCTGGCCAGACTGGGTAACAGCACTGCAGGAAGCAGCAATAACTAAGTGGTTAGGATTGCGGACTCTAAAGCCACACTGCCTGAGTTCATATCCTAGCCCTACCATTCAACAGCCAAGTGACCTTCAGCGAGATACTTTTCTGCCTCCATTCTCTCATATATAAAAAGGGGCATAATAATAGTGCAAAGCACACAAGGGTTGTTTTGAATAAAATGGAATACTAAATAACAATTAATTCAAGATATAAGAATAGAGGAAAACATTAACTATGTAGTATGTGGGATGGTGATAAGTACAACAGAGAGAAGGGTGATAAAGAGTCAGAAGAAAATTTTACATAGGGTAGCCAGGGAAAAACTCAGTGAAATGATAAATAGTTAACAGAAATGAGAATGTGATTTAATTAAGCAGGGAAGTCCAGAAATCAGGAAGGTAAGATCCCTATATATGATAACCAAGTCGGAAGAAAGCCTGACTTACCCGGGACCCAGCAGGTGGTAGCTTGTCTAACATCTTTGTGTTGTTCTTTTGGTGCTCATTGATGTTCCTCTTTTCTGCAAGGACGGAGTCCTGACCAGGGCAACCTAGAAGGCAAAGAGGAATAACCACGGAATTGAGTACTGTCTGGCGGCACCCACATGACTCCCTGTCCTGCCATGGGAGGTAGTAGTCCTGAACTTCTTATGGTAAGAGAAAGACTATAGAAATGATTTCTTAACTCAATACAGCAAGTTCAAAAGAAAACTCTGGTCATTTCCCAGCTCAAAACCCTTCAACAGCTTCCCACTCTGTCCAAATAAGGTGAAAGGTCCCTCTATATCAGTGGTTCCCAGCCTCACTGTCCAATCAAGTTTCTCAACTGTAAAACAGAAATAACCATAATATCTATCCTATACCATAGTCATCCCTAATCTGAGCTTTCGCTCTCTGCAGTTTCAGTTACCCATGGCTAACCATCGTTCAAAAATATTAAATGAAAAATTCCAGAAATAAACAATTCATGTGTTTTAAATTATGTAGCATTATGAAATCTTACACTTTCCTGCTCTGCCCTACCTGGGATATGAATCATCTCTGTCCAGTGTATCCACACTATATACACTACCTGCCCATTAGTCACTTAGTAGCCATCTGGGTTATCAGATTGGCTGTCACAATATCAGTGCTTGTGTTCAGGTTACCCTTATTTTACTTAATAATGGTCCCAAGCACAATAGTAGTGTTGCTGACATAACTGTTTTATTATTAGCTGTTGTCAATATCTTACTGTGCCTAATGTATAAATTAAACTTTACCATAGGTACGTATGTATACATCATATATATACGATTCACTACTATCCACAGTTTCAGGCATCCACCAGGGGTCTTGGAACATATCCACCTTGAAGACTACTTTAACCTCTAAGGGCTCTTGTGTAAGGCACACAGCAGGTATTGTTTTAAAAAATGACAGCTCTTCTGATTGAGCCTTTCACTCACTGATCTAGAAGACAACCACCACCTTCCCTCAGGAGCCTGAACCTTGGCCTTCCTTGCCTGTAGTCTCTTTTCCGATTATACCATTCATCAGTCTGTTGTTTCTTTCTCATACCCTAGAGACCTCTCTTTTCTTCTCGCTGAATTCCAGCTCCAATAGTTCCATGCCTTTGGCCAAGTTTTTAACCTCTCCAGGAAAATACCCACTATGCCCACCTGAGGCAGTATAACACCGTGATTAAGAATACAGATGCTGGAGCCAGCAGCCTAGGTCTGACTGCCAATTCCTAATTGGGAAAGTATGGACAAGTTAGTTAATCTCTTTGTGCCTCTGTCTTTTGGTTTATGAAATGAAGATAATACACAAAGCTGTTAATAGAAATAAATATGTATGAACACCTAAAATAATACATTGTAAGTGCTCAACATGTTCGCCATTACCTTTTTTTTTTTTTTTTTTTGAGACAGAGTCTCACTCTGTTGCCTGGGCTAGAGTGCCGTGGCGTCAGCCTAGCTCACAGCAACCTCAAACTTCTGGGCTCAAGCAATCCTATTGCCTCAGCCTCCCGAGTAGCTGGGACTACAGACATGCACCACCATGCCCGGCTAATTTTTTCTATATATATATATATTTAGTTGTCCAGATAATTTCTTTCTATTTTTAGCAGAGATGGGGGTCTCACTCTTGCTCAGGCTGGTCTCAAACTCCTGACCTTGAGCGATCCACCCACCTTGGCCTCCCAGAGTGCTAGGATTACAGGCGTGAGCCACCGCGCCCGGCCACCATTACCATTTTAAGAATTAT
This sequence comes from Indri indri, assembly GCA_004363605.1. Lineage (NCBI taxonomy): Eukaryota > Metazoa > Chordata > Mammalia > Primates > Indriidae > Indri > Indri indri. The sequence continues at coordinate 107,820 of RJWJ010000537.1, forward strand.
TTTAAAGGAATACAGGTGCACAGAACTAGATTAATCATAATCCTTAGTTCGTGACATGCTATCAGTATTGAGCCATGCATGGCCCTCATGTTTATTTTAAATTCATTCGTTTATATTTTCAAGTATAATTAAGGCCTGTGAATTCACTATCCAACCCCACAAGTAGAACATTCCCAGTAACTTCAATCTACCTTACATCTACCTATATGCTTCTTTCTTGTTCATGCTCCAGCCTTCCCTCCAGAGGTAACTACAGTCTGAGTCTATATTCATTGTTCCCTTGCCCTTTGTGTGTGTGTGTGTGTACACACTAAATAATACTTTGTTTTTAGTTAGAATTATTTTTTATTCAAAGGACTATGAGGACTGAGTGGATTTTTTCTCTCATTCTCGAAATGCCCTCCTTAGTTCCAATCTAGTAACTTGAGTTTCCAAGAAACCAGCCAAATTTTGGCAGAGGTTGAACTTCCAGGCCTTGTATCTCCCACATTTTATGCCCTCTTGCATCTAAAATTTAGTCATCGAACAAATCATTCATGTTCTTGAATACGAAGACTAAATAATGTAAAGACCAATTTTTCCCCAATTTAGACTTAGTATATTAAGGCCAGGAGCAACCCCAGAACATTTCTTTGTAGTTTGTGTGTGTTGTTTTGTGTTGATACTAAAATTTAGGCTGGATAAGAAATGTGGAGGGAGGAGGAACAAAGCTGGTACTCTCAGAGACATAGTAAATATTAAAAGCAAAAACCAAACCCAAAATTTCTTTGATCTTACATGAGATTAGGCATATTAAACTTGATGTATAAAATTCATTCTTTCATTCACTCAACAAATTCTTATTCAGCTCTTTCTACATGCCAGGCATACAGCAGATGTTCAATAACCAGAAACGGCCAGTTGCTTCCTCCCTCTCTCACCTTTCTTCCCACATGCCTGAATCAAGTCTGCCACCAGGGCTCCTGCCTCCTTGGTGTTCTTGGGCTGTTTCGACCTCACCCATGTCTGAACTGCCTCTGGCAGGGTGCTCAGAAAGTGCTCCAGCACACGTTGCTCTATTGTCTGCTCCTTGGTGTGGGTCTCCGGCTGCAGCCGTTGCTGGCGGAGCTCCTGGATTTGGCTCACGGCTTGGTGAGGCCGGGTCACTACCAGGTAATGACAATGCCTAAAGTTTTGACAGGAAACTTTTAGAGCCCCTGTGTTTCTTTTGGGGATAGTTCCTGGATTCTCTTCTTGATTGTGTATACGAAAGACGTAGGGATTCCTGAAGACATCCAAAACCTCTGTCATATGCAGCATGTTTACAGCTTGGCCCTTTACAGGACGGAGGTGCTCTCACTGTTGTGGAAGACGGCAGGCAGAGATGTATCAGATCAAAGAATACAGAAATCTCAGGATCTGCAGAAATTACATAGAGAGACTTACAAACGGCCTGCAGTTGGGATTGGACAGTGAGGTAGAAGTGATCTGAAGCAAAGGGAGTTGCCCATTTCACACAAATGCCTAAATACACAGTCACAAAGTTTTTACAAATACAGACACAGATGCTGCTTCAGTCCCATCCCCAGGTCTGAAAAATTCACAGTCACAGAAGTATGTCTGAAATGGCACCAAAGGGAAAAGAAATTTGAACCCCAAACAACAATGAACTAAACGAATTTGATGAACAATGGAAGAAAGCATTTTCATTTTAAAAAAATGAATAAGTTAAAACAACTTTGTATTATACAGAATGAGAAAAGACACTTAGAATACATACATCCTACATAGGGCTGTACTCCTATATAGTCATCCAATAGGCATACGTTCTAAGAAATGCATCATTAGATGATTTTGTCATTGTGTGAACATCACAAAGTATACTTACATAAACCTAGATGGTGTAGCCTACCATACATCTGGTACTGTGTGGTACAGCCTATTGTTCCTAGGCTATACACCTTTACAGCATGTTATTGTACTGAATAACAAAATGGTAAGTATTTGTGTATCTAAATATAGAAAAGGTAATGCTTTGCTCCACAGCTACGTCACCAGGCAATAGGAATTTTCATCTCCGTTACAATCTTAAGAATCACAGTCATACATGTGGTCCATCACTGGCCAAATTTTATGCACATGACTGTATAAAATGTATAAAGAATGCATACAAATCAGTAAGAAAAAGGCAGACAAAACAAGAGCAAAAAGGTTAAAAGATTTGAACAGGTATTACACAAAAGAACAAAGCTAAATGGACAATAAACATAAAACAGGGCTCAACTTCATTAGTTATCAGATATATGAATTAAAACCATAATAAGCTATCACCACATACCCTCCTGAATGTTCAAAATGAAAAATTAATACAATATTAAGTGCTGGTGAGGAGACAGAGCCACCGAAGGATGATACTTTCATAAACTGGAACTCTGAACAGAAGTGAGAGTGTGGGTGTAGACTGCTGTCGAGTGAAACAAACCAGGCTCAAAAAAAGTCCGTATTATATGATTCCACTTACATAAAGGTCAAAAACAGGCAAAATGAATCTAAAGTGTTAGAAGTCAGAATAGTGGTTACTATTGCGGGCGCAGGGTGGCAGTGACTGGGACTAGGCAGCATGAAGAGCTTCTGAAAAGCTGGTAATGTTCTATTTCTTAATCTGAAAGCTCTTGATGTGGCCACAGTATGTTCGCTTTATGAAACCTAAGCTACACACTTGTGGTTTGGGCCCTTCTCTGTATGTATAATTCACTAAAATTTTTTTTTGCTGTATTATAGACCTAGGGACACATTTAGGTCATAATATTAGTGGAAAAAACAGAAAACAAACGTACATACAATACATGCTTAACCATATAAAGCACAGAAAAATACGCTGGAAGGTAAACCAAAATACTGCACTAGAGGGTTATCTATGAGAAGTAAGACGATAAGTGATTTTTACAGGTGATTTTGTACTTTATTCCTCAAAACTATTTTCTAATTTCAAACTGTTACACAATGAACCTTCATTTCTTCTATAATCAGAAAAATAAAAAAATACTTTTCTTCTATAAAAGTTACACTCATTCTAGAAATGATAAACAAAGATGTCATTTGGGAAAATTTTTTTTCTTTTCTCCTCCCCGCTGAAACTTATACCTTTTATTTCTATAATTTAATAGTTTTTCCATTTGAAGGAATTTGTTTTTGTTTTCCATTATTATAAATCATAATACAATTAACATCACTGAATCTAAGTATTTATTCACATCTCTGGTATTTCCATTCTGGGATATATTCCTCAAAATGGAATTACCTAGACAAAAGGTATAAACTTTTAAAAAGTTCTTGACACAATTTGCCAAATTTTCCTCCCAGAGGCTTCCTCTTCCAATCTCAATATGTAAGATTACATGTCAGTCGACCTTGCAAGCCAACATGCCCTGCTTCATGGCTTATGACCAGTGCAGTCACACAGAATCTCATTCTCAGAAAGGCCCCAAGCTTAGTTTAATGCTTTACTGTAATTGTATTGAAATTTTGCATAATTTTTTGAACAAGGGCCCCATATATTCATTTTGCACTAAGTCCTGCAAATTATGTAACTTGTCCTACCAAGAACATTATCATTCCTCAAACTCTGTTGCCAATTAGATTTAAAAAAAATTCTTTATTCTTTCATTTTGCATTTCTTTTAATTAACAATAGGGCTTACTACTTTTTTTTCAGATTTATTGGCAATTATAATTTGCTCATATCCTCTACCCTTTTTTCCACTGGGGTGTTTTTATTGCTGACTGGTAAAGCTTTCTGCATAAATTAAGGATATTCATTCCTTGCCCTGTTTGCTGAAGTTTCCATCCCTGTCACGCCTTTTCTTTAGTCCTTGTAAAATTTTAATAATTAAAAGTGCAATTCATCACTACTCATCCAGAGATCAGTTTAATATTCTATCATATTTCTTGTTTTATTTAAACATTTCATTTTAATTCTTTAGCTATCTAGTCCATCATAAGATGTGAAAACTTTCCTGTTACCACCAATTATTAAATTTGCTATCCTTTCCTTCTTGGAATATGTGATGCCTCTTAAATTTTATTTCTAGGTCTGCGGCCTCCAGTGAAAGATAGTAAGAAAGGAGTAGTAGAAATGACTGTGAAGTCCTACCAGCCTTCCAACCAGGTCCAAGGCTAGAGTAGGGAGTCAAAAGCCTTTCTCCCAGGCGAGTGGGAAAATATGAGCTTGAATGCTCGAACAGCTGCAGATTACCAGACATGAAAGGGAGCTCATGGCTCTGCCTCCTCAGAGAGCACCTCATCATCCTGCCCTTTCCCTCTATTCTGTAAATTCTTAATTCTGCTTCCCTTAAATTTTTACCTTCATCCTACATCCCCCTATCATGCAAGTTTTAATGATCTACCTCAGTAGTTCTCAGTACCTTTTTTCTTTCTTCCTAACATCTTTTTATTCAACCTCTATTTTTTAACTCTCAATATCACTAAAACCATCCATGCAGAAGGCTTTCTAATGTCAAGTAATTAAGTGTTTAATGACTTTTTTTTCAGAAGCCACTGGTCTGTTCAGGTTTTCTACTTCTTGAATCCAATTTTTAAAAACTTTTCCAGAAAAATCATCCACTTGATTGAAATTGAAATATAGTAACGTGATTGAGCATAGTATTATTAGTATGTTAAATCTCCCAAATATGCAACTTTATCCTTTTTACTCACTGATGTTGCTTTATTCCTAGTTTGTCCATTTTATTTTTGCTTATTATTTGTTTTCTTTCTTTATTGCCACTTTCTCCCCTCTCATCCCAAGTAGGAGGTTCAAGTTCTAGTGTTATTGTTTTTGTTTTCTCATGTATTAATTTCATTTGTCTTTATTATTTCCTCACTCCTGGTTTCATAGAGTTTTATCACTTTTTTGGTTTGTTTACTTTGGGGACTTTGGGAACCTCCTGGAACAAATGCATAGTTAATTTATTTTCATTCTTTTTTGACTATTGAAAGCTGTTAATTTTTGTTATATATCAAAGGTTGTAGAACGTCACCACTCCTATTGTGATTATTTTCTTGATAATTCATAATTGTACTTTTTATTTCTCCACTGACCAAAACTTCCTTAGAAGAGTATATTTCATTTCTGCTTCAAACATTATTAAAAATTTGACATATAGGAAATAAAGTTTCTGAATTCTGAAACATTGGCCACCCCCACTAAATGATGTGCAAACATGGGTAATTAGTAGCACCTTTCTGAATTTAGCTTTGCTCATTGGCAAAAAGGAGGAAAAGGAAGGACCACCTTCTTACCCACGCTGCCATAAGGATTAAATAAGGTGGCAGGTGAAAACCACAAGCATACCAACCTGGAGCGTCAACTGTTTTCTCTACAATTAAGAAAAACGCTTTATAGTAAGACAAAAAGAGATGTAATTTTAAACCTTTAAAAACAAAAAAGAGCAGCAAATAAATTTCCTGGAAGGATATACTATATATCCGAACAGCCCATTCCATCTCCCCTCCAGGGATCCTCACGGGAAGCATAGGGGAAGTCATGTTAACAAATAGTGACAAAAGGAGCTAACAAGTTAAATACTTTTTAAAAAATGGGAATGTCTATAAAAGGTATGGGTGGTAGTGGATTCTTGGATTTCAGAGTGAAGAGGTTCCAGAGAAGTAGGGCTGAGAGTGTGAGAGGGTGACGAAAAGGAGGAGGAGACCAAGACACCCTGGTTGGGCTCAGGCTGCAGCACAGGCTGGAAGGAGGGACAGGGACTAACGAGAGCATGGAAAAGAAAGGCGAAGAGTGGAAAGAACTGGACAGAGTTGCAGGGGACATGGGGGCGGGGGGAACGTGCCATGGCAGAGGGGAAGGACAGAGTGGAAGAGCAGGGCAACAATGAAGAGCAGAAAGGAGATGAGGCTGAGGCAGAATGAGGGGCCGGATTGGGAGAAGAGCGGTGGGGCCAGGGTCGATCGGAGGCAAAAACAGAGGCGCAGAAAGTAGGAGCAGGAATCTGGCATGGCCAGGACAGGAGAGGCAGGACCAAGGCAGAGGGGGAGGGGCACAGAGAAGAGGGGAGAACTGAGGCAGAAAAGCAGCGGCAGCATAGAGGAGGGGCTCGAGGGAGATGGAGGAGTCTGGCTTAGGGAGCAGGAACGCAGAGAGCAGGGCTGGGACTGAGGAAGAGGAAGGTAGTACGGAAGCAGAGGGAGGGGGCGGGGCTGGGGGCAGAGGCAGGGCCAAGGAAGAGGGACGGACACGCAGACGCCCCGGATTGCGGGGGAAGCCGAACGAAGGGCAGGGCCTGAGGGACAGGGCAGGGAGGAGGGACCAGCTGAGGGAGGAAGGGCAGGGCAGGGACGTGGGACACAGAAAGAAGCGGGGCTGAGGTGTAAGCAGAGAGAAAAGATGGATTAGAGCGAGGGAGTGGGCCTGGGGGAGGAGCGGAAAGGACGGGCAGGGCTGAGGGAGCGGGAGTCCGGAGCGGGACGGGGGAGACGGCAGAGAGCAGGGGTGGGCCACCGAGGGAGGGACGGGGCGGCGGAGGGTCCCGCTGAACGAGGGGAGCAGGGCCCGGGCGGGGGCGAGGGACTCGCAGGAAGGACGGACTGAGGTGAAGGAGGAGGAGAGAGGGGCGGGTCTGAAGCAGGTGGAGGACGAGGAGACGGCTCAGGGCTGCGGCGGAGGAGGCGCCGCCCCGGAGGGTTCCGAGGGGGCCGTTGGGAAGCCGCGCGGGGCTCCCAGCCCTCCTCCGGCCCTCACAGCCATCCCCTCAGGCGGCCTCCGGCCTCGGGGCGTCTCCGGGGCCCTCTGTTCGCAGCGGGGCAGCGATTTCCGGCCCGTCTAACGCGGCCATCGCCCTTCGGTCACTTCCTCACGACGAGGCCCCACAGGCCCGCCACGGCGTCGCCCCCGCGCTGCCCGCGGTCGCTGCCCGCCCCCGGGCGCCCGCACGCTCCGCCCCGAGCCCTCACATCCTCTTCGAGCCGGCCCCGACCCGGCCCCGGCCGCCCCGGCCCGCGCGCTCACCTCGCCCGGCGACGCCCTCGCCTGACTGAGCCGCTCGTTTGGACTTGGCGCCCAAATCCTCGGCGCATGCGCCTTGGCGGGCGTGCGCGTGCGCCCTGAGGCGACCCCGCCGCTCCTGGCCGCGTCCGCTGCGTGTGGCGCGCGAGGACGCGAGCCGGGTCGTTGGTTCGTGCACTCCTGTGGCGCCTTCCTCCTCGAAAGCAACGCCTTATTTGTGTTTTTGGAGCGTTAACACAGTACATGGTTTCACAAATTTGAAAATAAGCAGTAGACAGTGAAAACTCTTCCTCCCACCACGTCCCCCCATCCAATTTCTACCCCCACAAACACAGGTAACCGCTGTAACTGAATTGTCCTTCCAGAATTTCTTCACACGTATGAAAGGTATGTACATGTGCATACACATGCCCTTCAGGATCCGTGGAGGATTGGTCCCAGGACCCCAGGGAAACCAAAATCTGTGGATGCTCAAATCCCTTATATAATGTGTGGTATTTGCATATAACCTATGCACATCGTCCCGTATATTTACATCATTTCTAGATTGCATAGAATTCCTAATGCAGGATCTACACATCGCTTCGTTCTTGTGGATTCAACATAGTACTCGGCACATGAGGCAAATTCAAGTTGCTTTTTGAAACTTTGTGGAATTTATTTTCCTAATTTTTTTTTTTTTTTTGAGACAGAGTCTCGCTTTGTTGCCCAGGCTAGAGTGCTGTGGCATCAGCCTGGCTCACAGCAACCTCAAACCCCTGGGCTCAAGCAATCCTTCTGCCTCAGCCTCCCGAGTAGCTGGGACTACAGGCATGCGCCACCGTGCCCGGCTAATTTTTTCTATGTATGTATCTTTTTTTTTTTAGTTGTCCAGATCATTTCTTTCTATTTTTTTTTAAGTAGAGACGGGGTCTCGCTCTTGCTCAGGCTGGTCTCGAACTCCTGACCTTGAGCAATCCACCCGCCTCGGCCTCCCAGAGTGCTAGGATTACAGGCATGAGCCACCACGCCGGCCTTCCTAATATTTTTGATCATAGGTCAGTTGAATCTGTGGATGCAGAACCCACAGATAATAAGGGCTAACAGTATTTGTGTAGACATAAGTATAAGTATATGTATATATGTGGATACATATGTATATATGTGTGTGTATATATGTGTTTATATGTATACACATGTGTATGCACATTATACGCACATACAAATATGTGCATATGTATGTGATTATTATACATGTATATTATATACATATAATCTATAATATATATTAGTACATATTTATATCTAACAAAATATTTAAAATATTAAATACTAAAATGTAATATAATCTATATAATATGACACATGTGTATAGTATACCATGATATATAATGTAACATAATATATGCAGTTACATGTGTGTGATATTGCATGTCAGCTTTAAATAATGAGATTTAGAAAACATGATTAAGCATAGAATTTGAGCGTAAATCTTGAGGATAGCCCCCTGGGAGACACTGACTCCAAACGAATGTGATCAGCATTTCTAAAGTGGAGAAATTGATTTTACTTACATAGGTAGAAAAAGAAAAGTTCCAGCAGGATTACATTCTCTATACAAGACCAGGTATGTATGCCATATGCCACAGCAATTTCGTTGGTTATAGGTTGCTACATTTCAAGGAAGATTACCTTACTACTCCCTGAGGAGTGGTAGTGATCTGAGAGTGTCTTCTCTCCGACATCTTTCCATCTTAATGATTTACAGGGAAAAGAAGTCAGAGTTACAGCAGCATACACCTGACTCAGGTTGCATAGCCACATTCCTCCAGGGCTCAGGATAATTTAAAGTTCCGACGGCTTAAAGTTTGAATTATTTTAAGTTTGAATTACTTAATTTCACGTGTGAAATATATATTTGGTCTTTGACCCTGTTTCCTGACATACAACTCCTAAAATTCTTAGAATCTCCAAAGTGATGTCTTTTTGCATGCTAATGAGTTGACTGATGGCTGGCAGCCCCTAGGTAGCTTCAGGATGCGGCTGGTCATCAGAAAGGCCAAGGAAGGATTGAAGGGTGGGGACCTTCAGCCCCACCCCTCTCAGCCTCCTAGTGAAGTTGATTACCAGTGATTGATGGTTTAATTAATCGTGCCTATGTAATGAAGCCTCCATGAAAACCCAAAAGAAGGTTCTGAGTGCTTCTGGACAGCTGAACACAGAGGCTTACAGGAAGTTGAACAAGAACTCATCCCTGTGCTGGGGGGGTGACACACCCCAACTCCTTGGGGACAGAGCTCTTGCACTTGGGACCCTTCCAGACCTCACCCTATGTATGTCTTCATCTGGTTATTTATTTGTATCCTTTAAAATATCTTTTGCAATAAACCAGTAAATGTTTTCATGAGTTCTATGAGCCACTTTAGCAAATTAATCAAACCCAAAGAGGAGGTAGTGGGAACTCCAACTTGAAGCCAACTAGTCAGAAGATCCAGAGGCCTGGACTTGCCACTGGTATCTGAAGGTGGGGCAGCCTTGGGGACCGAGCCCTCACCCTGTGGGATCTGATGCTAGCTCCGGGAGGAGTTCTCCCAACAAGATTTCTTTCATATTAAAAAAATTCCTTTTTCCCTGGCAGTCCTCCTTCTCTCAATAATTGGATCTTTGTGTGGCGAGCAACTGGACCTAGCCCAAGACCCCACTGCAGCTTCAATAACAAGAACAAAGGAAACACACGGTTTGAGTTTTTCCACTTTCACAATATGATACATATATTTATATACTTCATATTTATATAACACATACATTTACTGTTATATAATTATATATTTGTATGACTATAGTACATACACTTAAATGTTTGCATAAATATTCATATTCTCATATCATCCGTTTTTTATACAAAAGATGGCACACTTTAAACACTGTCCTGTGCCTTTTTTTTTTTTTTTTTTTGAGACAGAGTCTCACTCCCTGCCCTGGGGCGAGTGCCGTGGCATCAGCCTAC